>BQKN01066314.1:1141250-1192300 GCA_022839385.1 Asparagus kiusianus | reverse complement strand
TATTGTCAATTTTGCCCCCATAAACGGTCAAAAAACGGCTATTTTGTGAGGTTATTTTGGTCATTTGTCCCCTAGGCTGGTTCTATAAATAGAGGGGGGTTTTTATTTGTTTTCTTCACACCAAAAACTCATCTCTTCTCTCTTATACTCTTATACTCTCTCTTATACTCTTATACTCTCTTATTTATACTTTCTAATCCTTTCATCAAATGGCTTCCGGATCCGATTATGAAGAGCAAAACATATCTCCCGATCCTGAAATGAGTCCTCCTACTATGAGTCCTCCTACCGAAGTTAATCCCGAATCCGGTGGCGACGAATCTGCAGCAAGAGCTCCTAAACGGCCAAGATCCGATGTGTGGAATTTTTACGAGAAGATCGACGTCACCAAGGATGAGCACGGTAGGATCCTCACCCAGAAGGCTAAGTGTGCTTTGTGCGGCAAGATTTTTCAAGCTCATCATAAGAGCGGCACCAACCACCTCAAACGCCATTTAGATAAACACAACAAAGGCCAGACTCCCCAAGGTGATATCCGACAATCCATGATTTCTCAATCCTCCTCTTCTGGTAGTCTCGGTAGTTAGAACTATGACGCTGCCAGAGCCAGAAAATGCGTAATCAGGTTTATCATTCTTAAAAACCTTCCTTTTAAATTAGTAGAAGATGATGAATTTGAAGATATGTTTAGAGATGGTTTTTATCCTGCATTTAAAAAATTTTCTCGTCAAACCTGCCAACGTGATATTTTAAAATATTATCAGCAGGAACAAGAAAAAATAATTTCTTATTTTAAAAATTTAAAATGTAGATTTTCTTTAACTTCTGATATTTGGACATCTAGAGCACAAAATGGATATTTATGTATCACAGCACACTGGATTGATGAAAATTGGCAAATGTTTAAAAGAGTTGTTTCTTTTATTGCAATAGAAGAGTCACATACTGGTGCTAATATTTCAAATTTAATAATTGAAGAACTTATGAAATTAGAAATTTCAGAAAGAATATTTTCTCTTTCACTAGATAATGCAAGTAATAACAATGTAGCTGTTGAGTTTATCAGATCATCTTTATCATTGCCATGTCATGGTGATCTTTTTCATATTAGGTGCATCTGTCATATTTTAAATTTAATTGTTCAAAGTGCATTTACTGAAATTAAACCAATGATAGAAAAGGTTAGAACAGTTGCTTACATGATTAGTGCTTCTGAACAAAGACTTAAAAGATGGAAACAATTTTGTAAAAGAAAAAATGTAAAGCCTAGACTAATTCCAAAAGATGTTGACCATAGGTGGAATTCCACATATGCAATGTTAAGTGTAGCAATAGAATATAAAGACATTATAACTGATTTTATAAACTTTTATGCTTCTAGTTCTAGTTCTGGTAGCACTTATGGAATAACTGAAGATGAATGGACAGTTATATGTAATTTAAATGAAATGTTACAAGTTTTTTATGATGCTACAATGTTATTATCTGGCTGTTATTATCCAACCATTACTTTAGCTGCTTTACAAATTTTAAATATTCAAAAAATTTTTGATAAATATCGTTTGGATGATACTTTTGGACCTATAGTTTTTGAAATGGAGAGAAAATTTAATAAGTACTTTAGGCCTATTCCTCATATTTTTGGTTTGGGGGTTCTTATTGATCCATGCTTGAAGGATATTGGCCTTCGAAGTTTGTTACAGTCATTTTATGGTGGACAGGTTATAGAGTTAGATGATGGAACCACCCTGAATGCTACTACTCATCATTTACTTATTAGAAATTATTTTCAAACCTTATATGATGAGTATGCAGCTAGACATGGTGTAGCTGCACAACAGTCTACAGCTTCAGTTTCTTCGAGCTCATCCCGAGCCCAAGGTAAAAGTGTAAGTTTTGATAGGTATGCAATGGTAGCTGAGCTAACTGGTGGAACTGGACTTGGATCGTCATTATCAGAGGTTTCTGAAATAGATGAATATTTTTCTGCTTCTTTAGTTAGATGTCAAGGAAATGCTTTAGATATTTTGCAATGGTGGAAAGTATATGGATCAGTTTCATATCCTATACTTTCCACCATGGTTCGTGACTTACTAACAGTGCAGGTTTCGACGGTAGCTTCGGAATCCGCCTTCAGCACAGCAGGTCGTTTGATCGACGATCACAGGACATGCTTGGATCCGTATACCGTACAAGCGGTGATGTGCCTACAAGATTGGTGGAGGTACGAGAAGCGAACGCAAGGCATCGATCGGTTGGCTGGAATTGAAGATAAATTTGAAGAATTGGGACTAGCAGATAGATATAAAGAATAGATTGTAGTTTTTATATCTTAGCTTAAAATTTGTAAAGAATTATTTTGGAAATAATTGCAAATGATAGTGATATAGGTGAGTAGGTGCCAACCTAGTTGGGATTTACTTATCTATTGTGATGCGATTAATTCCAAAATAAATTTGTACTTATAATTTGTAACTGATTTATCAATTATTAATAAAGAATTTGTTTTTATCATTTCTTATTTGTAATTTATGTCATTTTAATTTTTAAGTAATTAATAAAATTATTGTTTTTATTATTTTTATTGTCTTTTTTTTATAATTTATAATTTAAATAACATTTAAAAAGTTTGGAAAAAAGTTTGGAAAAAAATAAAAAAAATTTTAAAAAAATTTAAAAAAACCCGGGCCAGCCCGGAACCCGGCCCGGTCTGGCCCGGGGTACCCGGGCCCGGGTCCGGGTCCCGGTTTTGCCCGGCCCGGGCCCGGATTTCCGGGCCGGGCCGGGCCGGGCCGGCCCGGATGGACAGGCCTACTAATAGGTGTATGAGTCTAAACTATTTCCTTTCTTCCACAGGAAGTTCCTGGAGAGTGCCACGCGTGGTATTCTTAAGGATAACCCGAGCGTGCAGCTGATACAATGATACACCCAGTTTTGCAAAGAAAGCGGGGGGTGGATAATTCATGTAACGGGAAGTTCCCGGAAGAATGTTAAATGTAATATTCTTAGGGATAACCCGGTCATGATGAATAAAGTGATAAACACTAAACTCCTAATTTCCGAACACTCTTTTGCTGAGATGAAATCCGATCACTTCATTGGATCAATTTTCCCTCACAAAACTCTCATTGGTGTTTGACGACTCATAGTCTCCCACCACAGAATCTCCCACCGATCAGACTAATTGACAGTGGGACCACCAAAATTCTTTCCTGTTTAATCCATTCAAACTTCCGCTATGTTCGTGCACTCAATACTTTCATTTGTTAGAGTCCGGATATAATTGACGAATTGTCAAAGCTTTTTTTTTGTTGTTAAGTCTTTACCACTTAACATCAGGAACCCCCTTTGAGTGATTTGTACGAATCAACATTCTTACAGTGATTTGTACTCTCACTCTCACTTTTTACTTGGTCAAACCTTCCTACAGTTAGGGCCAAAACCAAAATCCCCTCTCGATTCCTTCAATGAACGAGAGGCCCACGAATCGAGCGATCAAACCTTCTTACAGTTAGGATCGTTTTGAACCCCCCACTTGGTCAAACCTTCCTACAGTTAGGACCACAACCAAAATCCACTCTCGATTCCTCCAATGAACGAGAGGTCCACTTTCAAATCGAGTGATCAAACCTTCCTACAGTTAGGGTCATCTCAAGCTCCCGTTTGGTCAAACCTTCCTACAGTTAGGACCAAAACCACAATTCATTCTCGATAAACGAGAAATTCATCTTTAGTTCGGTAATCAAACCTTCCGACAGTTAGGGTTATCCGAGTCTTTTCGATTCTCGGAGTGGAGATCCCACTCTTAGTTTCACCTTTTTGGATTCTGGGGGTGGAGATCCCACCTCGAGTCTCCTCTCCAATTTGGAATAGAATATAAAATTCTTCCTTCCTTGTATTCGGGTTCGCCTTCACCCTAAAAGAAGACCGGGAAATAGAATATAAAATTCTTCCTTTCCCACACCAACCTTTTCCAAGAGTTTATCAATCTTGGAGTCATCCTAGGAAGTTTATCCCGAATCCTAAGCAGGGATAAGTCTGCGCCTAACACGCGCTGCCGGTTTAGTCTTTCTCCGCAGAAAAAGACACCAGAGTTCGATTCTGGGGTATTTTATCCTGAGACCTAAGAAAGGATAAGTCGGCGCCTAACACACGCCGCCGGTTAGTTCTTAACCGTTGAAAAGAACACCCGTCCGCATATTCAACATTGTGGCAGGTTGTTATTAATAACACCAAAATCCATGCCTCATACGCATGGGGAATTTCATCCTAAATCCTAAGAAAGGATATGCCGATGCCTAACACGCGTCGCCGGTTTAGTCTTTCTCCGCAAAAAAAAGACACTAGAGTTCGATTCTGGGGTATTTTATCCTGAAGCCTAAGAAGGTATAAGTCAACGTCTAATACACGTTGCTGGGTAGCCTATTCCCATAACAATGGCGAAGTCTATGTATTCGACATCATAGCACAAAGTCTCAGAGAATTCAATCTCTGAGCACAACGTTACATGCGAACGGATTTAAATAATTCGCATGCTAGCCCGACTCAAACGGTAGTCGGTAAAGGCTAATCAAATCCGTTGAGGGCTGAGGGTTAGCCAAAAATCCTAAAGTCAACGCCTAACACGCGTCGCCGGGTAACCTATTCCCGTAACAAATGGTAAAGTCTACATATTCCAAGTTGTAGCTAAAAGTCTAAGGGAGTTCATTCCTTTAGCACAACGTCACATGCAGAACGGATTAAGACAATCTGCATGTAAGCCCGACTCAAACAGTAGTCGGTAAGAGCACATCAAATCCGTTAAGGGCTAAGGATTTGCCAAAAATCCTAAGTCAACGTCTCATACACGTTGCTGTTTAGTCTTTTCACAGGAGAAAGACGAAGTCTACGTATTCAATATCGTAGCACTAAAAGGGTTAACTCTTTTAGCTTAACGTTACATGCGGAACGGATTTAGACAATCCGCATGCTAGCCCGACTCAAACGGTAGTCGGTAAAGGCTCATCAAATCCGTTGATGGCTGAGAATTTGCCAAAAATTCTATGAATACGAGTCATTGACGCATCAATTCTATAGATTGGTCTCGTGACTCAAGTATTTGCCACGCTCCAATACCTTAAGAGCTTAAACTGTGTATACTCCAGAAGACGTACGAGTATAAACTGTGTCGGACGTCGAACAATACGTCGCAATGAAGCCTGGACGCCGGACAACGCGTCGCAATGGAGCTCAAACGCCGGACAACGCCGTCAATCGATGATCAGTTCTATGTTGAAGCAACCAACTCGAGCTAAAAAGTCAAGAAATCAAGAATCGACTTCAAGTTCAAAATTTCGACAACGGTCAGACAATAAATGCAGCACCGGAATCCTTACAGACGTTCGACAAAGCACCGAATAGCCTGAAGGAATTGAAGGAATCCAGAACAGAAGCCATTCCAAAGTCCCGTTACACCTACTAAAGGTTAGGACAATCACATCCAAAGTATTCCAGACTCTTCTATAAAAGAACGAGACTGAAATACTTTGGAGGGGGTATCTGTAGGCGTATAAAATTGCCTATAGGTCCCTTCACACAGCTCGACACGAGGAATCGACAAATCAACGAACCACGAGTGACGAGGCGACGAGGTCAACAAATTGCACGCGATCAACAGAATGCATTCGCGTGCGGAATCAATCCAACGGTTCGGGGAGTCAATGAGTCGTCCAACCAAGAACGGACTCGGATGAATCGCGATCGAATCAAGATCAGCTTCAGACTCGAACTCAGATGTGGATTTACTGCCAAATCGGGAATCAAGTCAACAAATCGATTCCAGACCAAGTTAACCACAAACCCGAATCACGGACAAAGCAACAACCGAACGACGGAACCCAAAACACCCGGGGCGACTTGGCCGAAACCGAGCCACCCCAAGGTGGCTCAGTGGCCGAGCCACCCTAGGGTCGCTCGGCCAAGGCCGAGCCACCTCAGGGTGGCTCGGCATGAGCCGAGCCACCTTGAGGTGGCCGGCCACCCTTGGCCCGGGGCACAGTTTCGTTTGCCTATAAATAGGCTAGGGCGTTGTTCATTTGAGGGGTTGGATTTTGGAGGAGGCGAAGCCCTGCAGAACTGAAGACTCAGATCTTAAAAAAGATTCAATCTTTAGGGACTCGAAGACTTGCTCATCCGGATCTGGTGCTCGGCGATCGTCAACGCCAAATAAGGCAGGAGTTCGAGAGGACCGGATCTCAGATCTACGTCGTTATACTCCGGATCAAAGCTTGGTCTTTGATCCTGAGATTTGAGCGATTGTTTCCTTGGTGAAACAATCCCTCCGGCTATTATTTCCTTGGTGAAATAATACCCGTTATACTGCGTAGATTTGACCAGATCTAGATCTCGCGGTGGCCCACGGATAAACCCCAGCGCAGGCAAACAACCCACGCAAGCGAGCGACCGCAAAACAGGAGCTCGCGATTTGTTCGACAAACAAGGAAATAAATTTGTAATTTTCATTTCTTTTTATTTGATTTTCGTTGTAACCGGATCTTATAAAAAGACCGGATCTTTGTAATCGATAAACTGTTACAAGAGTGTACAATGGAATCAATGATGAAAGCTACAATTTTTCCTACGAACAATAGGTTAGAAAAATGGATCATTCACCGAATACTGAGATGGGCTCTCTACAAACTTCCGAGCTTCATTAGGGATTTCAATCCTCTTGGGATAACATAAATCTTGGAGAACATGTGGATTAGCCATTTCTTTAATTTGTTCAAAATGAATTTGTCGATGTGTATTGTCCCTAATCCATGTTTTGCATGTACCCAAAACAATTTCTTTTATACCTTTTTTTAAGATAAAACAAAAGTTAGTTTTTTATGAGAAGAAAAAGAAAAAACCTAACTAAAACAAACAAAAACAATCATTTTGCAATCACTTTAACTCTAGAGTTAAGCCTAACTCAGCTAGACCAGCTCTTAACCAAAAATTCCTTAAGTGAAAGATAAAAGTTTTACTCGGTTAGTTAGCTAGGTAAGGATAGGAACAGAGGTTGACCAGAGATCGATTAAGTACCTCGTTCCTTGCAGAACGCTTTACGTAAACCTTAAACCTTGTCTTAGACACCAACTAATCCAAGAAAATATAAATCGGTTCACCTAAAGATTCTTTGTTCCTTATTGAGCTCGATTCCTTAGGGCCAACGCCTAATGAGTTTTATTAGGCTTGGGTTGTATAGTGAGAAATTAGTGATTTTTGGGCTAAGAAAAAGATGATGAAATCCCTCACCTTATCTTGATTAGGGGGTTTTGTCCTTAAGAATATTTTTAAGTGTGTATCAAATAAAGATGCTCAAATCACTTTGGTGAATTCCTACTAACTATATGAAATACAACCCTAGGAATTAAAAGCGACTAAAAAGGATGGTAAAAATAAAATCTTTTTTAATTAGGGTTAACAATCAAACAAATGAGAAGGGGGGAATTTGTTTGAATTTATTATCTTGTTAGAAAATGTCAAATTGGATGGTGAATTTTATTATGGTCACAAAAATAAAATCTTTTTTTAAGATCCTAATTGTCACTAATTGTGAGAAACTAACTAAATGTGTGGAACTTAAAATATTAGGAAGAAGACTTACCACAAGCGACTCTCCGATTCCTCAATCTACAATTCTTGATATTTAATCTCCAAGTAGTTCTTTCACAAGAAACACACAAGTTAAAGAACCAAAATAATAATAAAAAATCCTACTTAAGCGCATTCCCTAGCAACGGCGCCAAAAACATGATGCGGTATAAATATGTACCAAAAATATTGTAAGGGCATAATCATGTCAAGTTATAGTATAAAAAGTTATCGATCCCACGATAAAGGTGTTTTGTAGGAGAAAATTAAAATTGGTTCTTATGTTGTGTGCATGACAAATAGGAGTGATGAATAAGTGTGATTGTGGAGAGATAGAGAGAATGAAAATGATTGTGTGAATGAATATATTTAAGAGTGGAAGTGATAAAAAAAATATGATCAACAAGGCAAGAAGGAAAAATCAAGAAACAAATAAAAATCAAGAATAGAAAATAAAATTCAAGAAAGTAAATATGTTAGATTCAATTAAAGATATGGTGTAGATGGTAAAAATTACCGCCGCATGGGCCCACCCGTGAATCGGAACCACCTACTTGGGCAAAAGGCGGACCGCGACCACGGGATGGGCTCGCTGGCGCATAAGCCCCATATTCGCCCTCATGAGTCGAAGTCACTTAAATTCGTCGATATGGTAGGCTCGCCCTCATGAGCCAAAGTAATCCGGATTTGCCTGTATGGTCGACTCGTCCGCATGAGTCGAGGTCATCCAAATTCGCCCATTTACTCGATTCGCCTGCACGAGTCGAGAGCTAAGTTCACACCCGACGGCCGTTCCACTACATACAGGGACAGGCCTCCCCCACTTCCCGTGATGCGAAAGGAGGGGACACCGTGCTCCAGGCCCGTCGAGTAGCCGCTCACGGTACGAGTGATCGGACAGGCGCCAAATCAGCCTGCACCCTCATAAATGCGGTTCACCTCACCCGTCCATGTCGAGAGCTAGATCCGCCGGCACTCGATGAGCTGTCCAAACTCACTCGAGTACTGGGTACCCATTTTCCCACTTCTCGTGATGTGAAGGGAGAGAGCACGGTATTCCAAGCCCGTCAAAAGCCGCTCACGGTACGAGTGAGCGGACAGGCACCAGATCAGCCTGCACCCCCATAAATACAGTTCACCTCGCCCGTCTTAATCAAGGTCTGAATTCGCCGGCATTCAGCAAGCTGGCCAAATGCACTCAAGTGCTGGACAACCGCTGCCTCACATACAAGGAGGGGCCTTTTCACTCCTACGTGACGTGATGTGAAACACAGTACCTCGAATGACCGCTGATAATGTAGGTGAGCAGCTAGACACCTCCCAACAGTACATGGTCATATCCCATGATTCAAGGAGTGACCACGCCGTCTCTCCACTATTTAAGAACTTCTTCTAATCATGAAGAAGGGGGTTCAGAACTTCTTCCAGCCACAAGGAAGAGGTTCAGCTTTTCTTCTAGTCACGAAGAAGAGGTTCAGCTGGTTTTAGCCATTCAGCGATTCGTTCAGAGTTGAATCAGCTAATCGAACCACTAGCTCTCGATTCCCAATCAGGTCGATGACAAGCTCTCTGCATAATCCTTGCACTGCAGCATCCTCTCCTAGTTCTGAGCCCTGATCACCGCTGAACTCAGAGACCCGAACTCCATCAACTTGAGCTTCTACTACGTACTGAAGCTCTCCAGCAACCTTGGTCGAACCGTCCAAGGGAAGCAGACTCGACACGAGAATCGAGCGAAGCATCCTGTAGCTACCGAAAGTCCCCATGTTAAACAAGGAGGGCATTCCCTCCGCTTTTGTTATAATTTCGATTCATTAGTTTGTAATAAGCCGTTCTTATCAATACAAACGAGGTTCCCTATTTTTGGGAGATCAAAATTTACATCTACAGAAGATGGCGACCACAGTGGGAGAAGCTGTTTCTTCAACAGAAATGGTGGTAGCTCAGTTCGACGAGGTTGCTATCGGGATAATTATGGAGTCCCTAGAGATCGAGTTCGACAAAGCCAAGTACGAAGAGTACTTGCCTTCTTCCTCCTCTGGTGGCGATGCGTCCCGCAAACACCACAGAGTCGTGCGTAGAGGCCGATCTCAAACGGTCAAAGCCTCTGCGCCTGAGAGCTCTACTCGAGTCTCAGCGGGGGAGCCTACTCCTTCAAAATCGACTAAGGCCAAGCCAGAAGTTGAGAGCCCGAGGCGAAAGCCTGCTAGATGGGTCGCCAAACGACCCCTGCAGACGTCCATCCCGAAAGAAACGCCGGTTCATTCCGGTACAGACTAGACTGCCACAACCCACGCAGACGCTCTCCTCTCTAAAAGAGCTCGCCAACGGCGGCGATAGACACTCGCCAGACAGGAGGCCCGAGCCTTCGTCTCGTACAACGGCCTGAACTATTATGCAGGCACGAAAAATGTTAGACGAGAGGATAACTCGCCCGACGCCGGGAGGCTATCCAAATCAGGAGCGCCAGCCGAGAGGGACGGGGCCGTCCGCTCAGGTAGACTTCGCTTCTCAGGTCACATCCCTGATGCGAATAAACCACTCCGAGCGAACGAACCTACCCGAATAGGCGAACCCCTGAGGGTGAGCAAGCCTCGCCATGGCACTTTGGCGGATAAACGTAAAGGCAAAGCAGTAGGCGACGCCTCACAAGCCCGCCAGCACGAGCGAGGGGTTAAAACTCGCCTATACACTGGAGTTCGCCCAAACGTGAAAACTTGCCCGTCAAGGCGAGATCGCCCAACTCCAGCACTAAAACATTCCACCCAGCGTGCATCCAGAGCTCTCTCGTGCGATCACCCGGGCGACCCTTCTGATGCTGGGGGTTGTCGCCAACCACCCATAGAGGACCTTCGGGGATACCTAACTCGCAAACGCACCATACACGAGGCGAATCCCCAGTGCCACTGTGAAAGGCTCATCCAAACAGTCCTCGCCGACTGTCAATGTGTAGGAACAGCAAAGCCTTCGGTGTTCGAGAGACTTTCTCAACAGCCTTCTCGACCAAGGCCCCCCCGTCGAAAGCGTCGTCACTAAAAAGGACGTGCCACCGACGACCTAGAGCTCTTGTCTGCTACAGTCAACATGATGGATAGGGGTAAGGCGATACTTTTCGACTCTCCAGATTCAGACTCCGTCCTGGGGTCTAATCCTCGACTTGTTCAACACGGACAAGACGGCATATACCAGCGTACCCGTAGTCGCAAGAGGGTAAGCATCAGGTTTGATTACTCCACCTTAGCACCTCCCTCCTATGGCGAAGACGAGGTTCACTAGGCGGCAGCCACGTCTCAAACCTCACGCTCAAGTCAAGACGCATTGGCAAGAGTACATATGACTGAACTCGCCCATGAACAGACGGTGGCCCAAAAGCTTGAGGAGCAACAGGCAACCATCGATTCCCTAAGAGAGATGATGGAACAACTTCTGAACAAGAAGAAGAAGAAGAAAAGAACCTAACGCACCTTACCTCGGTGAATAGGGGATAAGGAGTGGGTACCTCCCCATCGCCCAGCGACGGAGACGGAAGATAACAGTAATCCACAATCCGATTACTCTTCCAAGACATCGCTGGGAACATCGCATACGGGGGGTAGCACTCGTGACAAGAGGTTCGACGAGTTCCAAAACCAACTCAATGCGTTGAAGCTTTAGCAGAACATGAACAAGCTGGGGGTGGTCCGACCCTATCCTGTTGAATGGGACACAGTCCCGTACCCGGCAAAATTCAAGCCAATTAGCTTGGTGCAATTCGACGGCAAGGCTCGCCCTCGCAACACATTTATTATTTCATGGCACAGACAGGATTCCTCACGGGGAACGACGCTATCCTCACTCGACTATTCATTAGCACCCTTAAGGGGGTGGCTTTTGAATGGTTCTGCAAGTTAGAACCCGGCTCTATCAAGTCATCGGCCGACGCCAAAAGGCTCTTTCTGGCTCGTATCTTCGATGACGACACAGAGGTGTCAATGGCCACTCTCCTTGCCGAAAAGGAACGAAAGTCGAAGTCAATCAATGACTTCGTGAAGAGGTTTCGGAACCGATCAGTCCACTATCGGGACCAAGTTTCCGAATCCACACTGATCAAAATGTGCCGCAATAATCTCTCGATCCATATTCTATCCAAACTGGGCGCGGTAGAAACCTGGACCTCGAAGGAGCTTGTTCGTCAGGGCGAGCAAGTGGAAAACATGATCAAAAGATTAGAGGCTGAAGAGCCGTAGTCCAAGAAGGGAGCCGTGGAACCCTCCGTGCCAAGGAATCCTCCTCGAACGAGAGGAAAAGAGATCATGGCCGTTGACTCTACCCCGGCGCCGAAAACTGCTCAGAAGCCGAGGCCCAAGCAATTTGAGCAACACCCTCCTGGCAATACGACTTCAAAGAAGATCAGGTGGTAGCGACATTCGATACTCTACTCAAGAGTGGTCGAATTAAATTACCAGAAGCCGCGAAGCCCGAGGAGGCGAACAAAACTGATGACCCGAGTTATTGTGCCTACCACAGATTCCTAGGCCACCACACGACTAAGTGTTATGTCCTCAAGGATAAGCTCCAAGCCCTCTACGATGCGGCGGTCCTAAAGAAGGAGAAAGTCCAAAAGCAGGTGACCGTGAATATGATCGCTCTGAGCTTTGGAACAGATCTCCCGAATGTCCAAGCGCCGGCAGGGATAATTCCTATCCCCAAGGTAGTCCTGAAGATCACCAATGAGGACCCTCACAATCAATGAGGGAGGGGTCTAGCTCCGTAGATTCTGCCATCGGACCAGGTGATGTGGGTCCATCCGGACCTCCTCAACGACGAACAATGGATTACAAGGCCCTCGAAAAAGGCTAAGGGAAAATATTGTAACGTCGTCTCCGCCATCCTAGGTGGGGAAAAGACAGCGATGACCGCCCTGACCGACTCCAAAGAGGAAACCACCGTCCTCGCCACAAGAGCAGGGAAGGAATTCACTAAGGAATACCCTACGAGGGCGGAAAACCCAGCGGGACCTCCCACAAAGCCGACCATGACAGCCCCTCCTAATCCGGACGAGCCGAGCACAAGCCGTCAACCTTTCCAGTTTAATGTGCTCTCACAGCTGAAAGGCATCCCCGTGCGAATTACCATGTACGACCTCCTACGGCTATCCAGGCCTACCCGGGAAGCTCTACAAGAGGCGTTGGCCGACTCAGAGGCCTTCTCCACCCACTTCCCGAGGGAAGAGGATGCAGAGCGGGAATGCGTGACATGTTGCCAAACCTCCGAGAGATGGGTCCCGTGCATCACTTTCACTCTTGAGGACATGCTCATCAAGAGCACGTCTCATGACCGACCCTTGTACTTTACGGGGTACATCGGCTCATCGAAGGTGGATCAAATTCAGGTCGACCCAGGTTCCGCATTGAGCATTGTCCCCCTAAAATTGATCAAACACCTAGGGATACCACCAAGGGGTCTGTCCATGACTACCACGACCATCTTTGGCTTTAATGCCACGGGGACTCGGCCGCTCGGCAAAATCCGCCTGAAATGTCGAATAGGCGACATGAAGACGGAGGTGACCTGCTACGTCATCGACGCTAAGCCTTCCTACAACATACTCTTAGGACGTTCGTGGATCCATGGCAACCGAATAGTCCCATCCATGTTGCACCAGTGCCTGAAGTATGTGGACGATTACGAGCAAGTGAAGACAGCAGTGGCCGACAAGCAACCCTTCAAAGGTGTCGAAAACTACTTCACGGATTCTCTGCTGTACCAAGACCCCGACGAGCCACCGGTCGAAGAACGGGAGAGTAGCAAAGAGGCGGATAGCGAACCTGAGTACGGCGACAGCCTAATCCTAAATAACTTCGAGTCAATTGTAATCGGTTACGAAAGTCACAATATAACCAACGTCGTTCAGGCGGAGGAGATTATCATGAATGGGAAGTTCAACTTTGCTTATTTGTCGTCTGGCTCTACATCCAAGGATGATGAACCTAGTAACCTATGGTCAAAACTCTACAGCGATCCCTCCCTTCACTTGCCGGTATGCTCGTCATACGTCGCAAAAGCACGACCGATCGAGTCATCGCAAGCTGTGCTTGTCGTGCCTGCCCGGAATAATTATCGAAAAGATATTATCTTCGGTCAAATTGATCACCCCCTACGCACACTATGGGATGAGTCTGAAGACGAGGACCCCACGCTTTAGTTTTCACAATACAGTCAAGTTGCAAAGAGCATGATGAGCGACATGGGGTACGACCTCACTCGTTTAGAGGGTCTGAATTACGGCCAAGGGCGCAAGATGGTCATCAGACCTGCTTACGTACCCAAAGGTAAACCCTTAAATTACTTCAACCGGACTCGGAGGGGCTTAGGGTACTCCTCTTCCTCGTCGGATTTGTGCTGTTATGTCAATGAGGATTCTGACTACGCATGTTCGGGAGATTGATCGTCGACGACCTCGGCATGGGACTCAGACGTCAGCGTGAGGGATCTATTCGATAACCTTACGGTCAACATGACTATGATAGATCTCGCCGAAATGGCGGAGGATGGACAAGTCCCGCTTTATGTCGAGACATGGGATTGCCATGTTAACGCCCAGTGAAACAGTCACTTCGAGCAACGTGAACCACCAACCGAAGACAAAATCTTTCAGGTGAACATGGGGGACGAGGCGAACCCCAAGCCCATATTAATCAGTAGCAGTCTACCTCCCTAGGAAAAAGAGGACCTCATTGCCCTCATACGGGAATACATTAACGTCTTCGCATGGAATTACGAGGACATGCCCGGCCTGGATCTGCGGGTCGTAATGCATCACCTCAACATCAGCCTAGACGCCAATCCAGTCAAGCAACAGCAAAGGCGATTCCGTCCGCAAATCATGGAAGCAATCGAGGCTGAAGAAAAATGGTAAGATTTGTATCTGCATTGACTTCAACGATCTCAACGCCGCATGCCCTAAGGATGAATTCCCTTTGCCCATCATGGACGTCATTATTGATAACACGTGTGGGTTTGAGAGGATGTCCTTCATGGATGGTTTCTCAGGGTACAATCAAATCAAAATACACCCTGAGGACGAAAAACACACTTCATTCAGGACCCCCATGGGGGTGTACTGCTATACAGTCATGCCCTTCGGACTCGAAAATGCTAGCACCACCTATCAACACGCCATGAGTATGATCTTTCGGGATTACCTACGAAAGACGGTCGAGTGCTACGTAGACGACCTGATCGTGAAGAGTCGATGTAAGGAGGACCACCTCCAAGACTTGAGGGTAATGTTTGAACTCATGAGGACTTATCAACTCAAGATGAATCCTACAAAGTCATTCTTAGGGATGTCTAGCGGTAAGTTCCTCGGTTTCGACGTCACGACGAAAGGAATCCGGATTGACCCAAATAAGGTGTGAGCTATTCAAGAGCTTCGACAGCCCCGAAATCTTAAGGAGCTAAGAGGCCTTCAGGGGCGATTGGCTTACATCCGAAGGTTCATCTCAAACCTTTCGGGCAAGTGTCAACCCTTCTCCAAACTAATGAAGAAAGGTACTTCCTTCGTGTGGGACGAGTCTTGCCAAAAGGCCTTTGAGGAGATCAAGGCTTATCTCTCGAACCTTCCTGTCCTTACGGCGCCGATTTCAGGAAAACCGTTCCTCATCTATATACGGGCTATGGAGCATTCTTTAGGTGCCCTCTTGGTACAAAATGACGACGCGGGCTATGAGCAGGGCATCTACTACCTAAGTAGAACCTTGCAAGGCGCCAAACAGCGATACCCTATGATCGAAAAGGAATGTTTGGTCTTAGTATTCGCCATCCAAAAGATGCGGCACTACCTGGTCGGTCAGACAATCCACGTCATTTCCCGAATAAACCCCATCCGAGTTTTTATGACACAACCTGCGGCGTTAAATTGGCGTTTGGCCAGATGGGTACTCCTACTGTCTTAGTATGATATCCATTTCATGCCACAAAAGTTAGTCAAAGGACAGGCCATCTGCGATCTTATGGCTAGTCACCCGCTGAAGACGAAGATCGACTTATTTGAAGATTTGCCAGATGAACCCCCCGAAGTCAACCTGGTCTCGTCACCGGAGATTTGACAAATGTTCTTCGATGGCGCATCTCGCGTAGGCACGAGCGGCTCTATTGTTGTAGGAGTGGGGGTAGTCCTCACTTCTCCACATAGCCACGTGTTGCGCCGAGCCTTTTCTTTGACAGAGCCATGCACCAACAACGTGGT
This sequence comes from Asparagus kiusianus, assembly GCA_022839385.1. NCBI lineage: Eukaryota > Viridiplantae > Streptophyta > Magnoliopsida > Asparagales > Asparagaceae > Asparagus > Asparagus kiusianus. The sequence continues at coordinate 1,176,453 of BQKN01066314.1, read as the reverse complement.
TGAGTACAATGCATTACTCATCGGACTCGAGTTGGCAAAAGAGTTAGGGATAAAGCATCTGGAGGCTTACAACGACTCCCAACTCATCGTCAAGCAGATGACCGGCGAGTACGAAGTTAGGAATGACGATCTCATCCCGCTCCACAAAGCGGCTATTAAGCTAGTAGGGTCGTTCGAGAGTTTCCGCATTGAGCACGTGCTACGTTCCAAGAACACGCATGCGGATGCCCTTGCCTCCTTGGCGGCCAACCTGGCCCAGCCACTAGGGACAATCCAATGGGTCACAGTGGCGAGCCGAAATATCTTTCAACTAAAAGATGCTCCAGAGGCGAACGCCACCCATCAAGTCTCAGATCAGCACGATCTGGAGGACTGGCGTCTCCCGATCATCGATTACATTCTATACGGCATGTTGCCCAAAGATACAAGGGAACGAGAGTCTATCCGACGACGTGCCTCGAGGTTCTACTATGATTCGACCACCAAAACATTGTATCGGAGATCGTACGACGGCTTGTTACTCCGATGCCTTTCGGAGACCGAAGCACAGGAAGCTCTGTGCGAAGCCCACGACGGTGTTTGTGGGGCTCACCAGCCTAGACCCAAACTTTGGGATCGACTGCGGAGGATAGGCTACTTTTGGCCTGGGATGGTTAGCGACGCGGTCGCGTACGCAAAGCACTGCCACGAGTGCCAAATCCACGCCAACTACATGCATTAACCTCCCGAAGACCTACACCTGACGAAGGCGTCATGGCCCTTCGAAGCATGGGGGATGGACATAGTAGGGCCAATATCCCCGCCGTCGGTGAGAGGTCATCGTTTCATCCTCACGATCACCGACTACTTCTCTAAGTGGGCCGAAGCCGTCCCCTTAAGAGAGGTCAAGACTAACAACGTGATCAAATTCATCAAGCACCATGTCATATGCCAATACGGCGTACCCCGGCGTATTATTCATGACAACGGCACGTAATTCGTCAGCCATGCATTCACTAGGTTTTGTGATAAGTTCCGAATACAGAACCTCTCCTCCACAGCCTATAACCCTTCAACGAACGGCTTAGCCGAGCTATTCAACAAAACAATCATTAAGATCTTGACCAAGCTAACTTCCACTAGCAAACGCAACTAGAATGAAAAGTTGGGTGAGAGCCTATGGGCATATCACACCACGGTTCGCACACCGACTGGCAACACGCCCTACTCATTGGTATACGGCTGTGAGGCCGTGTTACCATTAGAGATTTAATTTCCATCCCTCCGTGTCGCTCTGGCAATAGGGATGACGACTGAGGATAATCATCAATGATGTCTCACAGAGCTCGAAGCGTTGGATGACAAACGACTGGAAGCTCAACAACACATCGAGTTCTATCAAGCCCGAATGGCCAAGGCTTTCGACAAGAAAGTCAAACATCGCTCCTTCAAGGAGGGAGAATTAGTACTAGCCGTTCACAGACCGATGATTCTCACCTCTAAGAAGAAAGGTAAATTTCAATCCAAATAGGAGGGACCATTCGTAGTAGAGACAGTCTATTCGAATGGAGCCTACTGCATTGTCAAGCCGAACGACGATAAGATCATGATACCCATCAACGGCAAATACTTGAAGAAGTACTACCCTTAGCTCTACTTCAAACTCCCATGAGTGCATGAGTCTAAACTGGCCCTCACCCCCTCCAACTGGTACACGAGGCTAAACTGTTCCTATTTCATCTACTCTAACGGGAAACCCTATATGAGACGCTACTAACGGTGTTCTTGGGTGTGACCTAAATCACGATTTGGTCCGACCTTCTTACAGTCAGGATCAGGATGATTCTGTCATGTTAATTATCACCTCTGGCCAAACCAACTTACTAGTCCTCTTCAATAGGATAGTAGGTCCATAGAGTTGCTCAAATCGCAACAAATCCCCACTATCACGTTAACACCAAACCTCTAGCAAAATCAACTTACCAATCCCCCCAATAAGATGGTGAGCCCACCAAAGCCGCTCCCATCACGGCAGACAATTCTGTTATGTTAACCTCTACCTCTAACAAGATCAACTTATCAATCCCTTCCAAGTGGGATGATAAGTCCTCATAGTTGCTCCGATCGCAACGAACTTCATCATGTTAACGATCATCTCTAATGACTGGCACCGTTATTCCTATGAGTAACACAGCCTGAGTAATAGCCTACCACGCGACGTGTTATTACTTCAGTCAATAGTCACACTCCTACGTCTTTGAACTACCTGACCTGTTCCGGATATCCTAACATTCCCTTAGAATAACCGATGGATAGTAGCCCACCACGCGATGGCTAGTACAATAATCGATCGTCACATTCCTACATCCCTGAACGATTTGATTATCATCTATGACGTCGTCCTCGCAAACAACGATATCAAAGGCGGCTCGACAGGCGACATGTCCAACTGTTCCCCCAAACAGCAACTCGCCGAATGGCAAGTCGAAGTTGGGGTATGCTGCCGGTCATATGCACGAGCAACTGCTCTTTGTTTCAAGCTAAGTGTTACCCTCTCGGTTCCACTTGAACTGCAACGTGAAAGTCGGAGTTAACCCGACCCCACGCTGCGAAAACAAAAAAGGAGCCTAACGACTAAGTCCAAAATAGACTAGTCGAAGGCTCGCCACATCGCCAGGAATGGCATAAGTAGCCAACTCAAACGCCAAACGGCGTAGGCGAGCCCAGCATAAGGGGCATCATGGTCTAACAAACAGTCCTAGGCACAGATCAAACACAGATCAAGCACATGCCAAACACAGCGAGAAGAACAAAATGCAGAGAAGTAAAAAAGGAAGCAAAGCAAAAGTATAACAGGACATTACGGGCCAAACTTACATAAAGTTTTGAAAGTTTAAATGCGCCTAGAATTGACAAAATTACAAAACTATGTTCGGCGAATGGTGGGATACACTACATCAGTTTCAAGAGGCTAAAATTGACGATCTTCGCCTTGACAACCGTGAGCTCTGTCGCCTGTCTAGCACGAGTCTCCACCTCCTGCCTCTGTCGAAATCTGGCGAGGGCAGCATCGCCATCCTTTTCCTCCTGGCGAAGAAGTTGAAGCCCCTTTGCGACCGCTTCGGCAGCATGGCTGAGCCGCATCTTCTTGTGCTCGAGCTCCTGCAGCCTCGCCTCGCCTTCGAGAGACCCAGCGTCTTCAAAGAAGGCGGCATCCAGGTAGGCGTCCATCTCGGCCAGCACCGCGCGATGTTGCTTGCGCAAACGCTGGAGCTCGGCCTCTCTTGCATGGATGCGCTTTGCCAAATCTTCACGCTCAAATATGAAGCGTACTGAGAAGAGGGGTGGTTCAGCCGAAGCATCGTCCTATGCCAGCTCCTCCAAGCGATACATCCACCTTTCCAAGCGGCCGAGCTCTCGCTCGCATCGTCGTGCGAGCTGAGGACCGCCCGCACGGCGGACTGCCGCCAGACCCGCTTCCACGAGGGGAAGTGCGTCGTGATACTTCCCAGCACCCTCGCCGAGCTTTGTCTTTAGCCACCCTTCGAATCCGGTCTTCAAAGCCCGACCTGGCGGCAGCATCTTCCTGCGCAAGGCTTGGAGGCTTCGAGTTTCCGCCTCAGTGGTCTTGCTAACCTTTACGATCTCGGATTGAAGCCCCCTAAGAGTCACCTCCGCCTGTTCTAACTCACCTCTCAGGCGAGAGATAGTGAAAGTAAAGTCGCCTATCCGTTCTTCTAATGAGTGTTGTTGACCCACCCAAAAGGCGTCAGTGAATTCCAAGTCTGCTATTTCCCTAGAGCGGACCTCCTGCTCCCAGGCCTCCTGACGCCTGACACGAACTAGGAAAGATTCCACGTCAACTTTCGGACCTTCTCGTAGTAATATCTCTAGCCTCATTAAGCATGACTCCATGAAGAGAAGCTTCTGCATGCAATGCGTGGCAATCTGGTTCTCGCCTACCCACCTGAGGTCGACCATGCGATCTAGGAGAGACTATTTGGAGCCGTCGTAGCTTCTCATGCCAAGACTGACAAGGGAAATCACCTGCTTCATGGCATTCTCGAACTCTTCAAGGCGAGCCCGTAGGGACAAGGAGTCAGAGGAAACAGGCTCTTGACCCGGAGCAAGCATCGTAATAGGTGGAACCTCGAGACAAGGCTCGGCTCCTGACTGGGGAACGGGGCCTGAGGCGGAAGAAGTTGCGGTACCCTCAGATTCGTCGTAGAAAATTAAAATGGGCTCGGCCGCATGCTCTTCGGCAATCGGCACCTCTCCCCGGTCTGTTGAACACAACAACAACACAGGAGAGAATTAGGAGAAGAGTACCTGCTCGACCCACGCGAAAGTCGGGATGAAAGGATACCTTCAGCAGCAACGGCCTCGGCGACGCCCGAAGAGGACGCCTCCTTCCTTTTCTTCGAAGCAACTCTCTTTACCTTCGGTGCCATTAAGAGTACAATGAAAAGAAAACTTGGGCTTCCTCCGGAGAAGACATCGAAAGGAACTACAGCCTCTCTTAACACTCTTAACAAAGGGTAGGGGCGTTAAATACTCTAATCCTAGGCAGTTATCCGCCACTCGATGGGACAGTTCAGGGCCAAACAGTCGAGAGTAAGGCTAAACAATTCGGATCTCTCATGAACGGCCAAGATCCAGTGGTTTCTGGACACAATCTTCAACCAACCGCCCGAATCGGGTGTAGTAGACGAAGAGCCCCACTGTACCGTATTTAATGCAAAACGACGTGCCCACGTCTTCTTTACTGACGTGCACGTGGATTACCACATGGCCCACTAAAAGTGGAGCCCACCCAATGTCGAATTCGTTGTTTGGATTCCCGTGGGTCAAAACCAATTGGACTCGCGTATCACCCTGGGACTCGAGTCAGTTCCGAATTCGCCTGTGGGCAAAATCCGCCTGCAGGCAAGACAAATTTACAGCCGAGATTCGTCAACAGCGAGGATCCCCTTACGGCTAAAGATTCTCCCACGGCCAAACCTCAAAGCACGAAGGAGCTCTTCTGGGACGACACCCGTGTTCCATCAAACAGGAGGTCTGGAACCGAAAGCCCTCAGGATTCACGCTGGCACCCCGATACCACCGGCAGTACAGGAGCGTATGGTGCAAATCTCGATCCTTCATAGGTAGTTCAAAGCGGGCATGGGTACCACCCGCGTGAGTCCAGAACCATCCCCGAGCGCCGTCCACCAGTCCTCCCTCGAAGTACAAGTAGGGATTGATGTTGCCCACGTACAATTGATCGTACCCGAACTGGCAAGCGAACCAACAAGGGAGATACGGCTCGAGGTAGTACACAGGGCCTATTCGCAGGACGTGATATCCCGATCGGATGTTCACCAACCATGGAAAAGCGCTGAAAGAGAGAGCAATGTGGTGATCCACCGTCGACACATCCCTAAGAGAGTCCCCATATCCTCCTCCACTGAAGTAAGGGAAGAACCGACGAAAGTTATAGTAGCCGAAATGAGAGAGCGTCGTCCGCGCATCGGGGATGTCCTTACACTTCCAAGAGCACCTCTCTAGGCGCTGAACGAACAGAACAAATCTGTCTCCTTGAAGGGTCGCTGGGGCGCTCATCAAACACTCGCGGTGGTAAACAAACCACGCCATTAAGTAGGTGTACGGCAGTCCCACTCTAGGGTTAGGGGTCCTGATGACTTCCCCTTCCCCTTCGTCGATAGTTGATACACAGCAGAATTGGGTCGACAGTGTGCGGAGTCCCCGATGGATGCACGCCATCGTAGCCGACACCAACGCATAAGACTTCCCGTGGGCTAGGCAAACCGTGGGGTACACGACTTCCACCGGAAGCGCCTCGAAAGAATGAGTGGGGACCACGCACCTCTTCAACAATAGCATGAGGTACCCCGCGAACAGAGCTTTCCCGGATATAGGGGACTTGGCCTGGTGGTGGAACGAATGGAAGATCTTGCCAAATTTGAATCCGCCCTCGTCACGCTCGAGAGTCACGGTGGCTCCCCCTTCGGCCATCCTCTTCTCAACTTCGGACTGGTCACATCCACCTAGCGGCAGAGTGGGTCTTCCTTTGATGTCATTCTCCGGGAATAGGTAATCAGCCTAATTCTTATGGCTGATCCCCGGAGCCCTCTTCTTCTTGCCTTTGTGGTCTACCACCCCTAAAGTATTGAGGCATATATGGTAGTGGCAAAGCAACTCCCACAGTGTCTCAACCACCAGGGGAGTGCGGTCTGAAAGTTGGTCAATCTCATCTTGACCCGGGATGTACTCTTCGTAAGGGAAGCTTCCCAGGGGCAGCCCCGACACGTCGTACATCTCATGGAGGGTTATGCCAAGTTTACCATTGGGGGTGAAGAACGTGCCACTTTCCGCACAATACAGTTCCAGGATGCTGCGGAACTGAGAAGCGTTAATCCTCAAATCATGTCGAGTAACCTGAATGGCCACATACAGCTCTGAATTTATGAGGTCAGAATTCTGAGCCAGAACGTAGTCAGTGATCTTAGACCACCAAGTGTCGCTAACAGGCGCGGAGTAGACCCACCCCGGGGCTTTGATGTCCTTTGGGGGAAATCTCCTACCAGCTTAGAAGAAGCAATGACGGAAAGTCTCTGCGACCGCGATCGTCTCCCCTGCAGGCAGCTCATTGAATGGCAGGCCAGGGCGCAGGCCCGTCATGCGTTTGCAAGAGATCTCTACCCCGTACCTAGCCGTGGAGCATGTAAAGACACCACAAGTAACCCTGTCCTGAGTGGGGGTCAAATCCCAGTTCATCGCTCTGGGGACCGCGAGGGACCGCAACTCGACGATCGAAAACCCTCTCGGCATGCTGGGAAGATAATAGTGGGTCCCTTCCACTACGCGGAGCCACCCGCTCTCCTTGATCAACAGGGCGGAAGGATCAGTCATAGCATCACCAAACAAAAACTGAGGCTTTTGTAGCTCCGTCCTGGCTTCGTCTGTTAGCACTACATCGGTCGTCAACTCACGTAACGTCAGGGGATGACCGTCTGTAACCCTCTTTATCAGGCCGTCTAGCTTATCAGCGGTGAACACGGGCACCAGATCCAAGAAAGGGAATTGGGGGGGTGCCGTATGGCCTGTACCTCCGGCGAGACCGATAGCCACGCCCATAGGAAGAGCTTCGTCAGAAAAGGTCGCTGCAAGACAGAACCAAAGAATTAGGACAGAATCCGCTCTAGGGACAAATCTGCCGATCAAGCCAAAGTAAACAAATATAAGTCCGCCATTCAGAAAGTGAAATCCGCCTGACAAAGACGAGATCTGCCTGTACAGACTATTTTCGCCTCTACCAAACAGAAGTCGAACTCGCCAGACAAAAACGAGTTCACCTTCACCCAATGAAGGCCAATTTTGCCTGAAAAGGTAGAAGTCATAAAATCCGCTCGTAAAGGGCCGATTTTATAAGGCAAACTGCCGAAGGACGACGGGATTTACCAGGGAGGACGAGCGATGCTCATCCTCCTGACCCGACGTCGACAACCGACGCGAGGTCGTCAGACGAACCTATTGACTTACCTAAATGCGTTTCAGGCACGCTGGTGGTAGCGCCGGCAGTGAGACGATCAGAGTAGCATCCAGGACCTCCTCCCTTTGCAACGCATTTCTTAGATTTTAGCGCCATGTCTAGAAATCAAGGACGAAGCGGGAATTCTTTTTGGGAAATTTGCGTGAAACAGAAATTTCTAAGCACTGTGGTTTTCAAAAGAGGGGAGCGAAGTCTACTTAAAGACGAAAGGGCTTGCGTGGCCACGATCGCACCTATGAAGCGAAACACTCACAGCTCAGAGATGTGGCCACGATCGAAATCGACGGCCCAGATTGCCCCCCCCCCCCCTTCCCACAATATGTTTCCTTTTACAGTCACGAAGGAGCCATCGAAATAGGAAATAGGCCAGTCAAGACCTGGAACCCGAACCGAAATCTACGGTTGAATCCAATGGTTGGATTCAAAAACCCACGGCTACGACTCGTCATGCGGCGAAGCACTGTCGAATCACGATGGATGCGACTTGACGGACCCACGCCGTCTTAGCTGGAAAGCACGAAACCCCCATCGGCGAACACGTGGTTAACCTCCTGTCAGGTCCAACCTCGCCCATAGGAAGGGTCCCGTCTGCGAAAACTTGATTCGAATCCGTAAGTCACGCAAAATTTCCCCCTTAATTTCATCTGAACGACTCATTCGCCTTTGAGGACGAATTACGAGTCACACGATTTGTCCAAAGCCTTAGACCGCCAATGAAATGGCCTCATTTAAACCCATGCCTCAGACGGCTGAGGGGTAGAGTAGAAACCTTAGCATTAAGCCTAAGGGAAACTATTCGACAACTCATCATACTGAGGAGAATAGTATGGCTAGCCCGATTCAAACGGTAATCGGTAAAGGCAAATCAAACCCGTTGATAGCTGAGGGTTTGCTAAAAATCCTAGAAAGGGCCAAGTACACCTGATTCGCCAGGAACTCCTTTATTCAAAGTATTCCAGACCACACATAAACGGGCTTAGGTCTGAAAACTTTGAAGGGGGTCTTGTAGATGGTAAAAATTACCACCGCATGGGCCCACCCGCGAATCAGAACCACCTACTTGGGCGAAAGGCGGACCGTGACCACGGGATGGGCTCGCTGGCACATAAGCCCCATATTCGCCCTCATGAGTCGAAGTCACTTAAATTCACTGGTATGGTAGGCTCGCCCTCATGAGCCGAAGTTATCCGGATTCTCCTGTATGGTCGACTCGTCTGCATGAGTCGAGGTCATCCAAATTCTCCCATTTACTCAACTCACCTGCACGAGTCGAGAGCCAAGTTCACACCCGACGGCCGTTCTACTGCATACAGGGACAGGCCTCCCCCACTTCCCGTGATGCGAAAGGAGGGGACACCATGCTCCAGGCCCGTCGAGTGGCCGCTCACGGTACGAGTGATCGAACATGCGCCAAATCAGCCTGCACCCTCATAAATACGGTTCACCTCGCCCGTCCAAGTCGAGAGCTAGATCCGCCGGCCCTCGACGAGCTGTCCAAACCCACTCGAGTACTGGGTATCCATTTTCCCACTTCTCGTGATGTGAAGGGAGAGAGCACGGTATTCCAAGCCCGTCAATAGCCGCTCACAGTACGAGTGATCGGACAGGCACCAGATCAGCCTGCACCCCCATAAATGCAGTTTACCTCGCCCGTCTTAATCAAGGTCTGAATTCGCCGTCATTCAGTAAGCTGGCCAAATGCACTCGAGTGCTGGACAACCGCCGCCTCACATACAAGGAGGGGCCTTTTCACTCCTACGTGACGTGATGTGAAACACAGTCCCTTGAATGACCGCTGATAATGCAGGTGAGCAGCAAGACACCTCCCAACAGTACATGGTAATATCCCATGATTCAAGGAGTGATCACGCCATCTCTCCACTATTTAAGAACTTCTTCTAATCATGAAGAAGGGGGTTCAGAACTTCTTCCAGCCACAAGGAAGAGGTTCAGCTTTTCTTCTAGTCATGAAGAAGAGGTTCAGCTGGTTTTAGCCATTCAGCGATTCGCTCAGAGTTGAATCAGCTAATCGAACCACTAGCTCTTGATTCCTAATCGGGTCGACGACAAGCTCTCTGCATAATCCTTGCACTACAGCATCCTCTCCTAGTTCTGAGCCCTGATCGTCGCTGAACTCGGAGACCCGAACTCCATCACCTTGAGCTTTTACTGCGTATTGAAGCTCTTCAGCAACCTTGGTCGAACCGTCCAAGAGAAGAAGACTCGGCACGAGAATCGAGCGAAGCATCCTGTAGCTACCGAAAGTCCCCACGTTAAACAAGGAGGACATTCCCTCCACTTCTGTTGTAATTTCGATTCATTAGTTTGTAATAAGCCGTTCTTGTCAATACAAACGAGGTTCTCTGTTTTCGAGAGATCAAAATTTACACCTACATATGGGTAATCTAAAATTAAACCCACTTTTTAGAAAATGATGATTCTCTAGAGGGTTCTAACCTAAAGGCGAATCAAAGAAAATAAAAATAAATAAAAAGAAAAACTAAATCCAAGAGGGTTCTAGCCTCAAGGTGAATAGTGCAAGAAATTAAAATCTAACTACAAAATAAATTACAAAATCTAAACTATAAAATAAATTACAAAAATTAAACACAAGAAAATAAATCTAACCTATAAGCATGAAATAAATCTAAGGCAAGAGGGTTCTAGCCTCTTGGCTATTTAACAAGAAAATAACATCTAACTACAAGCATAGAAATAAATCTAAACTAATAAGCAATAAAAAGAAATAAAAAGGAAAATTAAAAGAAATGCAAACCTCCAAATAATTCTTCATCATCCAACAAAGAGAAAAAATATTTAAAGTGGTGAAAAAATTATTTTACTAATTGTAACAAAAGTTACAAATTTGGAAGGCCTTCTTAATTAAGAGTGACTCTCCTCTCCAAATAGAGTTACAAAATTTTCACACCCCTAACCCCTTACTCTCTACCCCTATTTATAGTAAACATCAATAAATGAGAGTCGTTGGATTGAATCCTTATCCAAAACCATCAAAAATTAGCCATTGATCTGTAACTGATTCGTAGCCATCGATACCAGCATCGATGCTAGCATCGATGCCGGTATTAATGCCAGCATCGATGCTGGCATTGATGTCCAATCAAAAATTTGCCTCCACAGATGGCTTCATCTCATCGAGATAGGCGATTTTCATATATTATTTGTTAAATTCCGCCTTCAGGATTGAGAGATATCGTCGTTTCTTTGCGGCCAACCATCTTGAATATATTTTGTTTTCATAGTTGATTTTTTTTATTTTCTCTAGCTTCTACAAGCTACTCGGCTTTATTCTGGGCTTGGGATTTTTGTCTCTTGCTTGTGTTCTTCATTTAATTCATGAGCTTTTGTTGAGAGATGTGATTTTTAGTCTTTATTCTTCATTAACCTGTAATTAAAGATAAAAATAATTATCAGTGGTATATTTATTCATTAAAAATAGATAATGAGGATATAAAATTATAATAAAATGTGATTATCAATAAGTTATTTTGGTTTAGTTATATAGATATGAAGCAATATATATTCACATTTATGTGCTTCATACTATATTGAATTTGTAAAATGTTATGTTTACGGATTGAAGACTTACTTACACTATTTTCATATCTTGTATAAGTCTATAAATCCGTTCTAAAGTGTTTCAAATTTTTGTTTAAGTCATTTTGACAAAATCAAGTTTTCAACATGTTCATACTTATGTGATTTTGCAAAATAATGAGATTTTACAAATGGAAAATGCAAATTAAAAAATTCTTTTTGTAACATGTTTATTATCATATTTACAATCATTTCCCAAAGTTTTATATTTATTTGATATTTTTAAAGAGGCTTGAATTTTATTTTTACTATTCAATCCAGGCTGATAACATGTTATCAGTCGACTGATGGTTTGTATCAGTCGACTGATGAAACTACCTGCAATCATCAAAAGTTTTTGTTTCATTTTGGTTGACTAACCAGTCGACTGTAAGGTCATCAGTCGACTAACTATGCTCATCAGTCGACCGATGAGCTGTTAGCTGCCTATAACGGTTAGCTTATCAGTCGACTGATCCAACCCGTCAGTCGACTGATGGTCTGTAACAGCTATATTTCTAGTTTTTATTTTTTTCATTTTGTTGGATTTCACTTGGGTTTTGAGCTTTGCTTCTTCATCCTATATATACCCTATACCATTTCACTTCTGAACCAACAAGAGAAGTTTTAAAACAAGTTTAAAAAGAGTTTTAGTTTGTTTTAAGTGTTTGTTTACAAAATTAGTTTTGTGAAGATTGTTTTACAAGAAGAAGAGATCAATTTTAGTTTGGGCTTTTAATCTTCCTATCCTTCTCTCCTGCGATTAGAGAAATGTTTCTAAACTCATATTTCTAGCTTGTTTATGCTTTAATTGTTATATTCATATTTGCTAGACTTAATTGAGTTTATATTTAATTTTCTCATTGCTTGCACACACACAACCATTGAGCTTAACTATTTTCACATATTGTATAATTTGGGGTTATGGTGAGTTTAACCTTGAGAGTGAGCTTAAATTGTATTCTCACCTATTGTAGAGAACAAAATCTTGTATTTAAGACTTATTGTGAGAGTTCACCTTGTAATACACATTTATACCAAGAGGAGTGTGTGGTGAGGATGTAGTCAATACCAAGAAGAGTAGTGTCGGTAGTAAAGCCTAGAGAGAGGTAGTAAAGTCGAGCACTTGAGGGAGGCGATACGTGAGAACCAACACTTAAGGTTGTAGTTTGTGTATGTACATTGTGAGAGATTTGTAGAGTTTTTAGTGAGCTAGAAAACCGAGTGTGTAGAGAAGTTCTGGCTTCCAAACCGGGTGTGTTGATAGTGGAGTTCTCCCCGGGAGTGGAGAGCGGAGATGTAGGACAGAAGGTCTGAACTCCGTGATCATATTATTGTGTTTGGATTGCTCTTTGTGTCCATTATTTGTTTCTATTATTTCTTGTTTATTTTCTCTTGTGTTTATATTCTTGCATATATTGCATTATATATCTATCTTGTAAGAATATTTTGTTAATAAGTTTTAATCAGCATTAATATCTAATAAGATTAGAAATAACCCTATTCACACCCCTCCCCTCTAGCCATTGAGTTTTAGGATGGCTAGTACTCGACCCGGTTACAGTGTATAGTTAGCCTTAGGATTTTTATGTTTTAGTAGTGTTTTCGCATATTCATTTTGTTGGATTTCTAGTTGTACGTCGTTTTGTCATTTCTGTTATCGTATCGTTTTTTGTTTGGGTTTTCGTTCGTTCTATTTATTTTGTAGGGTCTTGCCGTGTGTCATGCACGTTAACGTACACCTATTTTTTCTGGTATACGTCAGACTTAGAGAACGGACAGGTTCAGCTTGGAGACATGCCAGAGCTTGAGTATTCTCAGCAGGAGTGCCTTGCAGATAAAGCAAAAGAAGAAGTCGAAGCCTAGTCTTTTTTTTATTAGTTATTGGTCCTGATTTAGTATTTTTAGCAGTACTTTCTTTTATTATGAACTATTTATTTTTATTCCTAGTTGAACCGTTTTTGTAAAAGGGCATGTTGACCCAAATATTATGTCTTGGATGATATTTCTTTTATGATATGGATCATTATGTTCTAAGTTTGTCTATTATATTCTCGCTATCTGTGATCGGGGACCTGTGCCTTTACATTTATTTCTTGACGCTTAGCATATTAAGTTGAGGAGGAATATTTATTTTTATTTATTCTCCTTAATCTAATACGTCACGGGCTTGTTCACGTTCTGATTCCCTCGTATTTTAGGATGCGGAGCATAACACCACTCCTCCTGAAGCTTAAGGTTGGAAGCTCGGATTTGCTCCATTTGGCCAAATATCTCTTTCTCCACAAAAGCCCCATGAACCAGATAGCTTCTGAGCCTTGATGCAAGCCGACATTTGAGACGTCCCCTAAAATCTTATCATCGTGGGGAAGCCAAAACTGCTCCACCGTCTTCGATTAAGCCACCCGAGACTCAAGCACCAACACCCTCGTATCAAGATGATGAGTAGGCTGGTGTCTATTCTCCAAAGTCGGCTCCTTCTTACATCGAGGGCTAACTTTAGGAGATCCGATCAGTAAAATCCCAATCTATCCCATATCTTAAATTCAATCTCATTGACACATTGAGGATACCGTCATCTATACTCCTTGGAGGGAGACACCCCCTCTACGGCCGACTTCTTCCCCTAGTGGTGAGTTAACTCGGTTGGGGCATCTGGAGCTCTTTCTCCCCTTGTTAGGACCTCTGTCTTCACTAGAATGTCGCCTCCCCTAGAGCCTAGGCCTCGACCTCGACCCTCTGAAGGTCGACCCCCTCTTCTCTAGCTGGGAACCCATTATCAACACAGATGACTTTGGTCTCTGCCTCAACTACCCTTCTAGGCCTCTAGCCTCTAACCTCCCTCAGCTTCTTCCTCTTCTCGACCCGACTAGCCGTAGGTAATGACCCCGCCAACTTGACAGTCATATCAGCCGCCTAAGCATGAACCATTGCAGCCTTCTCAGGGGCTAGATCTTGACAAGAACGTTTCACCGACCTTGTTGTGTGATCTTCTTGGGCCCCAGCAGGTTCAGTCGCAGATGCCTCGGCGACTCCCTATGAGCCCAGAGTCAGCCTGGCTACCCTCTCATTGTCTTTGGTCATAGGCGGCACAGGTATAAGGACCGTGAATTTTGATACTAGTTAAAATAATTTTTTAGTATTTTAAAATATTTAATTATGATTTTTAAAAGAGTATTTATATTTTTCTCGAATTTCCATAATTTACTATGATTTAAAGTCTACGTTTTATATTTATTTAAATGATTTAAATATTTACAAATTTATTTAGTGCAGTAAAAGTTTCTGTAATTTATCCGTTGTGTTACCGATACTAGTACGTATCATTTTGCATAATACGTTGTATTATTATTATTATTATTATTACGTACGTTGTATTATTATTCACATTATTATGTACAATTTGTTATATTATTTTTACTGTTGCATATTATCTATCTTATTAGTATAACTAGTACATTTTACAGTGTATATAATTATCCCATAATTATTTGATTTTAAATGTAAGTAATTATATTTTTATTTAATTATTCTCATTTAATTGTATAATTTCTTGTATTATTTCTATTGTTGTGTATTATCGGTTATATTACTACAACTTGTACGTTTTAATGTGTAGATAATTATCACATAATTATTTAATTTATTTTGTATTTAATATTATTTTTAATTATTTTCAAAACCCTAATGTCCTCTCTCACTACATGTATATATATAATATTCTATTCTCTTTCCTCTCTCTCCTCTTCTTCTAAACCCGCCCGCCGCCAACACCTCTCCCCTCTCCTTCTCCCTCTTCTCTATTCGCACACGCCGCCAACCACCACTTGTGCACCGCAAGCACCTCCCCACACCCAAGCGCCCCGACCCCGTCCGCCACCGCCTCTGACCGCCTCCACCGTTGTCTCGACCTCCGCCGCCTCCAGTCACCTCCGCCAGCGCCCAGCGTCGCCAAAATCCCAGCCCGCAGCCCCATCTCCTCTCCGACCAGCCCCTCTCCACCAACAAGCCCACCTCCTCTTCCTCGTCGAACCGCTCTCGCTCGAACACCGTCAACTATCCCCGCAGCCAGTCCCCTCTATCCCCACTCCGCCTCTCTTCAGATCTACGTCGCCCATCTCCTCCTCTCGCAGCCAGTCGCCGCCTACGCTTCTGCCTAGTCCCCTCCAGCTGCTGTCCGACCGCCTTGGTCAGCGCCAACGTCCCCAACACCTCCGCCTCTTCCACTTGCACCGCCCGTAGCCGTGCGCCGCTACCGCTGCTCGCCTTAGCCCGCCGCCGTTATCGTCGCTGGACAGCCCCACGCCAGAACTCTTTCCGAGTTCGCCGCCACGCTCCTCCTCGTCAGATCTGACCCGCGCTGCCAACGTCGATTTGATTCGACGCACCGAGGAAAGATCCATATCCCCGGTTGTTTACTTATTATAAATTTTAGATTTATCGTATGTTTATTAGCAGCAAGATCATATTACTTATTGATCCGCAATTCAATTTCTATATCTGTTATGAGTTAATTAATTAGATTAGTCTATGATATATTGTTACCTGCGTGGGATTGCTTGACATGAATAGCTGTGTGGAAGCTTGTTGTTTTATCACTTAGTTGTTATCTAATAGGAGAGACTGTACATGAAGACGACTTCTGTTAAAAGTATGATTTGTAAGCGTGCTTCAAAGCATGGTTATACTCACTCGACATCGATATCCCGATGTGAGGACTCTCGAGTTCCCTTGATATTGATATCCCAGTATGAGGTTTTCTTGACTATTACTATTATAGCATCGACTAGACGATGCACTCTTGATCGGACATGTTGTGGATCACGGTTATTTTCATAGTTTTACAAAAGTTGTTTCACGGTAACTGTGTAACTACTGCATAATATTTCATGTACAGTTACGTAATTAATATGACAAACATGAGGTTATAAAGGGAAATTAGACGGAGAATATAGCATGTATATAAACAGGCACAGTGTTTTCATGTTATCGTGATATCGTGAGTGTTATATACATGGGCCAAAGGGCTAATACTTGACTTGAAGGCGGCCCCCGGACGATTTTACGGGGACCCGATTATATATATATAAATATTCTTCCCTAATTCAAATAACATGTAAAACAAGAATAATATGCTTGTGTGTCTTATGGTGGACTTTGGTTGTTTTATGAGGTGTAGACTAGTTGTATTTCTGTTCATACATAGATCGGGATTAATAATTAATTATCTATAATTTGATACATATGGTATATACATGAGGGTTTCCTTGTTTGGATTATTTCGCTCGACGTACTACGTCTCATGTTGTAGATTTTTAGGTATTAATTCTATCTATTGTATGCCCCTATTACTTGGATGATTAGACTGATCGCTAGTTGCATGATCTCGTTACCTGATCGATTTTGGATGCTTTATGTTTATAATATTTTAGTAGTGTTTCTGCATGTTGATTTTTTCAGATTTCCAGTTGCACGTTCTTTTGTCATTTCTGTTACCGTATCGTTTTCTGCTTGGGTTTTCGTTTGCTCTATTTGTTTTTGTGGGGTCTTGCCGTGTGCCATACACGCTGACGTACACTTGTTTTCTCTGGTGTACGTCAGACTTAGAGGAAGAATAAGTTCAGCAGGAGCCAAAGGATTCTCAGCAGGAGTGCCTTACAGATAGAGTTGAAGAATAGGCTAAAGTTCAGTAGCTCGTCTTATTTGATGATCCTAGTTGTTTTTGTAGTCTTTTCCCTTCTATTTCTGTTGATCAATGTATTTCATATTCCTTCAGTATTCATTTGTTCAGATATGTATAAGGACATGTTTGACCCGAAATTTACATCTTGGATGATATTTAATTTATGATATGTCTCTTTTCCATTCTGAGTTGTTTATTATATTCTTGCTATGTGTGATCAGGGACCTGTGCATTTGTTTTATATTCTTGACGCTTAGCGTATTAGATTGAGAAGTGGGGTCTAGTACTTATCTCTTCTCAGTCTAATACGTCGTGGGCTTGTTCACATTCTGATTCCCGGATATTTTGGGAAGCAGGGCGTGACAACAGGATAGATGCTGACTACTCGCAAAACAGAATTATCAAGTAAGTCATCCATTTTGCGCGAGCCGGTGTACACTCTGATCCTCTCTAGTGCTTACCTCTCAGTACTCGATAGAGGCCTCACCATCAAGGCCTCCCTCACGATCTTGGGCTAATTCGAACAACCCATGTTAGAGTCGTCCTTCGAGACCCAAACAACTTTCTCCTTCCAGTCCTTGTTCGACTCAGGAGGATCGGTGATAATCTTGAATCTTCACACCACCTAAAAATAGAAGTGGGCCTCACACTGGTGCACCTTGACGCTGACCTGATAAGCAAGCACATTCAAGGTCGATTCGACCCCTAACCAATGACAGATGATTACAAACCTAACTATAGTTAGGATTGAGTTCGGTTTCATCTGCATCAGTGAATCCCTCAAAGGTGTAAAGACACAACGAAGGAAGGGGTGTAGGGGTAGGTGCAAACCGCACTTAAGATGTTTTACGTACAAAAGAACCGACTTGCATCTTGGTCAAAAGCTGCTTGCAACTTCGTCGGCGTCGTCAACTTGTAAGACCGAGGGATATCAAACCTCTCGTATAATGACCTCAATTGCGACAGTGTCACCTTCGAGTGGAGCATCTCCAACAGACCTTGACAAGTGTTAAGTGTGGAAGATGCCATCGAAATATTCTTAGAAGATTGCCGGAAGAAGAAGAACAACCCAAATTCTCTTTTCGGTTAAGATTTGAAGATTTCTACAAACAAAAAAATCTCTCTCACAGCCACCATACTTATAGACAGCTAGATCAACAGATGTCAACATTCCAATGATGGGATCAGTTTCAAACCATAAGGATGAGATCAATTTCGGAATTTGAAATTACTTCTTCATAATCGAGGCAAGGCACACCCACTTTATATAGCCTACAATTAGGCACGAACGACGAGGAAACGGTAGCCAAGAAATGTCTTCTAGCATAAGCAACATCACATTCAAGGGACTTCTCGGCCACCCCTCATTAATGCACCTCATGACTTAGCGAATCCACAGTCATATTTCACTCAGACCCGGTCTATGTTGACTCCAAGTGAAAGGGGCCAACTATTATAACCCCTAAAAATACAAAATATTAATCTTCATGGAGAAGTCGACACGTGTCTTACACTCTGCCTAACCAAACTAACTCAAAACTAGGACAACATTCGACTCGGCACCGCCGACTTGATTAGCCGACATCTCGTGTAATCAAGTCAAAAGACAACACTACTTGGCCAACCTCTAAATTGACCACCGACGATACGACTCGCCCCACTGTTCAGCCATCATCTCACTTAACCAAATCAAAAGGCAGTACTTCTTGGCCCTGGACCTGAGGAGCCAAAAGACAATAATTACCTCAAACCCCTCGCTAGTGATTACTCTCGCGTTAACTGTCCTGACAACATCATCACACCCTAGTCTGCATAGTCTTCATCACTCATCGGACATAGTCAGCACCAAGCACCTACTGTCATTCCCACAAAAATTAACCAGGCTCACCTTATTTAGCAATCGACGCATAGCACATGTCTACCGACTCAGTTGCCTATCTGGACTCGGCCCAAGTTACCTTCTTGGCCCTCAAACCCGTTATAAAAGGAGTGGTACTACAATGAGGTAACTCTATCTAGTCTTTTTTACGCAGCGGAGAACTAACTCTATTTTTTCCACTCAAGATAAAAAACTGGCTTGATCGTCGGAGGAACACCTAGAGAACCCAACTTCGCCCCTCTTACGAGTAGCTTCATGTGTAGGGAAGAACAACGAGCCCCAAAACCGCTCATTAGGAGGAGTTAGAGGACCCTAATCATTCAACAAATCATCATACAAACCCCCTGTTTGATAACCGCAATGAACAAAAATTAAAAAGATGGATCGAGATCGAACTGATACAGCAACAAGAGATCCGAGTTCAATATAAACCTTAATCCAATTGAGAAAACCCTAGATTTCTGTGGCTTTTTTACTCTCTTTGTCGAATCGGTTGAGTCCTTGCAAACTCCCTACCAAATGGTCGGGCTTCCTAACCCGACAGTTTTAGTAGATGTTAGCAACCCTGACTAGCTTGATGTTAACCCCTATTATCCGCCTCCATATTAATGCCTATCACAACTAATTACTCAACTAATTAGTCGGGATTGGTAATCTTGACTAATTAGGAGTTCGCTTTTTTTTAAACGACCCAACTCCTGGTAACGATGCTGACGTGGTCAAAACTGGATCGATTTCTATAAAAAAAATAGACAGGGTTAATTTTTAGGATTAAATTTGAAATTGAGTTTATTTTAAAAATTTCTCCAATCAAAATAAGCAAAATCATGAAAGAAAAATTTATCTTCTGACAGAGAGATGAAGACAAGAGGGGGTGAGACACGAGGCATTAGACCATCTCATCAAGATTCGTGCTTTGATGCACAGTGCACGAGCTAGGTTGTTCCGCATAAAAGGAATTCTACGACCGGTTCTGAGGTGATTCTTACTCATAAATTGCCAAATGCCTACATCGTGCGTGCTAACGTGCTCGGCCTGCACAATTTAAAAAACTCGGTTCTATCTGGCTTTGTAATTTTTCTGCCGGCCCAATTGTGCACGTGGAGCCTTCTTTCTTGGCGTAGATATATCTTAAGTGCTCTGTATTTCTCTTAATTTAATGATGAAAATAACATCTCACTTGTTCATCATTTTATGTTCTTGTTCATCGATGATATATATGTAGTGATTAACAAAGAATTCCTGGTCAGTTCGTTATTTGTGAGGTTAAAATTAAGGTTCATAATACCTGATGAAAAGCACCGCAGCCGGCAAGCCCAAGGCGTACAGAAAAGAAAGGGATGAAGACCTCCTCCTCTTCCATGAGATGTTCACGCGGGGGAAGGAAAGGAACGCTAGCCTCCTTGATCCAGTCTCCAGCGAGTTTGAATCTTCTCGGGGTTAGTTCCTGCTTGATCTTTGATATAAGTTTTTTTATTAAGCAATAATATTACCTTAATTTCATGTTAGATATATTAACAATCATGAATTCTTAAATTTATTTACTATTATTTAAGGTGTGTATAAGATGAGGATGTTTAATTAAGCTCCAATAAGAAGCAAATTTCACGCAACTCACGTGTGAGTTGCAGATTTCTTTGGCTCGAAAACTAGCATTCTTCATTATCAGATGGTGCATCTAATTAATAACTGTTCCTAAGACATATCTATGTTTGTGCTATACAATTGTCGCAGGAAGCTTTCCATTTTACAAACTTTCATCCGAAGTGAAAGGGCCACCGAACGATTTTCTTGGTGTAGAGAAAGAGAAGAACGATTATGATTGGTAAGTGACTATTTTTTTCGCCATAAATAAACTGTAACGCGAAAAATAGCTTTGGTCTATAATCTAATTACTGTATCCCTTTGATTTATTTTTTGGGTAAATTACACCAAACCCTGAAGAAGTTTCAGTGATTTGCAGTAATAATCCAATAACTTTAAAAATCACACTAAACCCCCAGTAAGCAATGATTTTGCAGAAAAAACTCCCAATACCTTTTTTGTAAATTACGTAAACACTCTATAACATTCAAACTGTATTTTAATTTTTATTTTATTTTTTTGTTCTAATATATGGGGTTATCCACAAAATGCATAAACTTATTGGGGGTTTATTGCAATTTGGAAAGTTATTGGGCCTTTACTGCATAATGCTCCAAGTTCTTTGGGGTTTAGTATAATTTTCCCTTTATTATTATTATTATTATTATTATTATTATTTGTCTTTTTCAATCAATTCTAGTTAAATTTGTACTTGATTATGCGATTGCCTCCCGATGCAGGTTGAAAACGCCTCCAGCGACTCCTTTATTTCCGTCTCTTGAGATGGAAGTTAATGACGCTAACACGGTTTTTCAGAGGGAACTCCCGATCCTCCAACACATTAGTAAACCATCAAGGGTATGCTACACTTGTTGTTATATTTTTAAATTATCTAATTAATGCTCACATAGAATTTAAAGTTTTTTTTATCTAACTAATTCTGGATTCAAGGATTTCATTAAAATTCTAGAATTCAATTCTAGAATTTGTAATTTGTAATTTGTAATTTCAATTCCAAATTTACTGTTTGGGAATCATATAATTTCAATTATAAATTCTCAATTCCAAATTCACTGTTTGGGAAACGTTAGAATTGAAATTCTAAAATTTGGATTTGATAAAAAAAAGCTTAGTGTATTTCAACTCATGTTTCAAATTTCAATCGACATTTCATGGTTCACATTGTCCAAACATTGTGTTCATAAAAAAAAGTAAAGATGAAAGGCAATAAACGGCTAAATACCCATATTGGTATTTTAATTCCACCCAATTTACTAAGAATGTATTTTAATTAGGCAAACATGTTTTAAGGTATTTTAATTGATTCAAACTACCAGTAAGGCCAATTTTCTCGTTGGTGACCAGTTTTCCGACGAGAGCTCGTCACGTGCATGACACGTGATAACTTAAAACTATTTTTTAGTTGCTGATGTGGCACAAGTTTTCTGACGTGGCGGTGTTTAAAGGTGGGAATTAACCCTCTAACAATCCCAATTCACCTAAAATAGGACAGATCCGTGCCACATCAGCATCTAAAAATCAGTTTAAGTCATCACATGCCACGCACGTGACAAGCTCTTGTCGGAAAACTGGTTGCCGGCTAGAAAAATAGCCTTGTTGGTAAGTTGAATAATTAAAATGCCTTAAAACAGGTTTGTCTAATTAAAATACTTTCTTGGTAAATGAGGTGGAATTAAAATACCAATATGGGTATTTAGCCGACAATCAACATGACTGAACGAAAAGAACTAAGCCTTAAATATTAAGCCTTTATTCACTTTTCAAGTACTAACCAAAAGGCTTACATTTATGAGATTTTTTTTAATAACTAACGACAAAAGTTGACCTCAAAAACTTGTGCTAACAGATTCTAACTCAACCAGATATCCAAATAGGAAAATTTGATTGATATACAAATACAAACATGCTCACAATTTTCAACTTGCACAAGAATAAAAGTAACAATTTTGGAAGGCTAAGACTTAGACCCTTCTCCATTTTAAAGTACTCTTACTACCCGACTCAAACCTCATCATCTCTCTGATACATCTCTAGAATTGATTTCTCCCTTACTTATCAAGCTTAAGCTCCTCACTATCTGCCAGCATCCTCCAAAGCTTTGCTTCACTCGCCGAATGCTTGCAATAGCTTTTTAGAAAACACTCGCACTCACACGTAGCTTGCACCTTATGATGACAAGAAATTATTGCCCAGTTCCTTATCATAGCGGACATTTGGATATATTTCAAGGCATTGCTGATGTAGAACTTTGTCACTGGAAGGCGGTGGTCCACGAACTCCAAATTTGAGCTGCAGAAGGCTAGCAAAAGAAGAATTGCAAACATCTAATTAGGGATTCATCTCAAATTTAATGTCAATTGTCATAGTCAATATATGGAAACTAGGACACAAATTTATCTTCATCTCAAACATCTATACCTCCAATGTTACATTAAACGCTGGGCGTTTCTAGGCGTCGGACTTGGCACCCAGCACTTAGTCGTCTAGGCGGGCGTCTAAGCGGTTTCTGGGCATTTTTTTATTTCTTCATTTAAGTGGTAGTCGATGAGGTTTTGCTGAAAGTCGGAGAAGATAGTGAAGGTGTTCATATTTTGAGGTTAATGAAGTTTGGAGGACGTGTAGGCTACGACACATAAAATCACAATAAAAGCCTACAGGGTGCAATCCACGTAAGTAGACAATGCTCCCCTAAACGCTCGTAAAGTCTAGGTGGGCAGCCTAAATACCGCCTAGGCGTTAGGCGCTAGTTAGGCGGCCTAGATACCACCTAGGCCTAGGCGTACGTCTAAGCGGACTAGGCGGAGGTTTTTTAAAAGAGTGTATACCTCCTTTGCAAGCCACAGAAAATGTTAGCAATTAATTCCACTCCAAGTGGAAGTTAAATACCAACATAATATGAGAGGAGTATCTCCAAAAAGCAACTAGACAATGACATGTATCGAACAAAACTAACTTGGTCTTAAGAATGACTGCATTGTTTGTTGAAGGAAAACACCCCAATAAAATTGCAGGTTTGATGAGTCAGTAGCTTAAATATCCATTTGTAAGAGTTATATATCTAAAATACAAATACCTAGCACATAATCAATTCAAATTCCAACATGTCCAAAGCTTAAATTAAATATTGAAGCTTAGGAACTTACATAGTATCATTTTTAAAGGCCAAACTTCACATGCAAATCTAAATTTCTAGCAAATCCACTAGATGGTCAAAAATATTTCCAATAAATTTCATGATAGACAAAATACATCCACAATTAGATACCCAACACTACCAATCTAAGTAATTTTCACATGTGGAGCAAGAGGAAGCAAGAGCCAGCACTGGTGACATTCTTTTCCGATGTTCATACAAATTCATACTCTTTTGCCATAAATTTCATATACTTTAAGTCTTAGCGTCAGATTCGTTTATTTTTTCTAGTGTAATTCATTGGATTTAACTTCATGTAGACTTGCCTTGTTTTTTAAAGCTTATTTCATGCGGTAGTCTCTACCACATTGCCAATACCCAAAAGTTCGCTCCTTTTCATTT
Organism: Asparagus kiusianus; assembly: GCA_022839385.1. Taxonomy (NCBI): domain Eukaryota; kingdom Viridiplantae; phylum Streptophyta; class Magnoliopsida; order Asparagales; family Asparagaceae; genus Asparagus; species Asparagus kiusianus. The sequence goes on along the minus strand of BQKN01066314.1, from coordinate 1,152,623 downwards.
TTTTGTCAACAATGTGAAAAGAAACTGAAAATAACAGAATGTTCAATATTTAACTAACAATAAACTTATTGTTTCTAGGTCTTTAAGATTTAACTGGACTATAGAATGTTCAAGATTTAGCTAAACAAGCATTAGGATGAAGGTAATAATTTCATCAATATCTATAACAAACAGGAACCAATAGATCCCCCTGGCAAATTAGCAATATTTCACAATAGCTAACATGGATGCCATGAGAAGTAATAAGCATGCCATCATAATCCGACAAGTCTAAACTCCAATTAACTTATATGACAGACAAAAGGTTGACTCTAGAATATGGCATGAGAAAGCTTTTATATCTTCTACCAATTTTCTCAGTTAAATTCCTTATGATTAGTAGCAAGTTGCATGTTTGCTTTCTTGTGATAGCCATTAGTACATCTAAGACTTTAATGAATATGCATGTATAATATAAGAAAGTGTCTAGATTCATGCAACAAAACCATGTAATTTCTTGACTACTAGACTGAAACTAGTAGCAAACTCGCAGAAATCCAGATATTAATAGCTTTTTCTAGTGAAGAGATTAATACATCTTGACTTTATCACTGGACAAGATTCCAATCATATGGTGACTCTAAAATATTACTATTTGACCTTACATAACCTTTTACTCGATACATTCCACAAGCTTATAGATGATTATGCTCTGCAAGCATGACACATTACCAATACATGAATGCATGAACACAGTCATACAAATAAAATTTCATGGTCTCATAGTACTTATAAATTTTCCTTCAATCCCCTCCAATTTTCAATTGCCAGTCAACAAAAACCTTAAGTCAGATAAGAAAAATGTCATATGCATTATAACCATGAATTCATCCAAAACTACCAAATAAATACGTACCTAATTGGCATGCAGGCAACTTGTAGAACATCAACTATCTCCCTATGTTAAAAAATTGTCATATGCTCGCAATTTACTTCACCATATGAAGCACTGATTTATAAGTTACAGTAATGTAATGATTGCATATTTCTTCCACATACATTAACTACCTTTCAGAGTGATTAATCTACATACAATGATCACATAGGATAGGATAAAGACAAAGGTAATTCATAGACATACATATTGACGAAGTTAAAAATCTTCTGCAGCTAAACTAATAAGAACACATATCTTTAACCATATTTCTTTATAATAGCAGAAAGGCGTGAAAATTTGTACTTTGCAATTTATAATTCCCGACGTTCTCTACAAATCAAAATCTCTCCACTTACCCTCAATATATCAAATTAAGAAAACTGCTCAAGAAGCCATTTCATACATTAGAAACAAGGAAATTATTGAGATAATGGAAATATGTGTTGAAAAGTAAACTTGATTTTGGATCAAGTTTAATTATTGGACCAATGATCCAATTATCACTTGTTGGGCCAAACCCAATACTTGATCCAAGTTCTAAAGTTTTCTCTAGAAATATCTAAACACCTCCACCTCCTTAAAATGTTCTAGAAAATTATAGAGAATGAATGTCTAGATATTTCTCTAGATAATTATAAAATAAAATTCTAGATATTATGCTAAAATTCTCTAGATTTAGGATTAAAATATTCTAGATATTTTGTACTTTGGAGGCTATAAGTACCTCCCATTCCCTCTCATTTGTAATCAAGAAGTTCTAAGTTGTTCTAAGGTGTTCAAAAGAAATAAAAATCTTCTTCTTCCTAAATTTTCTATTGTCTTCCGAATTCTTAAACACTTTCTCCATCACCTCCAAATATTTCTTCCCAACAAAGTGGTATCAGAGCTAGAAGATTCCCTTGAAGATGGCGAGTAACGGTGTTCCTTTTCAAGTCCCGATGCTCACAAAGAGCAACTACGACAATTGGAGTCTAAGAATGATGGCTATCCTAGGAGCACATGACGTGTGGGAGATAGTCGAGAAAGGCTTCATTGAACCGGAGAATGATGGTAGTCTATCTCAAACTCAAAAGGATAGTTTGAGAGAATCAAGGAAGAGAGGCAAGAAGGCTCTCTGTCTAATCTATCAAGGTCTAAATGAAGATACATTCGAGAAGGTCGCGGGAGCAAAGACGGCCAAAGAAGCATGGGAGAAGCTTCGAACTTCTTACAAGGGAGCAGATCAAGTCAAGAAGGTACGTCTTCAAACTCTAAGAGGAGAATTTGAAGCGTTGCAAATGAAGGAATGTGAACTCATCTCCGATTACTTCTCAAGAGTTTTAACGGTTACTAATAACCTAAAGTGAAATGGCGAGAAGTTAGATGAGGTGAGAATCATGGAGAAGGTTCTTAGATCGTTGGATCCAAAATTCGAGCATGTTGTCACTGTCATTGAAGAAACAAAGGATTTGGAGGCTATGACGATGGAGCAACTTCTTGGGTCGTTACAAGCTTATGAAGAAAAGAAGAAGAAGAAGGAAGATATTGCAGAACAAGTACTCAAGATGCGGATTGATCAAACTAAAGAAGAAAGCAGACGAAGTTATCAAAGACGAGGTGGCGGTCAAGTTCGAGGACGAGGTCGTGGAAATGGAAATATACGAGGTTGGAGGCCTCACGATGACAACACCAACCAAAGAGGAGAAAGCTCATCAAGAGAGCGTGGGAGAGGAAATCAAAAACCAAGGTATGATAAGTCAAGCGTTAAATGCTATAATTGTGGAAAGTTTGGACACTATGCTTCCGAATGCAAAGCTCCGAACAATAATAGAGTTGAAGAGAAGTCTGATTATGTTTAAGAAAGAAGCCAAGAAGATGATATGCTATTGATGGCTTACAAGAAAGATGAACAATATGAGGTTCACAAGTGGTATCTCGATAGCGGTGGAAGCAATCATATGTGCGGGAAAAGAAGCATGTTCGTGGAGCTTGATGAATCGGTGAAAAGAAATGTGGCTTTGGGAGATGAATCGAAGATGGATGTGAAAGGTAAAGGAAATATTCTCATCTGATTGAAGAATGGAGATCATCAATTTATTTCCAACGTTTACTATATCCCAAGCATGAAGACCAATATATTGAGCCTTGGACAACTCTTAGAGAAATATTATGATATTTGATTAAAGGATAATAACCTTTCTATAAGAGACCAAGAAAACAATCTCATTACCAAGGTGCCGATGTCAAATAATAGAATGTTTGTTCTTAACATTCAAAATGACATCGCACAATGTCTCAAGATGTGCTACAAGGATGAGTCCTGGCTTTGGAATCTTTGATTCGGACATCTCAACTTTGGAGGATTAGAGCTACTTTCTAAAAAGGAGATGATGAGAGGATTGCCTTGCATCAACCATCCAAATCAAGTGTGTGAAGGGTGTCTACTTGGAAAGCAATTCAAAATGAGCTTTCCAAAGGAGTCAGACACGAGAGCGCAGAAGCCATTGGAACTCATACATACAAATGTATGTGGCCCTATCAAACCAAGATCACTCGGTAAAAGTAACTACTTTCTTCTCTTTATTGATGATTTTTCAAGAAAAACATGGGTTTACTTTTATAAAAAAATCAGAAGTGTTTGAAAACTTCAAAAAGTTTAAAGCCCATGTCGAGAAGAAAAGTGGCCTTGTGATCAAAGCCATGAGATCCGACCGTGGAGGAGAATTCACATCCAAGGAATTTGAGAAGTATTGTGAAGATAACGGTATTCGAAGACAATTGATGGTGCCGAGGTCCCCTCAACAAAATGGAGTTACGGAAAGGAAGAACCGGATAATCCTTGAAATGACGAGGAGCATGCTCAAAAGTAAGAAACTACCAAAAGAGTTGTGGGCAGAAGCAGTTGCATGCGCGGTTTATCTATCAAATCGATCTCCAACAAGAAGTGTTTCGGGAAAAACACCACAAGAAGCTTGGAGCGGAAGGAAGCCCGATGTTTCTCATCTAAGAGTCTTTGGAAGCCTTGCTCACGCTCATGTACCGGACGAGAAGCGAAGCAAACTAGATGACAAAAGTGAGAAGTACATCTTTATTGGTTACGATGCCAACTCTAAAGGCTACAATCTACAATCCTGATACGAAGAAGACAATCATTAGTCGAAATGTCATCTTTGATGAAGAAGGAGAATGGGATTGGAGATCAAATGATGAAGACTACAACTTCTTTCCACATGTTGAAGAAGATGAATTGGAGCAACCAAGAGAGGAGCCTGTTACCCCACCAACTTCACCAACAACGAGTTCTTAAGAAGGTGAAAGTTCGAGCGAAAGGACTCCACGTTTCAGAAGTCTGCAAGAACTTTACGAGGTAACTAAAAATCAAGACAATCTTACTTTATTTTGTCTATTTGCGGATTGCGAGCCCATGAATTTCGAAGAAGCTATGAAGAAGAAGACATGGAGAAATGCAATGGATGAAGAGATCAAGGCGATACAAAAGAATGATACATGGGAGTTAGCTTCACATCCAAATGGGCATAAGACGATCGGTGTGAAGTGGGTGTACAAAGCAAAGAAGAACTCTAAAGGAGAAGTTAAAAGATACAAGGCAAGATTGGTGGCAAAAGGTTATAGTCAAAGGGCGGGAATCGACTATGACGAGGTATTCGCTCCTGTTGCTCGTCTAGAAACTGTTAGATTAATCATTTCATTGGCAGCTCAAAACAATTTGAGGATACATCAAATGGATGTCAAATCAGCCTTCTTAAATGGAGATCTTGAAGAAGAAGTTTACATTGAGCAACCACAAGGCTACATAATCAAGGGAGAAGAAGACAAAGTCTTGAGGTTAAAGAAGGCGCTTTATGGGTTAAAACAAGCACCAAGAGCTTGGAATACGCGAATTGATAAGTACTTCAAGGAGAAAAGTTTTATCAAGTGTCCATATGAGCATGCACTCTATATCAAAACTCAAAACAATGATATATTGATTGCATGCTTGTATGTAGATGACTTGATATTCACAGGCAACAATCCAAGTATGTTCAAGGAATTTAAGACGGAGATGACGAAGGAGTTCGAGATGACCGATATTGGATTGATGTCTTACTACCTTGGAATTGAAGTGAGACAAGAAGATAATGGAATTTTCATTACTCAAGAAGGCTATGCTAAAGAGTTTCTTAAGAAGTTCAAGATGGATGACTCGAATCCAGTAAGCACGCCAATGGAATGTGGAGCCAAATTGTCAAAACAAGAAGAAGGAGAGAGTGTAGATCCAACACTATTTAAGAGCTTGGTTGGAAGCCTATGCTACTTAACGTGCACAAGACCTGACATCCTATATGCAGTCGGAGTTGTGAGCCGATACATGGAGTATCCAACAACAACTCATTTCAAGGCAGCTAAAAGAATACTTCGCTATATCAAAGGTACCATAAATTTTGGCTTGTATTACTCTGTTTCTGACGATTACAAGCTTGTTGGATTTAGCGATAGCGACTGTGGTGGAGACGTAGATGACCGAAAAAGCACAAGCGGATTCGTGTTCTTCATTGGAGATAGAGCTTTCACATGGATGTCAAAGAAACAACCAATTGTCACCCTTTCTACTTGTGAAGCGGAGTATGTAGCAGCTACTGCATGTGTTTGCCATGCTGTTTGGTTACGGAATCTGTTAAAGGAGTTAAGTTTGCCACAAAAGGAGCCAACAAAGATCTTAGTGGATAATAAGTCAGCAATAGCTTTGGCGAAGAACCCAGTCTTCCATGATCGAAGTAAGCACATTGACACTCGTTATCACTACATTAGAGAGTGTGTTACCAAGAGGGACGTTTAATTGGAGTACGTGAAGACGAATGATCAAGTAGCTGATATCTTCACCAAGCCTCTCAAGCGCGAAGATTTTATCAAGATGAGGAGTTTGCTTGGAGTAGCAAAATCAAGTTTAAGAGGGGGTGTTGAAAAGTAAACTTGATTTTGGATCAAGTTTAATTATTGGATCAATGATCCAATTATCACTTGTTGGGCCAAACCCAATACTTGATCCAAGTTCTAGAGTTTTCTCTAGAAATATCTAAACATCTCCACCTCTTTAAAATGTTCTAGAAAATTATAGAGAATGAATATCTAGATATTTCTCTAGATAATTATAATATAAAATTCTAGATATTATCCTATAACTCTCTAGATTTAGGATTAAAATATTCTAGATATTTTGTACATTGAAGGCTATAAATATCTCCCCTTCCCTCTCATTTGTAATCAAGAAGTTCCAAGTTGTTCTAAGGTGTTCAAAAGAAATAAAAATCTTCTTCTTCCTAAATTTTCTATTGTCTCCCGAATTCTTAAACACTTTCTCCATCACCTCCAAATATTCTTCCCAACAATATGTGCATCTTTGAGCAACTTTCCTCCAGTAACTTGAAAAAAGAAGTGATTACGTGCTCAGATGTATAATCAATTCAATGAACTAGTGATCAACATTTCTCAGATTAATGCTGCAGAATGAAGTAGAAACCCTACAAACCCTAGAATTTTTTCCCCGATATAAACAACGCAAACCTAAAGCATGAAACAAAAGAAGAAACATTAATTATTTACATCACCTGAAACTAGAGCCTCAATCGGTTCTTCAACCCTATCTTAGACAATCGCCGCCTCAAGGGAGACCCTCCGTTGAGCCTTAACTTTATCGTGTCGGATCGCCATTGAAATCAGCATACCAATCTTCAAACTCCAGAGAAACAACACCCTCCAAAAAAAAATAATCAAAATTTTCAAATAGAACCTGACAAACCCAAGCCTAAACTCTAAGGCATTTACTTCAAAACCTTGGTTCTCGATCAAACCAACGAAGCAAATTATCAAGAAAATAAGTCTAAAACCCTATCCCGAAGCTTAACCTTTGCAATTGGGGAAGAGCTTGATGAACCAAGCCAAAAGGCGAACGCCATCGGAGGAGCGAAGTCAAAAATCCTCATGATCGAGGCGGGGGCAAGCGGAAACGAGCTGGGATGATGGGGGATGCGATCGAGCGAGGCCAGGGAGAATGGAGATATAGACAAGCTTCTCTTGGAATGCAACAAGAAGCGCCTTGGCTGCGAGTGTAATTGTGATTACGGCGTACAGGATGATGAGGATTGAGTATGAGCAGAATCGATCCAGGGGAAGGAAGAGCTTGGATCCAGGGTTAGGGTTTCTGCAAAAGTGGAGAGAGGATCGATCGAGCGACGTGTGAGAAGAGAGAGACAGGGAGGGATATCGAAGTCGAGGGCAATCGCGATGATCGCGCTTGGAGAGAGAGAGAACGTGTCACCTATAATTTCCAAATGACTCGTCATTTCAAATACCACGCCCAGTATACATTTAAAATCCACTTGAAATTCGGCCAATTTTAAATTCTTAATTATTTGTGGTCTAAACATGGGAAGTGGGCCAATTCTTGATTCCATTCCGAACAGGCTGTCAGTAATTCTTGAAAAAGCACATTCGCGAGAAGGAAAATGATAGAGGCATACCCCCAACCACAACTTCAACCATACCCTCTTTTTAAAATCACATGTGGGGTCCGGTGTACTGTAACAAATGAGAGAGTGGGTGTGGTTGGAATTGTGGTTGAGGGTGTGCCCCTAGTGTCACCCTCGCGATAAATGTACTGATCAATTGACACTATTTGTATAAGAAAAATCATTAAGTCCTTCAGAACACTTAGTACCAGGGAATTATACACGCTGGAAATTATATAGAGGTTCACATTGTTAAATATGGCTTGTATCTAAAACAATACAAGTCAACACTTCGACCGGAAAGACAACTTGTAATTGGAATTGAGTTCTAATTTCAAGATGTACGTATTCGAATTTGAATAATTCTAGCTGAGGATGTCATGGGGAAGAATTCATGTGAATTAGAATTTGTCTAAGGAAGAGGTCACACAGGAACCAAAAATAGGAGAAGAAGAATCTATAAACAGCACCTGAAAGGTTCATTGAAAGAAAGCCAAGAAGATGATAGAAGAGAAGAAAATAAGAGAGTGCCCTTGGGAGAATTTACAAGAGAAAAGATATTACTCTTAAAGGGAAATCAGACATTGCTTTCTTCTTCTAGTAATAAAGAATCCTCCTCCTCCTCCTCCTAAAGACGTAGGCATGTCGCCGAACCACGTTAAATTATCTTGTTTTTAATTGTTCATTTGATCTTGTGTTCTACTATATTTCTATCTAAACTTGAAACTCACAATAATTAGTATATATTAGATGATATTCATTGCGATATTCATTATGAAGTAAATCCAAACAACAATTGAATACAGACTTCATAATTCAATTTTAATGTTAAAAACTTTAATATTAGTTATACAAAAAACAACAGTGATATTAGTTTTTAGAAAAAGTTTATCCTTTATTTGTGGATGTATAATATATCTCTCAATATTATGAGTAAGGATTTTAATAGAACACCCCCATAGAAAATGATGTTCTATAACATTGATAGGTAGGTAGAGGTTTAGTTTGGTAATTATGACTATTCTATCATTGGTGTAAGTTATCCCACTTTTAAGGGGGCTTATAATTGAATCCCTACTGCAATATTATATGAAATATTACATAGTAGCCCAATTAAACATAATAATAAGATTAAGAATACACATTTTCTTGCCTTTTTGTTATGGTGCCAGAGAAAATTTGTTTACATAAAATTCAAGGTTAGGATAAGGCAGCGAGAAACAAGTTGATGTTTCATTTGCTCCACTTATAGGCATGTTTGGCTTATTTTTTGAAAAGTTATAAGTTTCTTTTTACTTATCTTTAAGAACTCTCATAAGGAAGTCAAAAATAAGTAAAGTGTTTATAAAATCTAGTAATTTATAAGGATATATGCGAGTTACATGTTTAGTAAACCAATTAACTTATAAGGTTGTAATTATTGTCAAATGACCAAAAATAACATTATCTTGAATCTAATATTTTGACTAGTTAATTAATGTTAGATTAATAAAATAACTAATATTAGTAAAGTTATTTATTAATAAACTAATTAATAAATAAAATAAATTATTATTTTACAATAAATTTTTTTAACTAAAATATATTTTATATATCAAATTATTTGTGCACTATAATGAAACTAATTATATAATATAAAATATATTAATCAAAATAATTATTATTAGTAAATCTATTAATTAATTATCAAATAAAATAAATAAAAATGATGTTTCATAATAAAAAATGTACTTCATTAGAATATATTTTATATATCTCATTATTTATCTATTAGTTACTAATATTGTGATGAATTAGTTGATTTCCTATTAGTCAAAAAATTATTGATAGTAAAATTATTAATATAATTAAGTAATAAAATTAACTAATTAGGTAAGAAACTATTTAATTAAAATACATTTTATATCTAATTTTAGTGATTAATAATTACAAATATTGAGATATTAATTAGATAATTATTATTAGTAAAATTATTAACATATAATTATTTCATACTAATCAAATAATTATTTCACAAAAATAAAATATTTTATTAAAATATATTTATATATGAAAATAATGTGTATGAGGTGGGGACTTATTATGCTAATTGAGCGACCAATAAATAACAATATAGTGAGGCGCACATTGCTAGTTGTATCAAAAGGCATGAACCTCACATCTCTATCTCTTGGTAGCTTATTTTACTATAAGAGGTGCCATCTCATAACTATAATTTCCTTTATATATTACAAAAACTGTGGTTATTAATTACTAATGTTTAGACAATAATTAGTTTTATATTAATTATTATTATTAGTAAACATTAATTAAGAATTAATATAAAAAACATTGGATAAAATAATAGTATCTCTAAATTTAAAGTGCATATAAACCGCGTAATTAGTTAAGAATTAAACCACAAATACATCTAATGAACAAGAAAGCACCACTTATAACTTATATTCAAAGAAAATGCACAACTTATGATAAATAACACAAAAAACTTTTTACAACATTGTGCGAGGGAGAAAATCTTAAATATCTTTGCATCAACTCCAAAAATAAGATCTGACATTCTTTTTTTTTTTGGAAAAGGTAGGTAGGGTAACCTAACCAGCCAAGTCCTCAACAACACTGTCTCAAAATAAAGGGACAAAAACAGACCAAAAACAAGTAGACAAACAGTCAACCGACTTAGTTAGGGAATCATCAACATCATTACCAGTACGCCTTACATAAAAAACTTTAGAGCAGCCAGTAATAGTTAGACCAGCATGAACTTCATCTGCAATAGGATCCAAGGAAGCAAAAGGAGAAGGAGAGTCCACCAAGGAGACAACATTTAGAGAGTCAATTTCCACCACTGAAATCCTCCAGTTCATTCGCTGAACAAAGCGAATGGCTTCTAGGACAGCCAACAGCTCCGCATGATCCATAGACATAGGACCCATGATCCCCATAGAGAACCAACCAATCACATGTCCATGGTTATCCCGAATAACACCTCCCAAACCAATAATATCTCCTTCCAGAGGAACAGCAACATTTGTGTTGAGCTTCAGCAAACCAGGAGCAGGGGGATACCAAGCAGAAGGCTATTTTGGAAGGGGTGATAATTTCACAGGAGAGACCTCTAACTCTATCCCCTTCCTCCACAAAACAAAGAATCCGAGTCACCAAGGCCGATGCCTCTCTAACACCGTCACCATGAGAGCACATATTCCTCCAATAAACTGACATTCTTTTTAAAGATCAATAAGAATCTTACCAAATCCACAGTAGAAAAACACACACTGAAAATAATCTTTGACTTCCAAATTAGATGTATACATACTCTTAAATATCAAGACTTCCAAATAATAACCTTCCTATAATCCATTGTCCTTCTCTTTTTTAAGAATTCAAGAGACAAAGCACAAATCAAGAGCTATGAATTAAACATAAGACATAGTCTTTAACTCCATAAAAAAATAAATCATTAAGTCTACAAACTATTTGATAAATATTATTCGATGTGTACACGTGCACAAATATATACAAGCGACATACGCTATAAACCATTTGATAAACTTTTTAAATAATATATTACATAAACCATTGTGTTGGTGTAAAAATTTGGCTTAGTAGATGATGTGGTGGGTTGAAGAGAATGGATGACCATAATCTATATTGTAGAGATGAAAAAGAGGCTATGCAAAAGAAAAATGAAATAGTGGTTAGTTAATTGGATCCATAACATATGCATTTATTAAATAAGCTATGAAATCTTTAAGAGCCTAAGAAACTAATTAAATATTATTATTATAATTATTTATAATTAATTTAATTTAAGACTCACTGAATGTGACTTTGAGATAAATTTAATTAAGAAACTTATTAAAGTAAAGTTAGAATTATCAAATTTGAGAGGGGTAAAAAGGGCAATCAAAAGTTTTAGCACTGTAATCCTGTTTTACATATAGTATATATATATATATATATATATATATA
>BQKN01066314.1:1113397-1141150 GCA_022839385.1 Asparagus kiusianus | reverse complement strand
TATATATATATATATATATATATATATTCCTTTAAATGAGTTAATTGTGGATATTTACGGCTTATGTCCCATGATTTACATTGAGCTTCGTTTTGGAGGCTATGTCATGTATAAAACTTTATTACTTAGTGGACATCATTTTATCTTAATTTGTTTCTGGTTTTTTTATGACTATGTTATTGTTAGATTTTATTTAATGCACATTTCTCAAAAAATAAATATTAAACTAAAAGAATGACTTCCATAATTTGAATATATCTTTGCAATTTGGACGATCAATTTTTTTTAGGAAATAGTTCAATATGAGAATATTTACAAACCAAAAAAAATTCTAGTGAACAACAAAATGGGGAAGAAAATGAGAAAACATATCACTCATGTGAGTATGCCTTGAAAATTAGAATATAAAATAATTAGAAAATTAATCTTTTGGCTAATCTTCCATATCATGGGTACGAAATGATAAATGAATTTTCCATCTTCAATTATTAATATCGAAAACTTGAAACATCAAAAGAAACTTCAAAAGAATAAAATAATTTATTGCTTCTCAAAATTTTCAATGCACATGACTTAATTAAGAGAATACTTCTACTTACATTTGACGTACACAATTTGGAGACATTATACATTTTCTTTGATCTTTTGCTAAGAGACACAACTATCTGTTATTTTTACCAATTTCGCAAATTGCTAATTTATGTTTTTATTTTTATCATGGCTGTTCATCATTTACTTTTACTAATTTAGAGACGCATTGCTAATTTATCGTTTTTTTAATTTAGAGATTTGGTAATAAGTCTTTCATTATATTTTATTTTTTGAAGGAAATAATAGTGCAAGGAACCCTATTCAAAATGTATTATACAAGTGTTATGCATGTGCTCCCATGGGTTGAGTTAGATTTTTATTTGCATATCTTTTTTTAATATGTTCTATGAATTTATTTTTTAGTTATGATTTTGCTTCTAAAAATTGCAATTACTTCCATTAAAAAGATTTAAATTGCACTAAATTTTTTATTTGGACTATTTCTCCTCTTCAAAAGTATTTAACTTGAGTCGGAGGTTTTTTATTCTTATAATGAATATACAAACATAAGGGAGTGGATAATTTTTATTTAAAAATTAAAATTAAAATTAGATGAGTTGACCACTCATCCCTCCTTTTAGGATATCCCTCTATTTTATAATATTTCCAAATTTTTAAGAAAGAAACAAAAACACCACCTCACTTAATAAGTGTGTGGATAGTTTTTTTTAATTTTTTAAATTCAAATTAGGGATGTGCACAAGGCAATTTTTTCGATATGTGAGGCTATAGTAAAATATAAATTACCCACGACAAGTGACCCGAATAGTTAGGAAGTTCCATTATATGGCTCCCACAACCTTGGGCTCGATTTCGAGATAGGTTATAAAAAATATTAGGATTATAGTTCTTATCTTAGTTATCCATCTAAGGTATGATGTAACATAACTAGTAACATATTCTTTAATTGACTATTAGTATTAATTCTCTCTATAAAAATTAAAATATTAATAAATTTTCACTAAAGCTCCAATAATATTAATAATGTTAGTTAATGTATGTTTAAATTAGCAAAATACCCCCACATATTTTGGAAGAAAATGTCCCATAAGTTTTCAGTTTTCTCACTTAACCAAAATAAATTTTTAGTTTTTCTAGTAGTTCTTTGTAATTTTTGAATTTTTATGATCTTCTTACATTTTTTAGATTTTTCAAAAGATGTTTTGTAATTTTACATTTTTTGAGGATTTGGTTATAATTTTCATATTATTAAGGTATCTATTTGTAGTTTTTAGAGTTTTAAATGGACAGACTATAATTTTTAGAATTTAAAGGAGATTATTTGTAATTTTTAAATTTTTCAGAAGGATCTCTGTAATTTTTAGAATTTAAAAGTGTTTTTGTGGTTTTCATATTTTTCAAGGGGTTGTTTGTAGTTTCATATTTATCAAAAGGCTATTTATAACTTTTGTATTTATAATAATTATTTGTATTTACAGTTTAATCTACAAATATGAAGATTTAAGAGGTATATATTGGCCATGAGGGATAATTTTTGTTAGTTTAAAATTATGGTGTAGTGCCCTTATGGAGTTAGTATAAAAATTAAGAATATTTTGATGGTTTTCTCAAATTTTGAAGCTTATCTAAGGTTTCAAAAAATTTGGAGGCTTAGTACCAAATGACTAAACTTATTAAAGGTTTAGTGAAATTTATCTTTTAAAAACTTTAGGAGATCCATATAACGTTTTTTTAAAAATGTAAATCTAATAGCAAAATATTAATCCCTCCTTTATATATAAAAAAAGTGAATTATATACAATAATTAGAATTTTCTAATTTTAGATAGATTTTAATTTGATGAGGATTCTAGTTTTAAATAGAAAATACCCATCATATAAGAATTCTAATTTAATATTAAAATAAGAAATTTTATTTTAAAATAACTATTTTTGAAATTTTATTAGCAAAATCAACCGTTTATGGATTTGATTAGCAAAATTGACCTTTTTTTTTATCGATTTTGCAAAATATAAATTTTAAAATATACGTGACTAGTAGTCTTGTGTAATTAGTATTGGCTAATCATATGCTAATTAAACTTTTAAAAATACAAGACACCAATTAAATTTTATTATGATGTAATTAGGCACCACTAAATACACGGGACTAGTAGTTCCGTATATTTTAAAGTTTTATTTTTAAAAAATCAACCTCTTTTTGACTAGTTAGACGAAAAGAGTTCGATTTTGCTAATTATATAAATATAGGTCAATTTATCTAATAAAATTTAAAAAATGGTCTTTTTTATAAAATTCTCCTTAAAATAACTTATACACATGTCACTATTTGGTGCCTTTAGGAGTATCACCAATTTCTCGTTATATATACAGGAGGGATTAATAATATGAAAAAACTAAATTGAGGTTGCAGGTTTTTAAGTTTTTGGGCTTAACAGACCCCGTAGAGAAAAGATACGATGTCCTAGAGCTCACTTGAAAATTATACCGTAGAATCTGTTAAAGAAGGTAAAAACTAAAATCTTGTAAACTTAAAAGAGTTATAGCATCCTAGATAGAGTTTAAGAGCTGACAAGCCTAAGTTCTTAACAATCGGTCAAAAAATATGAAAAGCTAAAGTTTACAATTCAAAACAAATCTAGCAAAAGTACTTCAGAAGTTTGTTGCCACCATGGCTTCATCTTCTTCATGTACCGGACTCCGAAACCCCCTTTCTTTTGTCAGATCTTTAATGAAGAAAACTCTCCTATTGTGTGAGTTCCCTCTCCAGAACATGACAAAGTAGGCAATATTAGAAGCTAGCTTTTGCGGAGCAATAGACGTCTTGTTAAAGATAAAATTATTTTGTATCCTCCAAGGACACCAAAAAATTCTAGAAACATAACTGGCCATAATTGACTAACTTTGCCATCAGATATGAAGTTACCGTAGTACTCTGACGTAGAGGAAAAGCCAGGTGGCCATTGATCAATCTGAAGCATATGTAGAAAGGGTTCCCACACCTCCTTGGCATAAGAGCATTCATAGAATAAGTGGTTGTTAGTCTAAGGGATGTAGACTTAAAGCTAAAATCAAACAAATTGTTGGATAGCAAGTTTCCTAATGTATTTTGGTAACAGGATTCTTAATCTGTTTTGGTAACAGGTTATTAGGATTCTTAATCTATTTTGTTTTTGGTTTTAGAATTCCTATTCTGTTTTGGTTTTAGGTTTTCTATATATATGGAACACCTTAGAAGAGATTAGACTTAAAAAAAGGGTTTTGAAAGAATTCTTCAGAGAGATCTCAAAGAGATTAGATCCTATTTATGGGCATTGCAATCTTCTTTAACATTAATCAAAAAATTATGTGGTGTGGCTATCGAGGAGGTAGGCACGATTGCCGAACCTCATTAAATTTGATGTGTTCTTTCTTGTTTACTTTCTTGTAAGTTTTTATCTTTTATTTGCTGTGATTTTTCCTACTTTTCTACTCTCAAACACAAGGTCCGGAAGGACAATGGTTCGATTTGATTATTTCGAATCCCCAACAACTGTTATTATAGCTTCGTTCAGAAGGATTATGAGAGAGCCATGGTAGAGAAAATCAAATCTAAGATCAAGAAGTTTGACGGTTCAGACTTCACCTAGTGAAAGTTGTAGATGGAGGACTATCTGTACCAGAAGGACTTGTATCACCTGTTGATGGGCAAGGCTAAGGGAAAGAAGAAATAAGAGTCAGACGAGGATTGAGAGATATTGGATAGGAAGGTTTTAGGGAAAATCTGGTTGTCGCTCGCCAAGACAGTCGCACACAACATATTGAAGGAGAAGAATGCAATGGGACTTATGGAAGCACTCGTGAAGATATATGAGCAACCGTCCACCATGAAACAAGGTGCATCTTGTCAAGACACACTCCTTCACAATGCACCTCAGCAAGTTCAACATGATTGTTGATCAACTTATTTCCTTAGATATCTCTTTCGATGACGAAGTGCATGCTCTATTAATTCTATTGTAATTGCCGGATAGTTGGGCAGGTTGTGTGACAGCAAGCAATAATTCGGCGAGGAAGGAAGTTGAAACTGAGCGATGTTGTTAACATGATTCTATCCGAGGAGGTTAGAAGGAAATCATCTGAACTAGATGGTTCATGTTCAGTCCTAATTTCGAGCAAATAGGCACAAGCCGTAAGAAGGGGAATCAGAATAGGAATCGGTCATAGTCAAACAAGAAGAGGTCAAACTCAAAAGTTAGGCCTATCAAAGGGAAGTGTTGGAACTATGGCCATGAGAGCCATATGTCTTTAGCTTGTAAAATATAAAAGAATGATGCGAATGAGCAAGAGGCTCATATCATGCACGATACCTTGATCCTTGCTATAGACAACAATTCTAATTCCTGGGTCATTGACTCAGGAGCCTCGTTCACGCCACTGTTAATAGGAAGCTTCTTCATAACTACATAGCAGGGAACTTTGGGAAAGTATACTTGGGGATAATAAACCTTGTAGTGTTGTTGGAAGAAGAGATGTGCAAATACAGTTGAAGGGCTCTAAGTGGAATTTGAAGAATGTGAGGCACATATCAAAACTGAAGAGGAATCTTATTTCAGTTGGCCAGCTTGGAGCAGAAGGCTATATTTTAACATTCACCGGGAATTCGTGGAGGATCTCAAATGGTGCTATGGTTGCTGCCCGAGGCAACTAAACATGAACTCTCTACCTCACCTCACATGCGAGTAATACCCTCGCAATTACAACTGGCAAAGAGAGTACAGATCTGTAGCATAATAGATTGGGATACATGAGTGAGAAGGGGATGAATATTTTACATTTATAGGGGAAGCTAACCGACATCGATTCCATGAAAGTTAGTATTTGCAAGGACTGTATCTTTGGGAAGGAGAAGAGAGTTAGTTTCTAGAAGGGTGGAAGTCTACCTAAAGCTCAGAAGCTAAAGTTAGTTCATACTGACGTATGGGGTCTAACTAGCGTGTCTTCTCTTGGCGGTTCGGCATACTATGTCACCTTCATCGACGATCACTTGAGGAAGGTGTGGGTATACTTTATGAAGCATAAGTCAGAGGTGTTCGGGATCTTCAAGATGTGGAAGATCATGGTAGAAAACGAGACAGATCTGAAGGTGAAGTGTCTGAGATCAGACAACGGTGGAGAATACGATCTAGAGGAGTTCAAGAGG
Source organism: Asparagus kiusianus (assembly GCA_022839385.1). Lineage (NCBI taxonomy): Eukaryota > Viridiplantae > Streptophyta > Magnoliopsida > Asparagales > Asparagaceae > Asparagus > Asparagus kiusianus. Next base: position 1,135,417 of record BQKN01066314.1, on the reverse strand, counting down.
TTATGTGCTCTAAATAAGATTCGTTTGGAGAGGACTACTCTAGAGATGCCGTAGCAAAACGACGTTGCAGAGAGGATGAATAGGACATTGACAGAGTGTGCCAGGAGCATGCGATTACATGCAGGTCTGCCTAAGATATTCTAGGCGGATGCGATGCATACGACAGCTTACTTGATTAATCATAGGCCATCAGTTCTATTGGAGTACGGGATTCCAGAGGAGGTTTGGAGTGGTAAGAAGATCAATCTCTAACATTTGTGAGTATTTGGTTGTGTGGCTTATATTCATATCAGTAACCATGTCAGGAACAAGCTAGAGGCTAAGTCACAGAATGCACATTCATTAGATATGACATTGATGTATCGTCTTTAGGATGAGAAGAATAGGAAGATCATCAGAAACATGGATGTGATATTCAATGAGAAGGTGATGTACAAGAATAGGGACAGCGCCAATGATAACCAAAGTAGTGGGAGCAGCACTATAGATACAGGTGGATCCGAGTACATGGATTTGGAAAAACTTCCAGATGGGGGCGACAAAGTCAATTTTGACTGAAGAATAGAGGAGGCTCTAGGTGCAGAGACTACTACCCAGGGCGTGGATCTTAGGAAGTCATCTAGGGTATCCAAACTGAATCCTAAATATCTTTCATCACTTGATTATTTGCTTTTGACAGATAGTGAATAACCGAAATGCTATGAGGAGGCTATGCAAGTGAGTGAATCTTAGCAGTTAGAGCATGCGATGCAAGAGAAAATGAATTCTCTACACGCTAATGAGTTATGGGAGTTAGTCCAACTACCTGCACAAAAAAAAAACCTTGCATAACAAATGGATCTATCGAGTCAAGTAGGAGAGTAATGGAAGCAAGAGATACAAGGCCGGATTAGTCGTGAAGGGGTTCCAACAATGGTAAGAAGTGGACTATATAAAGATATTATTTCCCGTTGTGAAGCTCGCCACCATTAGAGTGGTGTTAACCTTAGTAACTATAGAAGATCTCTACCTTGAGCAGTTAGATGTGAAGACTGCCTTTCTTCATGGTGACTTAGATGAAGAAATCTATATGAAGTAACATGTTGGCTTCATTAAATAAGGAAAGGAAGAGATAATGTGTAAGCTCAAGAAGATCTTGTACGGACTGAAACAGACCCTGAGATAGTGGTACAATAAGTTCAACAACTTTATGCAGAACAATGGCTATAGAAGATGCAATTCAGATCATCGTTACTACTTCAAGAGATTCGAGTCTAGTTTTATCATATTGTTATTATATGTTGATGATATGTTAGTTGCAGGACCGAGTTTAGAGAAGATAAACAACTTAAAGAAGCAGTTGGCAAAGGAGTTTTCTATGAAGGATTTGGGTGTAACAAAACAGATTCTAGGGATACGAATCAGTAGAGATAAAGTTGAATGGACGTTGAGGTTGAGTAAAACTGAATACATTAAGAAGACACTTCAGAGGTTCAACATGCAGAATGCTAAGGTTGTTAGCACGCCCCTTGGAAGCCAATTCAATCTATCTGAAGAGCAATCGCCTAAGTCAGATGCAGATAGAGAGCATATGAGTAGAGTACCATATTCTTCGACCATTGGGAGTTTCATGTACGCAATGGTTTACACGAGGCCGGACATTATCTATGCAGTGGGAGTTGTGAGTAGGTTTGTAAACAATCTAGGAAAGCAGCATTAGGAGGCTGTAAAATGGATATTGCGCTACTTGACTACGGACAAGCCACTATATTTTAGGAGGAAGGAGTTGGTATTATAGGGATACATAGATACGGACTTCGCCGGTGATCATGATACAAGGCGGAACACCATGGGATATATTTATACATTAGCGTCGACAGCAGTGAGTTGAGTTTCACATCTGCAGAAGATTGTAATTTTGTCTATAACTAAATCTGAGTATGTTGTGGTGACTGAAGCAAGCAAGGAGATGATTTGGTTAAACGGGTGCCGGGAAGAGTTGGATCTGAAGCAATGGAGAGGAGTTCTTTATCATGACAGCCAGAGCGCTATACATCTTGCCAAGAGTCTAATATATCATGCCAGAATAAAGCACATCGACATACGATACCATTTTATACGCTCACTGATTGAGGACGGGAAGATACATCTAGAAAAGATTTTGGGAAGTCAAAATCTTACGGATATGTTAACCAAAGCAGTGATCATTAACAAACTGGAATTGTGCACAACTTCAGTTGGCCTTCACGCGTAGGAGATGAAGGCGAAGCCACACCAGGAGGATCGTCGGGTTGATGATGATTGAAGAATGAATTTTTTTCTATGTAGAAGGATGCTTACAAAGAAGGGAGAGTTCAGGTGAGCTCGTTGATTGTGCTTTGATCTTCAAGTTGGAGATTGTTAGTCTAAGGGATGTAGACTCAAAGCTGAAATTAAATAAATTGTTAGATAGCAGGTTTCCTAATCTGTTTTGGTAACATGATTCTTAATCTGTTTTGGTAATAAGATTCTTAATCTGTTTTAGTAACAAGTTATTAGGATTCCTAATCTATTTTGTTTTTTGGTTTTAGAATTCCTAGTCTGTTTTGGTTTTAGGTTTTCTATATATATATGGAACGCCTTAGAAGAGATTAGACATAAAAAAGGGTTTTGAGAGAATTCTTCAGAGAGATCTTAGAGAGATTAGATCCTATTTGTGGGTATTGTAATCTTCTTCAATATTAATTAAAGAATTGTGTGGTGTGGCTCCCGAGGACGTAGGCACGATTACCGAAGCTCGTTAAATCTGGTGTGTTCTTTCTTATTTACTTTCCTGCAAGTTTTTATCTTTTATTTTCTGTGATTTTTCCTACTTTCCTACTCTCAAACACAAGGTCTGGAAGGGCAAGGGTTCAATTTGATTGTTTTGAATCCCCAACAGTGGTAACCTATCTCTACATAGTCGTGATAAAAAGGGCAAGAAGAATCCCCTGCTACACAACCTTTAACTATCAGATTTCCTTTTGTTTAAATCTTACATTTGGATAGATTCTATAGAAACACTTTTACTTTAATTGGAATGATAGATTTTCAAATAAAGTTATAACATTCAAATTTTTATACCTCCTCCATTAATGATTTCATATAGAGATTTAACTGAGAAGGTTTTTTTAAAACGAATGCATTGGGCACCTACTAATATGGATATAGCATACACTATATGCCAATGACCCATTATTAGTTTCTAGTTGCCAATTAAGGCTCCTCTTAATTTGTGCTTATTTTCAATTTACTAAGCTCATGTTTCTATTAAAAACCCAGCATATAATTTAAATTATCAAGAATAAAAAATTAATTAAAATAATAATGATACTATGTCCATTTATCTCTTTTTTAATTCCCTTTAAATAATATTTCCCTTCTAGATAGTGATTTAAAGTTTACGATTTAAAACAAAACTAGCAAAAGTACTTCAGAAGTTGGGTGCCACTAGGGCTTCATCTTCTTCATGTACTGGACTCTAAAACCCCCTTTCTTTAATGATGAAAACTCTCCTCTTGTGTGTGTTCATTGTCTAGAACATGACAAAGTAAGCAATATTAGAAGCTAGCTTTTGCGGAGCAATTGATGTCTTGTTGAAGATGAAATTATTGTGTGTCCTCCAAGGACACCAAAAAAAATTTAGAAACAGAACTGACCATAATTGACTAATTTGTCATCAGATATGATGTTACCGTAGGACTCTAACATAGAGGAAAAGCTAGGTGGCCATTGATCAAGCTGAAGCATATGTAGAAAGGGTTCCCATACCTCCTTGGCATAAGAGCATTCATAGAATCGATGGTCATCTGTCTCTACATAGTCGCGACAAAAAGAGCAAGAGGAATCCCCCGCTACACAACCTCTAACTATCAGATTTCTGTTTGTTTAAATCCTACATTTCGATAGATTCTATAGAAACACTTTTACTTTAATTGGAATGATAGATTTCCAAATAAAGTTATAACATTTAAATTTTATACTTCCTCCATTAATGATTTCATATAGAGATTTATCTGGGAAGTTTTTTTTTTTAAAACGAATGCCTTGTAGCACCTGTTAATATGGATATATAGTATACACTATATGCTAATGACCCATTATTAGTTTCTAGTTGCCAATTAAGGCTCCTCTTAATTTGTGCTTATTGTCAATTTACTAAACTCATGTTTCTATTAAAAACCCAGCATATAATGTACATTACCAATAAAAAAATTAAAATAATAACGACACTATGTCCATTTATCACTTTTTAAATTCCCTTTAAATAATATTTCACCTCTTGATAGTGATTTAAAGAACTATGCAAATTATGTTAAGTCGTATAAATATTTGAACTATGCATAACACATATTTTCTCATTTCAACAAGGATTTCTTAACTTATGGTGGAACTATGATATTTCATTTAAACTACAAAATAATGAGACTTCTTTAGTATTTTTTTTCTATATAAATGAAGATAATTTGAGTTTTTTTTTCCTTTATATTTGTTGGAGGGAATATTATCTGGAGGGAAGTAAAATAAATGAATAAATAAATATAATTTTTTCCCTTTACTCTTTTAATTTTGTTTGAGTCTTAATAATGTCCAGAATATGTTATTTTTTATGAACATGAGAGTAGTAAATTGACAATAAGAACAAATTAAAGGGAGCCTTAATTGACAATTAGCAACTTAAAATGGGTCATTAGCATATATGATATGCTATCACTAGTAGAAAAACGAGCAACCTAGACGGAAATTTTCGTCTAGGTTGATCCAAATCCCGTCTAGGTTAGTTCAACTAGACGGATTTCTATCTAGTTATGTCTGTTTATTTTGCTTCCGTCTAGATTGAAGAAAACTAGACGGAATTCCGTCTAGGTTGATCAATCTAGACGGAAGTCAACCTAGACGGAATTCCGTCTAGTCTGCCGAACTAGACGGAATTCCGTCTAGTCTGCCGGACTAGACGAATTTCCGTCTAGTCCGGCAGACTAGATGAAATTCCATCTAGTCTGTCAGACTAGACAGAATTCCGTCTAGTACAACAACCTAGACGGACTTCCGTCTAGGTTGATTTATTACAACCTAGACGGAATTTCGTCTAGGTTGACTCAACCTAGACAGAATTCCGTCTAGGTTGCTTTTTTTCCAGTAAAAAAATTTAATTACAATTTGTATTTTCCTGTACAATTACATTAATATATAATACATCCAAAAAATACTGTACACATGAATACATCCAACCATCCAATTATAATCAAAATTCATAACAATTCCATTCAAAACCAAATATAACCAACTCCAACACATTGTACAAATCCAACCATCCACTTCAAAATATACATCAACCAGTTCCGTCTAATATATACATCCAACAACATATATACTAACAATGCACATGACTAAGATAGGATACACGACATGAATAAATATAGTGTTATAACAAATAAAACTGTTTATTGCATTAAAAATAAAAAAACCTCATCCATCATCGTCGGCGGGGGTATCTCTATCCCGATTATGAGAACGGGTGCTGCTCCCTTCAATATCTCCACTCTGAATGTTCAATTGGATAATCATTATGTGGTGTTTGATAACATATTAAATAAAAATAAATTTATAAATATAAGAAAAAATAAGGTACCTGAGCATTGCTCTGTCTAGCGTCGGAATTATCGTCAATTGAGATAATGAGCCGTATGATACCACCGTACGCGCTATAAGGAATCGCACCGCCTAAATATTGTATAACATACCCCATGAGATCATCCATCGAGTTTGCCGTTAGCGCAACTCTAGTCATCTCATTAGTCACCTGAATATGCAGCTCCGAATCAATTATGTCAATCAGATACGCAGAGATACGTGCGACAAATGACATAGCCTGGAAACTGCTTGTGGCTGCTCTCATTGATGTAGATGGCATGGAGGATGCTGTGGATGATCTCATGCTTATGCCAGGTGAAGCTCCGACACCATGCAGAGGATATCTTTCTCTCCTATTATTAGGTAGAAATAAATATTAAAGTTTTCTCTCAAATTCAATAATGGTAAACAAATATAAATAGTATGTAGTATTTAAATTGATTCGATTTTTTACCATCCTTACTTATTATGACCCATCAGGTTCTGTGTGAGATTGATGTTCTCCTCTGCAGAAAGCATGTGAGGGTCCGGCTCGGTTTGTTACCCATCCTGCGAAATGTACACAGATGTAGCCTCCTTGGATGCAGCCTCAAGTCCCTCCTAAAGCACAAATTTATAGTTAATTCAAGGTAATGACCATATTATTTGTGTTCTCATTTCCTCGTAATGTTAACAATAAAATATAATTAATAATACTACTCAAGATATGTATAAGGCTCATGATGTGGCATAAACATGTACCAAAAATGTTGCAAGTGCACAACCGTGTCAAGTTATACTATAAAGATATCGATCCCACGAGGAAGATGTTTTGTAGGAGAAAATATAAAATCAGTTCTTATGTTGTGTGCGTGACAATTAGGAGTGACGAGTGAATGTGATTTTGAAGAGATTGTGTAATACCCCAACCCTCGAGAGGGTGATGTGATTAGTATTGATAGATTTTGATTGGAATACTCATACCACCAAGATGCATCTTCTTTTCGGGAACCTAACTCTTAGAAACTCCAAAGTTAAGCGTGCTTGGCCTGGAGAAATTCTAGGATGGGTGACCCCTGGGAAGTTTTCCAGGGAGCGCGTGAGTGAGGACAAAACATGCTGAAAAGACATGTGGTGGTTTGTGAGGCCAGTCCATCAGATCTAATAGCGTACTGACTCCGGGATTCTAGGGTAGGGTGTTACAAATAGTATCAGAGCAAAACCAACCGGGATTGTGAGACCTAAGTGCTATATGGCGCAAAGTGCTACGTCGAGAGGGCGGGGCCCACCTCTTGAGGCCGTAGGAGCCACCTCTAGAGTCTCACACGGATGGTACGGTTTTGGATGATATGATTTAGCAGAACGAGGACGTTGTGAGTTTAAGTAGGGGAGTATGTAATACCCCAACCCTTGAGAGGGTGATGTGATTAGTATTGATAGATTTTGATTGGAATACTCATACCGCCAAGATGCATCTTCTTTTCGGGAACCTAACTCTTAGAAACTCCAAAGTTAAGCGTGCTTGGTCTGGAGAAATTCTAGGATGGGTGACCCCCTGGGAAGTTTTCCAGGGAGCGCGTGAGTGAGGACAAAACGTGCTGAAAAGACATATGGTGGTTTGTGAGGCCAGTCCATCAGATCTAGTAGCGTACCGACTCCGGGATTCCGAGGCGAGGCGTTACAGATTGAGAGAGTGAAAATGGTGTGTAAATAGGCACAAAATGTAAGTGAGAGTGGATGTGACAAAGAATGAATGTGATCAATAAGGCAAGAAGGAAAAATCAAGAAACAAATAAAAATCAAGAATAAAAAGAAATACAATTCAAGAATAAAAGAAAATGTAAGAAATTAAAGATGGTGGATTCAATTATAGATATGGGTAATCTAAAATTGAACCAACTTCTTAGAAAATGGTGATTCCCTAGAGGGTTCTAGCCTAAAGGTGAATCAAACAAAATAAAAATAAACAAAAAGAAAAACTAAACCCAAGAGGGTTCTAGCCTCAAGGTGAATAGTATAAGAAATTAAAATCTAACTACAAAATAAATTACAAAATCTAAACTATAAAATAAATTACAAGAATTAAGTACAAGAAAATAAAGCTACTCTATAAGCATGAAATAAATCTAATCTATAAACATGAAATAAATCTAAGGCAAAAGGGTTCTAGCCTCTTGGCTATTTAACAAGAAAATAAAATCTAACTATAAGCATGAAAATAAATCTAAACTAATAAGCAATAATAGAGAAATAAAGTGGGAGTGAAGTTTTGAGTTCCGGGAGAATTTCCTTGATTCCATGCAAAGTTAGGATGATTTCTCCAACCTGGATTGTAGGTTGGAGAAAATGGATCATTTCTAGGGCGTTGGAATGCAGCGTTCATTTGTCCTAATAGCTGATTATTTCCTAGGAGAGGGCATTCCTCTGAAACGTAGGTAGGAGACTGACAATTATGACATCCTAGGGCAGAAACATGATTGATTTGAGCTGGAGCTCGTTCCTTAACTTCTAAAGCTTCTAACCTCCACAGAATCGTCGCCATCTTCGCTTCAGAAGCAATGTTTGACTCCAATGAAGGACCACTAGACTTAGAATTGAGGACTGATGAAACCCTGTCATCACAGTGTTCCCACTGTATTGTTTTCTCAGATAAACTCTCTAGAAATTCCCAAGCTTCATCTACGTTTTTCCTTATAAAATCTCCCTGGCACATCGATTCTAAAGATGTTTTTGAAGAATAGTCCAATCCTTCATATATGACTTGGCACAATCGTTATTTTTCTAGACCATGATGAGGACATTGGATTAAAAGATCTTTGAATCGGTCGAAATATTTCCAGAATGGCTCTCCCGGGATAATTTTAAAGTTTCGAATGCTGTTCCTTAGCTTTACCGTTTTGTGAATAGAGAAAAATTTCTTAAGAAAAACGGTGACAAATTCATCCCAAGTTGAGATGGAATTTGTTGGTAAGCTGTACAGCCATTTTTTAGCTTTATCCTTAAGAGCAAATGGAATAAATCTAAGCTTAATCACATCTTCGGTTAATTCTCTCATTTTAATCATAATACACACTTCCTCAAATTCTAAAATAAAAATATATGCATCTTCGGTTTCATTTCCAAGGAATTTGGGAAGCATGTTTATGTAATACGGTCTAAGCTCAAAATTTTCTCCATTTGCTTCGGGGAGCCTTATGCAAGATGGAATTGCATTTCTGGTGGAGTAACACATATCCTGAAGAACGGGTTGATTTGCCATTTCTTGGATTGGTTCAACACGGATTAAACGATGAAAATTATCCCTAACCCAAGTTTGCATACACCAAAACAACTTCTTTTTACAATTTTTTTAAAGAAAGAAAAAAAATTAGTTTTTTTATAAGAAGAAAAATCCTAACTAAAACAAATCAAAGCAATCACTTTTCAATCACTCTAATTCTAGGGTTAGCCTAACTCAACTAGACCAGCTCCTAACCAAAAACTCCTACAGTGAAAAGATTAAAGTTTTACCCAGGTACTTAGCCAGGTAAGGTTAGTACTAGAGGATGATCAAAGATCAATTAAGTACTCTTTCCTTGCGGAGCGTTTTACGCAACCCCTAAACCTTGCCTTAGACACCAACTAATTTGAGAAAACTTAAACTGGTTCACTTCAGGATTTCTTGTTCCTTATTGAGCTCGAGTCATTAGGGCCAACATCTAATGAGTTTTATTAGGCTTGGGTAGTGTAGTGAGGAATTAGTGATTTTTAGGCTAAGAAAAGGATGATGAAATCCCTCACCTTATCTTGATTATGGGGTTTTTCCCTTAAATATATTTTTAAGTGTGTGCCAAATCAAGATGCTCAAATCACTTGGTGAATTCCTACTAACAATATGAAATGCAACCCTATGAATTAAAAGCAACTAAAAAGGATAGAAAAGAATTTTTTAATTAGGGTTAACAATCAAACAAATGAGAAGGGGGAAATTATATGAATTTATTATCTTGTTAGTAAATGTCAAAGTGAAAGATGGATTTTATTATGGTCAACAAAAATAAAATCTTTTTTAAACCCTAATTGTCTCTAATTGTGAAGCTAACTAAAAAGGGTGGAATTAAAAACGCTAGAAAGAATACTTACCCGAAAGCAAATTTTCAAATCCTAGTTCTCCAATCCGCGATCTTCAAGCTCCAAGCATTTCCTTCACAATAAACACACAAGTTAAAGAACCAAAATAATTAAAATCTACTTAAGCACCCTCCCCGGCAACGGCGCCAAAAACTTGGTGCGGCATAAACATGTACCAATATTACAAGTGCACAACCATGTCAAGTTATAGTATAAAGATATCGATCCCACGAGGAAGGTGTTTTGTAGGAGAAAATATAAAATCGGTTCTTATGTTGTGTTCGTAAAAATTAGGAGTGATGAATGAATGTGATTTTGAAGAGATTGAGAGAGTGAAAATGGTGTGTAAATAGGCGCAAAATGTAAGTGAGAGTGGATGTGACAAATAATGAATGTGATTAATAAGGCAAGAAGGAAAAATCAGAAAACAAATAAAAATCAAGAATGAAAAGAAATAAAATTCAAGAATAAAAGAAAATACAAGAAATTAAAGATGGTGGATTCAATTATAGATATGGGTAATCTAAAATTGAACCCACTTCTTAAAAAATGGTGATTCCCTAGAGGGTTCTAGCCTAAAGGCGAATCAAACAAAATAAAAATAAACAAAAAGAAAAACTAAACCCAAAAGGGTTCTAGCCTCAAGGTGAATAGTACAAGAAATTAAAATCTAACTACAAAATAAATTACAAAATCTAAACTACAAAATAAATTATAAGAATTAAATGCAAGAAAATAAATCTACTCTATAAGCATGAAATAAATTTAATCTATAAGCATGAAATAAATCTAAGGCAAGAGGGTTCTAGCCTCTTGGCTATTTAACAAGAAAATAAAATCTAACTATAAGCATGAAAATAAATCTAAACTAATAAGTAATAAAAGAGAAATAAGAAAAACAAACCTTCAAATTAATCTCCATCTTCATCTTCATCTTCATCATCCAACAAAGAGAAGAAGAGAAAAATTTAAAGTGGTGAAAAAATTAAAAATTATTATTATTAATTGTAACAAAAGTTATAATTTTGAAAGGCCTTCTCAATTAAGAGTAGCCCTCCTCTCCAAATAGAGTTATAAAAATTTTCACACCCTCAACCCCTCAGTCTCTACTCCTATTTATAGTAAACAATAATGAATGAGAGCCATTGGATGAAGAATTAAGCCCTAAGGAATCATTTTTAGCCTTTGAGTTTTTGGGCTTGAATTCTTGGGCCTTTTGCTTGTTTTCTTCATTAATTCAATGGGCTTTTGCTGAAAGAAGAGATCTTGAGCTTTATTCTTTATTAACCTTCAAATTCTTCCCATAATTACTTCTCCAGCACAGAAATTCAGATCGTGCTTCTTTATACAAATATTTGTCCATGATATGTTTCGATTTCATGATTTGTTTCTTTTTTCACAAAACTTCTTCATTTGTTCCTTGATGGTATATTTATTTTTCTTGGGCTTTTGGGCTTGGAGTTTTGGACATTTTCTTGACATTTTGGGCTTCAATGCTTCATTAAATATTGAAAGAAATTATTTGGCTTCAAGGGCTTCATTCTTTTGTTTTTGGCTTTGGGCTTTGGTGTTAAATCAAGGGGCCTTTGTTGAGAGATGAGAGTTTGAGATTTATTCTTCATTAACCTGCAATTAAAGATAAAAATAATTATTAATGGTATATTTATTCATATCAAATAGATAATGATGGTATAAAATTGTAATAAAATATGATTATCAAATACCCCCACACCTAAACTTTTGCTAGTCCTCTAGCAAAGAAAATAAAATGAAAGAAAACCTAACTCACTTTCGTAGGAATCACGGTTGTATTTAGCACATACAATAAGCCTTTAAACCCTTAGGTTACCCTAGTGGACGAGTTGTAGTCTCGTGAGGGTTTGCAGTGAATATACCCACAAAATTCGGTCAACTTGCCAAATTATAGAAGTTAGTAAATAACTAAATTTACTTAATAATTGAAGCTAGTTGTTACTCAAGAAAACATTTTTATATATAACTCTAAGGTATATTTCCTAGAAAATCTTCTTATTGTAGCAATACAAAACCAAGTCAAACTTAGAAATTTAATTTAAAAGTTTTGAAAATAACAAGCTAACTCTTTGTTTAAAATAATATTCAAGTTGCTTGATCTAAAATATTTTCCAAGACCATATATACAAATATAACTATATATATAAAACATTTATTAGTTTTTTTAACTCTTTCTTCCTTGGTGATTTTTTTTCTACTTTAACGGGCTTTCTAAGCGACCATTTAACGAGTTTTGGACCAATGGATCTCAACCCAATTGGGCTTAGGTCATTAAGTATGGAAATACTCCTTGGGCTTAATTACTCGGTCAACTTAGGCTTTATAAGATAGAATCACCTTGAATTTAAGAGTTTTTTTCTTTTGGTGCCCATTTTTCGCACTCTTCTTTTGTAAATATTTTTTTAATGTATATGTATATATATTCTAAAAAATATGTAAGTCAAGGCACTTTGAAAAATTATTTTTAACTCTAAGCTAAGCATGCATACATTCCATTATTTTAAATAAAAATATAAGTTAAGGCTTAAGTGAAGTATACTACTTTGAAAATTATTTCTTAAGAAATTTATTTAGAGTTATCATAAAAGGTAAACTTGAGTAAATAACAAACTAGATATTTTTAAAATTTATCAAATAAATCAATTATTACATAACTCTATCAATTTGGCAAGTGACGATATTTTTATAATTTGTTTTTAAGGAAAAGGAAAAAAAATGACAAAAATGCAAAATGTAAAATAAAAAGAAAAAATAACTAATCCGCCCCCACACCTAAATTTTGTATTGTCCTCAATGCAAACTCTATAATGCAGTAAAGCAGATAATAAGTGAAATACTTATATTTGATCAGCTGATAAAAATCTGTAATTACCTTTGGTCTGAGGAGGATGAAATCAAAAATTTATTCTTCTTTCTCTTTTTTTATTCTTTTCTTTTTTTCTTTTTTTTCTTTTTTTCTCTTTTTTCAACTGAATAAGAAACTCTCGAACGAGAGAAGAATAAATTCTTTTTATTATTCTGAAATAAACAAAACAAATAATGTAGAATGAAGTGTTCAACACGAAGAGCTCGTATTCTACATTGAATCCTACCTTATTATTAAAAATTCTTCCCTAGATTTTAAATAAATTCAGAATGATATAATCAATAATGTGAAATTTCAAGCATTTCGGGGTGTTCAATAATTCTTGCAACAAAGTAAGGTAGGCATTATTGGTGTCATGTATTTTGTATTTCTTAATAAACTCAGACTCTTGTACTGTGAAGTTTTGTTTTCTGACAACCAATTCTTCTGTAGAGTTCTAAAAATTTGGTTGTTGATTATTCTCTAAGAATCTCTAAGTTCATCAAGAAAGAGTTATTCAAAATTTAATTCAAAGCAGCAAATGTTTAACACAGTTTTATTATTCTCAAGGACCCGATCTGCTTCTTCTAAAAACTCCAACTCTTCATCAAAAATTTCCTCAAAACTTAAATCAGATTCTTCTTCTTCTTCTTCTGATCTTTCCTGAATGTAATTTATTTCTAGAGGCTGATTATTTGGCTGGTCCCCTAGATTAAAAATGTTGAGATCAGCAGTCAAATTCCCAAAGGACAGCTTCATTTGACTAGTTCTATAGTTGATGAGAGCATTAGAAGTGGCTAAGAAAGGTCGTCCTAAGATGACAGGTGTCTGTCCTTTGGGATTGGAAACAAGCTGTGTTTCTAAGACTACAAAATCTACTGAAAAAATTAAAATCTCCAACCTTAATCAGAACATCCTCTAACTCACCCATAGGGACTTTAACAGATCTATCAGCCAACTGTAAGGTGCATTTGGTTGGGTTCAGTACACCTAGACCTAATTGCTGGTAGACTGAATATGAAAGCAAATTGACACTGGCCCCTAAGTTTAAAAGCGCTTTATCAATGTGAGTATTACCAATGATACATGAAATGATGGAGAACCTGGATCTTTACGTTTCAAAGGTATGGGATTTGATAGCATTTCACTGATATTGGCGGCTAAAAAGACTTTTTTGGAACATTTATTCTCATCTTCTTAGTGCATAATTCTTTTAAAAATTTAGCATAAGATGGAATTTATTCAATTACATCTAAGAGAGGAATTTTGACATTAACCTGCTTGAATGTTTCTAGGATCTTCTCCTCTTGAGGAGAGTGTTTCCTAAACCTGAGTCTATCTGAAAAAGGAGCAACTGGTCTAAACCTATCAAAAGCAGGCTCAGGTTCCGGTTCAGGTTCTTGGTCATCTGAGGAGGGTGATTGTTGAATAGATTCATCAGAAGGAGAAGGAGAAGGAATTTGTATTGGATCAAAAGTTTGACTTGGGGGAGTTCTCACTTGATTATCGACCTGTCTACCTGACCGAAGTGAATGGATTGCATTCACTTGAGCTTCATAGGATGAACTGCATCCTATGTCCTTAGGGTTGACCACGGGTTGACTCAAAAATTTTTCTTTCTCTCTTTCACTAACGGCACTATCTAGTTGACCAAGTTGGGATTCTAATCTAGCTATAGCTTGAGTGTTGGAATTGAGCATTTGTCCGGTTGATTGCATAAAGGAATTCAGAGTGCTGGATGTTTGAGTCAACATAGTCGTGGTTTGAGTGGAGGCCTTAATTATGGTTTCCAAACCCCTTTCCAAGACATTGAGACGTTTATCCTGATCTGGATTGTGAGGGGTATGAATTACAGCTTGATGAAAAGGAGACTGATTTTGTTACGGCAGATTGGGTTATTGAAATTGTGGATTGAAAGGAGCTGTGTTTCACCTAGGAAATTGTTGGGTTAAAGCGGGAGTGAAGTTTTGAGTTCCGAGAGAATTTTCTTGATTCCATGCAAAGTTAGGATGATTTCTCCAACCTGGATTGTAGGTTGGAGAAAATGGATCATTTCTAGGGCGTTGGAATACAGCATTCATCTGTCCTAATAGCTGATTATTTCCTAGGAGAGGGCATTCCTCTGAAACGTAGGTAGGAGACTGACAATTATGACATCCTAGGGCAGAAACATGATTAATTTGAGCTGGAGCTCGTTCCTTAACTTCTAAAGCTTTTAACCTTCACAGAATCGTCGCCATCTTCGCTTCAGAAGCAATGTTTGACTCTAATGAAGGACCACTAGACTTAGAATTAAGGACTGATGAAACCCTGTCATCACAGTGTTCCCTAGAGGGTTCTAGCCTAAAGGCGAATCAAACAAAATAAAAATAAACAAAAAGAAAAACTAAACCCAAGAGGGTTCTAGCCTCAAGGTGAATAGTATAAGAAATTAAAATCTAACTACAAAATAAATTATAAAATCTAAACTACGAAATAAATTACAAGAATTAAATGCAAGAAAATAAATCTACTCTATAAGCATGAAATAAATCTAATCTATAAACATGAAATAAATCTAAGGCAAGAGGGTTCTAGCCTCTTGGCTATTTAACAAGAAAATAAATTCTAACTATAAGCATGAAAATAAATCTAAACTAATAAGCAATAATAGAGAAATAAGAAAAATAATCCTTCAAATTAACCTCCATCTTCATCTTCATCTTCATCATCCAACAAAGAGAAGAAGAGAAAAATTTAAAGTGGTGAAAAAATTATTATTATTAATTGCAATAAAAGTTACAATTTTGGAAGGCCTTTTAGACCTCCTCTCCAAATAGAGTTATAAAAATTTTCATACCCTCAACCCCTCAATCTCTATCCCTATTTATAGTAAACAACAATGAATGAGAGCCTTTGGATGAAGACTTAAGCCCTAAGGAATCATTTTTAGTCTTTGAGCTTTTGGGCTTGAATTCTTGGGCCTTTTGCTTGTTTTCTTCATTAATTCAATGTGTTTTTGCTCAAAGAAGAGATCTTGAGTTTTATTCTTTATTAACCTTTAAATTCTTCCCATAATTACTTCTCCAGCACAGAAATTCAGATCGTGCTTCTTTGTACAAATATTTGTCCATGATATGTTCCGATTTCAGAGATGTCATAAATACAAAAGTTATAGATCTCGTTCTTAGATTTCCAGAGAATGCTTACTCAGCCAATTCCAAGTTGATATGAGAGAGATATGGCCAAAATACCAAACATTACCGAGATATCCAGATTGCATGATTTGTTTCTTTTTTCACAAAACTTCTTCATTTGTTCCTTGATGGTATATTTATTTTTCTTGGGCTTTTGGGCTTGGACTTTTGGACATTTTCTTAATATTTTGGGCTTCAATGCTTCATTAAATATTGAAAGAAATTATTTGGCTTCATAGGCTTCATTCTTTTGCTTTTGGCTTTGGGCTTTGGTGTTAAATTAAGGGGCCTTTGTTGAGAGATGAGAGTTTGAGATTTATTCTTCATTAACCTGCAATTAAAGATAAAAACAATTATTAGTGGTATATTTATTCATATCAAATAGATAATGAGGGTATAAACTTGTAATAAAATATGATTATCAGCTCACCACCAACTCGAGATTTGCATTGATTTTATCCCGATTCTTCTCATCACCCCTATATCTATCACGGAAAGTACCATACATCGCTTTTGCCTTCAAGTATATCGGCATTAATGATTTTTTCTGTCATATTATAAATTATGAGGTTTCATAATCACACTAAGCATTAAGATCTTTTAAAGCTTTAAACGACATATACCGTATCCTGACAATAAACATCATTCAGATTGGCATAAGAGTGTGAGCCCAAGTGGTGATCATGCAGCTTCTTTCTTCTATTTTCTGACCCCTTCGTAGATTTATTCTTTAAAAAAACTATAAACATGCAATGAAATAATATCTTAAAATTATAAAGTAATTTTCATGAAACTAACCTTGGCGGCATCACTGTCCCAATACATGAGGAGAGCCGTGAAATGAATCTCCTCAACTCGGTCATCAAGGTTTAAAAACCTCTGTCAGCCCTCCTCATACATATCATAGGTTTCATGTTTAATCTCATGCCTCCATTGTTTGAGGACTGCTTCAACCTTGACATTAAACACATAATTCCAAGCCCCCTCAAAGTCCTCAAGTCAGAAGCAGTCCTGTAGATTTACATACACATTTAGTAAGAATAATTTAATATCAATTACTAATTATTAATAAATGAAAATCTAAAACAATATGCACTTACCATAAGCTCAGTCCATATCGCCTCGTAAGCGGTCCATGGTAATTCTCAAAAATAAAAATAAGGGTTGATAATGGTCGCTCTATGTACGAGAACCCCAATATATGCATTCAATCGGGTCGACCAAGGACCAACGGGCAAATTAGAACTATTCCACCGAATTATCGCCCTCATTCCTCTTAACGGTTATTTAGATTCAGGCTTACCTCTGCCACGTCTGTTCTCTACGTGATCTCGCTTAGCGCCTACAATAATAACTGATAACATATCATATAATATATAAATGTGAAAACTTAAAGTATTTATACAATTTACCATTCATTATCTCTCTTTCTTTTACTGCAAGTACATCGGCTTTCCTAGTCTCCAACATAGGAAGCATTTCCTCTAACTTTCTCACAACACGTGGGTGGTACTTCCTTGAGTCAGCCTTGGACTTATGAGAGTCCGAAGGTAAGGGTAAACTGAGATAGTCCTGTGTCTTCGGCCGCAAGTCAGTATGAAATGTATATGATGGATATGTCGGGGTCCAAGAAGCACCTACATAAGAAAGGAGAATCATTAATATGAAATTTTAATTGACCATTATCAATTATTAAATATTGAATACCTGCGTAGGGGGATGGTTCTGGTGCTGCATCAGAGGGGCCGGGTGATGAATATCCCGTATCTGCAACAAATGAACACTATGAGCTAGGTAACTAAAAATTTATAAAATATATTAAAGTATTAATTAATTTTTATACCTACATTCGAAGATGGTAGTGTATCATCAGCACCACTACCTGGGGTGATACTCCGTGATCGATCACCCTCTAGGTCAAAGAGCCTCCTCACCCTCCTCATCTGCAATTTTAATAAAGACAATTGTTAAGAAAAAATTGTATACATGCTCATGAGATATGTTATTATGAAATGCATTATTGTTTTTATTATGATAAGATAAAAATCAATAGTATGGTGTAACATATATAGTTCATACCTACATCCATCGCCACATTCTGTGTGTAAGAGAATTCTTGCCAAATATCATCAGATGACTCAATTGGTTCACTATAATTGTCTTCACTTTCTTCAATATTTTTTTATTGTTATTAGGAAGAACAACAGATCTTGGCTAATTGTACAAACCACCCAATCAGACATGACATTCGGATCTTTCACAAAGAAGCACTAATCAGTTTGTTCTGCGAAAATAAATTTCTCATCCGTATATACTTCTCGGTGAAGATTGACTAGTGTAAATCCATAATGATCCTTTTTTTTGCAGGACACCACCGAACCTTGAACATCGTGTAAGTGCATTGTTTTAGTTTATCAAACCCGTAAATTACCTCAACAATATCTTCTAATTGGCCATAATATAGTATGTCAGCTAGAATTGGATTCTGATCTCTTATACTTGAAAAACATTCTTGAGCAAACAAGCCCATGACCTCACTGTTCTGAGTTACCCTCCTATCATCGGTCTCTAGCGTTCAAAATTTATATCCATCGACCAAATGCTCATTATAACGTCTTACTTTGTGATAAGGGCGTTGTGCATGGATAATAATTTCATCTGGTAATGTAGTACCATCAAGAAGTGATTTTTCAACCTAAGACAAATAATTTGAGAATATTTAGGTGATGTTATATTATGAATGTTCAATAATTAATTGTAAAACACTTATATCAATTCTTAACCAATCAGAAAATTCTTTCTTATGTCTTTTCTGAATATTATGCGCTACATTCCTATCGGTTGTTTCATTCTTAAGCTTCTCCAGATGTCGCCTATATAAATAATATATAAGTTTGTATTGATAAACTATATGTAAAATGAATATTTCTCATCTATATTACTGATTTTATTTGTTACCTTCGATAGTCTACAAACATATCAAGGTTTTTCAATACATATGCATGAATTTGATCTAAGAGAGATCTCGGGTATTTTTCACGCTTCCTCTCCGTATGAGGTGCTTGAGATGTGGTTTTCTTCTTGCGCATGTAACGTGATGCATACACAAAGCATTTGCTAGCCACGTATCCTTCAGCTATCGAGCCCTCGAGACGAGCTCGATTGCGAACATTGTTTTCATGCAGCCTAAGTATCTTAGAATCATAAAAGTTAATTATTAGCACGATAATTTTAAAAACGCATATACAATTAATAAATATAAGAAAAATCATAAATTACCTTTCAATCGGATACATCCAATGATAAGTAACAGGACCGGCGATTCTAGCCTCTATTGCAAGATGTTGGGTAAGATGGACCATAATTGTAAAAAATAAAGGAGGGAATATTACTTCCATATTACATAGAGTAACTCGGACATCGGCTTTAAGTTTTTTAAATTTATCTACATCTATGACTTTAGAGCATAATTTTCTAAAAAATCCACAATACTCAATAATAATTTTCGACGCTTCTTTCTCCATATTGTTACGGATTGTAACAGGGAGCAATTGATGGAGAAGAACATGATAATCATGTGTCTTCAGACCTAAGAGTTTTCCCTCTTACACCTGGACATTATTTGAAATGTTAGCAGAATAACCATCCGACGACTTTACCGATTTGAGAATTTTACAACTCGTTGCATCTGCTCATTTGACATTGTAACACGAGACGGAGGCAATTTTAATTTTTTAAGGCCAATGTATTGAGCTTGCAAATCATTTTGGATATTCAAAGCAGTCAGATCTTAGCACGCCCGTAGGTCTTCCTTCGACTTGTTTTCATCTTGTAGGAGAGTTGATACTATGTTATCACATATATTTTTCTTAATATGCATAACATCTAAGTTGTGTCGAATTTTAAGATTTTGCCAGTAAGGTAGCTGAAAGAATATACTAAATTTAGTCTATCCTCCAGGTAATTTTTGGGCTTTGTCCTCAACTTGCATTTTACGGACCTTTCGCTTACGCTTCAATGGCTTTTTTGACTTTAAGTAATCTCTTATTCCGAGAGGTTAAATTTAGAATAGCGATTTTTTTCCAAACACAACTTTTGGAAACCCCTCAAGTAATTTTACGATCTCATTACCTGTCAGTTGCCGCGGCTTCATTCTTTTCTTAACTGTGCCATCAAACTTAGCTGATAATTTTTTGTACTTATGACTCAAGGGCAACCACCTTTGGTTAAACCAATAACAACTCTTTCGGCTATGTGGTAATTGAAGAGCTTCAAATTCCGGACCACATACAGGACAAGCACACTTGCCCTTCGTAGAGTACCCAGACAGATTAGCATAAGTAGAAAAATCATTAATCATCCATAATAGAATAGCACGTAATCTAAACGACTCTTTTAAATGGTCATCATATGCTAAAATACCCTCAAACTATAATTGTTTTAGCTCATCAATTAGAGGCTCTAAGTAGACATCAATATCATTTCCTGGTGCATGCTTACCGGGTATTAGTAATGAAAGTATCATAAATGGTTTTTCATACAAAGCAATGGAGGTAAATTATATAGCATTAATACAACTGGCCACGTAGACTAGCTAGAGCTTATTACCCCAAATGGATTAAATCCATCGCTTGATAGACCCAGTCTTATATTTCTGCAATCTTCGACAAAACAAGGATAAATTTTATCAACATGCTTCCAAGTTAAAGCATCAGCAGGATGTCTCAATTTACCATCGTTTACTCGATCTTCCTTGTGCCACCTTATATTCTTTGCCGTTTCCTTGTTCATGTACAATCTTCACAATCTAGGAGCCAATAGAAAATGTCGAAGCACCTTGGCTGGAATTTTCTTCTGTGTTATCCCTGTCTCCGTTGTAATCCTTGTCGAAGAATTTGTGCGCTGCTTCCCTATAAACTCCACATGTCGGACACTCTTGAAGGTCTTTATTAGCTTTGTGGTACAAAATATAATCATTCGAACATGCATCAATCTTATTATAATCAAGACCCAGAGCAGAGACAATCTGCTCAGCTTGATAAGTTGTTTGGGGTATTCTATTCTCTCCTCCAGGAATTACAGTCCAAAGCAAATCAAGAAGCATTTCAAAATAATTATCTGACATACGCTAAGTGTCTTAATATGTGGGAGTTTTAGTATAAATGAAAATATGTAGTCCTCGGTACATCCCTCATATAAGTTATTTTCACTATCTTCTAGTAGCTCCATTATTCGCTTTATTTCTACGGAGGAATGCATATCATCAATATTTTGACACTTTCGACATCTCCTACCTCTTCAGCTTTAACTTCGATATCATCTTCACTTTTATCTCCAATATCATCCTAGACATTATCATCAACATCATATTCTGTAGGTCGAGGAAAAATATCATTCAACATTATTTTTGTGTCATCTATTCGTTGGCCACCGGACGTACCAACACGCATATTTGGATCATCATCTTCAGTGATACCTTCCCCATGTCAGTTCTAATATTTATATTTCTCATCAAAACTTGATTTTATTAGGTGAATTCGTATATCATTTCTATTCAGCAGCTTCAAATTCCTACACCTACAATAAGGATAATACATAGCACCGCTTCTTAAATTTCTTGGATTCATTTCCGCATAACGCATGAAGGCTTCAAATCCCTCCTTGTATCGTGTGTCACGAAATCTATGATGCCTAGGGATATCTATTCCATGATTTGTCAGGAATTATCCTCATCTATAAATTATATATAATTATTAAATACGATTAGTCTCACAACTACTAATACATGCACGTCTCTTATAAATTCAACACACATCAAACATACGTTCATATATCATTTAACAATATGAATATTTATCTATATAAAATATATATAAAACATACGTAGAAACTCATTACACTAATCTAGCGGCTGTCATAAGAAGGCTTCTATCCATTAAGAATATAGTAGTGCTTACATCCAACTTCATATACTTTGTATATTTTTAGTTCTTAAAAATTTCTACAGCACCTACCCGCTGTTCTCCCTGTACACTGTGCAGATATTATTATACGTATCAGCAATAACCTAAAACGCAAAACAACATACGCTTATTGTACACGAAGAACAACGACTACATGCTGCCAAAATTTTTAAGAATGAAAATATACAAAGTATACAAAGTTGGATGTATGCACAACTATATTCCTAACCCGTCCGAGAAGGACAGATCCAATAATTACGAATTTCAGTACCAATTTTTTATT
>BQKN01066314.1:1065347-1108397 GCA_022839385.1 Asparagus kiusianus | reverse complement strand
TATATATATATATATGGTAAAGGGAGGATCAGAGAATTCCTGTTCATACTACATAAATTCTCTCTCTTATTATCCACTGTAGTAATCCTCTCTTTTCACCGCGTTACAAATATATACGGTATGAACAGTAAAAATTTAAGTTTCAAAATTCAAATTCTAAGAAACCCCCTTCGCCTTTATAGCCTCTCTCGAAATCCCTCCGTCTCAGTCTCAAGCCCCCCATCTACCCTTCTGCCCAAAATCTCAAATCAACGGGGATCTCTCTCAAAATCTCAAATCAACGGAGGACCCATTATATCTGTATAAATACCGATCAAGACCGCGAATTCTTTCTCCTCCTTCCTCACAACCCAAAACCCTAGAAGCTTTGGAGGTTTTTGGCTATGGCGAAGAGAAAAGAGAAGAACGTCGATGTCTCCTACAAGACGAAGCACTCCCTCGATGCCAACCGCAGCAATGGTAGGGGTGTTGATAAGGGCAATCGTTCCACCGCCACCGTTCGCCATCTTAAGCTGTATAAAGATCGACCAAAGAGAGATCGAAAGGCGGGGATATTGAACCAAGACTTGCAGTCGAAGGAGCTTCCTAGTACTCGGATCGAGCCTGATCACCGCTGGTTCCGTGAGAAAATTTTGATGATTTTCGTATTTTGTACTATTTTAGTGGTTAAATTTTAGGGTAAATGGTCCGATAATCCATAATTTATAAGGGAGAGGAGGTTATCTGCAATCTATTCTTTTAAAAATTTGAATTCAGGTTAGTAAGTGCAGGATGAAAGGGACATTGTCTACAATTTACCCTAAAATTTAAGTGGAATTAGTAATTTTTTAACATTAGAAACTTCAAATAGAATCTGATATTTAAGAATTGATGTTAGTAATTTTTGATACTTGATTTGTTCATTTTGATGCAATTATAACTCAAAAGAATATGATCAAAGACTATATTATGATTAGGAAAGAGTAAAAAAAACTTCAAATCAGTTTAGAGAAATATTATTAGTTCCAGAAAAATTACTTTATTTACCAGTCTATTTGATTTTTTGGTTTTGTCATTTTAACCTATTTATTTTATTTCCAATTGAACTGTTACAAAAATAAAATCTGATGGAACTTTAAATTGTTACTCCAAACTAAATGATGAGTTTTTTTCATTTTTAATTTATTAGTCATTAGTTATACCCTCTCTCATTTTATTTAAAATTTGATGGGTTTAGAACATGTTAGATGAAGTATATTGAAGAACTAATTAATATTAGCTACTTATTTTCATTGTAACTGCTGAAATAACTATCTTTCCAGATATGATACGGCACAAAGCTTATTATATCACTCCTATATCATTCATAAATCCAACAATCTATTTATATATTTATGTATCTCAATGATGTAATGAATTCTAATTGTATCCACTTTTAAAGATTTTAATTTGTTGATTAGTATCATTTGTTTAGTATGTAAATGATTAGAGTCATTTATTTTCTTAGTAATAGAGATGATCACTGTCATTTTTTAGTAGATCATGCATCATTTTTTATTAAATATGAGGAGTTTCATGGGCTAACTATTTAATTATTTGGTGAAAGTTTAGAGTGACATGAGCTTATGTTGAATTGATAGGCAATAGTTTGCATGAGGAGGAAGTGTTATTACTCTATGTTTCCCTTTTTCGAGGTTGGCTTGATTTATATTTTAATTCAAGTTACTTCATATAACTTAAATTTCAAGCTTATACAAAGGTCTGATCTTGATCTGAAATCTTCATTATTTTACTTTTGATTTGATATGCTAATTGTGAGTTATGTTATGTTAAAACTGTGCAAATATATGAAATTATGAATGTGGTTGAAGTTGAATTTGTAACTGATTTTATCTTGAATTTATAGCTAATTTTATCAGTTGTACCAACTATTATTTGCCTTCACCAAAAGAGTTATTAATTTCAAGATTTTTGTAGCTTTATGAATGTAGTATTTTTTAGTTTCAGTAGGTAGCACATTCAGCTATACATCCTTGTAGGCTGTCTAAAAATCACAATAGATAGCTGATCCCCATCAAAACACCGATGATGGAAGTTACAATCTGACGACTTCCAGAAGGCTACAATTTGAAGACTTTCACGTAGATCGTTACAATATGATGACCTTCACAACAACTGATGAAAGCTCTAATCAACAAACTTCACATCGGGAGTTACAATCTAACGAATCTCACATATCAAAGAGCTAAAGCAAAGATTACAAAATGACGATCTTTGTAACGCTTTGACAGAAAGAGACTACAAATCGATGGTCTCTTCAAACCAAGACGTGGAAGTCCTCCCCACATACCAGCATCAAGACGCACCGCGTTCATAGCCACAAACGCAGCTCAGATGTAGCTTCCAACGCTGCCAACGCAGCTTCCAAATCGTTGCAAACGCAGCTCAGATGCAGCTTCCAATGCTGCCAATGCAGCTTCCAAATCACTGCAAACGCAGCTCAGACGCAGCTTCCAACGAGATGCCAACGCAGCTTCTAAATGCTACAAACGCAGCTTCCAGACGCTGCGTCCGAGCTTCAAGACGCTGCGTTCAAGCTTCCAGACACTGCGTTTGAATGCAGAATTCACGCAAGAACGCGGATTTTGCGTTTGACTCGTTCAAACACGAGCTGAACGGTTTCAAAACCGTTTCCCACGATCTGAGGGGATCATAACTCCACTCAGGAGTGATTTAAGGGGCGGTTACATCCCATTAGCCCCACATAGGAGCGAATTAAGGGGGTGGTTATACCCCTTAATCCCCTATAAATAACTAAGAAATCAGCTTAGTTCGGGGCTGGCTTTTGGGATCTTTCATCCTTCTCTTGGACAACAAAGAATAGATCCTTGGCTGGTCTAACAAATTACGGTTAAGATCAATCAACTCATCAAGAGTTTTAAACTTGCCACGTAAGTCCTCCACAGCGTCAAATCATGAGGAGAAGACCACGTTCCAATGAATCAAGACGTTCGGATCATCAACGGAGAGCAAATTCGACGCGAGCATTCGAGGGAGGCACTCCATCGCCACCGTGAAGAACACAGAATTAAACAAAGGGGAGAATCCAGATTAATTCTTCTCTCTTTTGTAATCAGAAAATCCAATTATAACTGAGATTAAAGGAATACAGATCAATTTTTCTTTATTTCTTTTACTGCAAATTTTTCCACAAACAAAATATAGGTGACTCCACTAGGGATCAGCTTCTCTGATGAAGAAGTGGTGGCGCAATCCGACGTTAATCTCATTGGAACAACCGTCGAAACTCTTATTGTTGAGTTTGATCAAGCCAAGTTTGAGGAGACCCTCTCATCCGGATCCCTTAGCCTCAAGGCTATGCGCAAGATCCGCAATGTCTTCAAGGAGACTAAAGTTCCAATTGTGGCCGACTCGTTGAAGGACTGTCTCCCTTGGGGGTTGCACTGTTCATACAGTCCCCTCTCTGAAGGAGAGGACTTAGCTTCAGCATAACTTTAAAAAAGCCGATCCTCCAATCAACGCGAGCTCCGCGTTTCTGAGCCTTAACATGAGCTCTGCATAAGCCAAGCTAAATGCAGCCCTTAAGGGTGCATTTCACCAGCAAAACCTGGAGCTCAAGCATGCGTTTGGGTGACGACATCCAATACAGAACCTGGTGTATACTCTGCGAATACTCTGCGTAGCATGACTAGATTGAGGGGCGGATGTCAAAAGTCCATGGATTCAAGGAATCTCAACCAGATCCATGTTCACCAAGAGCTAGTTCTGTCCAATCATGGACTGGGGTTCCAATTCAAACCTCATGATCAGTGAGTAATTCTTCTTAAGTCTTTGCAACAGATTTAAGAGAGTTCATATCGAGAGAAAGACCGATGCAACAAGTCATTCGTTCATTCCAATGTGAACAGCTGATTCCTACGGTCCTCTCGGGATGTCAATGTTGTTCATATGCGGCCAAACAATTGGTGTTCGACCAATTAACGCATGTTGCCTTGCCCAACCAACAACGACGTTCTCACAAGAAGAAGTCTCTAGAGACCGAGTATCCTAGAGTCACTATCAATATGATCGGTAGAGGGAAAGCCTCAAATCCTAGTTCCGTTGACTCTGAGACAAGTCGTTCACCGACCGTCAGAGAAATCGCTAACGAGTTTGAATGAGTCTACCAACGCACTCGGGCACAAACATGAGCCATTCCCCTTGTTAACTATTGGAGGTTAGCCAGAGGAACCAATTCCGATGATGAACACTCAGCCATTGCAGAGTCCCAGTCATCAAGCTCTTTTGTTGAACATGAGAGCTCCGCTTATATGACGGGAAACCATGAAGATCTCGCGAAGAGACTTGATGAGCAGGAGACCATGCTCAAATCTCAGCAGGAGGCCATCAATGAACTCTTGGCACTGATGAATCAAATCGTCACAGACAATGCCAAGTCTCAGAAGACATATTCGCCACCCAGGCAAGAATCTTCCCGAAGAGGAAGAACGTTTTCGTCCCGACTTCACACATGCAAAGGAAGGAAAAAGTGGTTGATGGGGCTGCTTCTGATCAAGAAGCCCACAACCTGAAATCTTCCTCTGATGAAGGAAGAGAGACGGAGAACGACCAGAATCTCCAGTCTACCAAAATGGAAGAATTGGAAGCCCGCCTCAATGTCATTGCTAACAGAAGCGAGCTCCAAGATGAGGGAGTTACCAAGCCTTATCCTGCTGAATGGGATGTAGCCCCTTATCCTCTAAAGTTCGAAGTCCCGCCGCTACAAACTTTTAACGGCACGGGATCACCGAACCAACATATCTATCATTTCAAGTCACAGATTGGGAATGTGATATCAAATGATGACATTCTGGCTCGATTGTTGATTGGCACCCTCAAGGGAGTTGCCTTTGAATGGTTCAGAAAACTGCCTGCGAGATGTATCCAAAAGTGGGCAGATCTAGAGAGACTCTTCCTGTCAAGATTCTTTGAAGAGGATACAGAAGTCTCCATCCATACCCTTCTTGCCGCTAAGCAGAAGAAGAGGGAGTCCGTTAAAGCTTTGGTCAAGAGGTTCCGAAGCATGGCTCTTCGATGCCCGACATGTATGACACAGTCTACCTTAGTGGAGACCTGTCGACATAACTTGCAGACCGACCTTCTAGTACAAATGAGGGTTACAGAATGCCATTCCCGGAGATAACTAATTTCTCAAGGCGAACAGGCTCAAAAGATTATTGTCAGGGTCAAAGCTGAAGAACAAAATAGGCAGGATCCACCTAAGCAATCGGACCAAGCTCAATCTTCTCAGTCAGAAGGGGAAGATACAACAGTCACTGAAGCTAATCCTCTTCAGTAGGATAGCAGGTCCAACAACTATCACGTTAATAATTACCTCTGATAGTCAAACTTATTAGATAGTGGCCTACTAGGCGATGTGCCACGTCTATCCCTTTTCCCCCTACACTTGTTCAAGACTGGGGGTTGGTTTATTTGTAGTTCATTAGATTACGAGTAATAAATTTTCTGAGTTGTCATGTTCAATAGAATACATCTGTCAACCATAAAATCCATCAGAACTATCACGTTAATGATCACCTCTGATAGTCCATTTCTCCAAAATTCCCCCACCAATCCATTTCAATGGGATGGCGGGTCCACAAAAAAAAACTATCACGTTAATGAATACTTTTGATAGTCCTTTCCCTCCAAAATCCCCTACCAATCCTCTTTAGTAGGATGTCGGGTCTATCAAAACTAACACGTTAACAGTTACATCTGATAGTCAAATTCATCAGATAATAGCCTACCAGGTGATGTGCCTCTATTCCGACTTCATGGATAGTGCCCCACTAGGCGATGTGCCTTATTTACCTCTTTTTATTCCCCTGCTAAGTCTTAATAAAGACTGGGGGTTGGTTACTTAGAATTTATTGGATTAAGAGTAACAAATCTTTCACATTGTCGAGCGAACATTCCACTTCTGACGATCATCACCCCCACAGAGTATGAATACAGCTTGCATCACTCTTAATTTGTCAAGTTAACAATACACCTCTAACAATCAACTTATCAATCCTTATCAATAGGATGATAGGTCCTCAAAATTGCTCAAATCGTAAACTTCCCCAGCAAGACACTAAGTCTTTAAAATCTTAGTATCAAAATTTATCGCTTCTGATGATAAACTCACTTAGCAAGTCTCCCCAGCAAGACGCTAATTCCTAAAATCTTGTGCAAGTCACAAGTATACATTCTCTTGTCATATTAACACCATACCTCTGACAATCTACTTATCAATCCTCGTCAATAGGATGATAAGTCCACAAAGTTGCTCCAATAGCAACACATTCTCTTGTTATGGTAACACCATATCTCTGACAATCTACTTATCAATCCTCGTCAATAGGATGATAAGTCCATAAAGTTGCTCCAATCGCAACACATTCTCTTGTCATGTTAACACCATACCTCTGACAATCTACTTATCAATCCTCGTCAATAGGATGATAAGTCCATAAAGTTGCTCCAATCGCAACACATTCTCTTGTCATGTTAACACCATACCTTTGACAATCTACTTATCAATCCTCTTCAATAGGATGATAAGTTCACAAAATTGCTCTGATCGTAACATATTCTCTTGTCATGTTAACACCATACCTCTGACAATCTACTTATCAATCTTCTTCAATAGGATGATAAGTTTATAAAGTTGCTCCAATCGCAACAACAATATTGTCACGTTAACCTCATACCTCTGATAAAATCTACTTATCAATCCTCATCAATAGGATGATAAGTCTACAAAGTTGCTCTAATCGCAACACATTCTCTTGTCATGTTAACACCACACCTCTGACAAAATCCACTTATCAATCTTCTTCAATAGGATGATAAGTCCACAAAGTTGCTCCGATCGTAACAAATTCTCGTCAAGTTAACATCACACCTCTGACAAAATCCACTTATAAATCTTCTTCAATAAGATGATAAGTCCATAAAGTTGCTCTGATCGTAACAAATTCCTGACCAAATCAACTTATCAACTCTCTTCAATAGAGCGATAGGCCCATAAAATACAGTCAGGTTAACATCACACCTCTAACAGTCAAACCCGCTAATGAACTTGTTAATCTTTTTTTAACAAGAATAGAAAGTTTTTATTATAAAATCCCCATGGGATTAAAGATTTTTTGGAATTATTCTAGGGATAGTGAAGAAAGTTTTTGAATTTCACTCTAAGTGAAAATTCATGCCAAGTTAATACTACACCTCTGACGCTTTCAACTTTCTTTCAGTGCTTCAAGTAACGCAGGAAGAAACAGCGACGAAGCCTACGTATTCAACATCGTAGCACCAAAAATACATGCCTTTCACGCATGGGGGATTTTATCTCAATCCCTAAATAGAGATAAGTCAGTATCTAACACATGTTGCCGGGTAGCGCATTCCCGTAAAAAGTAAAGCCCACGTATTCAACATCGTGGCAAGTTGTTATTAATGACACCGAAATCCATGCCTTACACGCATGAGGGACTTTATCTCGATCCCTAATTAGAGATAAGTCTACGCCTAACACGCATTATCGGTTAGTCTTTTACCGTAAAAAGGACATCAAAATCCATGTCTCACACGCATGTGGGACTTTATCTCGATCCCTAATTAGAGATAAGCCTACGCCTAACACGCGTTGTCGGTTAGTCTTTTCCTGTAAAAATGACAAAGTCTATGTATTCAAAATCATAGCATCAAGTCTAAGAGGGTTCATTCTCTTAGCACAACGTTACATGTGGAACGGACTTAGACAATCCACATGCTAGCCCGACTCAAACGGTAGTCGGTAAAGGCTTATCAAATTCGTTGATGGCTGAGGGTTTGTCAAAAATCCTATGCACGTTTGCAGCCCCATCAGCTTAATGGATGTGAGCCGAGACTTAAAACAGATGAGCCAAAGACAAGTCTCAAAGACTTAGTCAAAAATGCACGGAAGCCACTTTCATGTATTAAGTCAAACCGTTGAGGTCAGATCCGCGATGCAAAAACCGAATGCCGAGGTCACACCCGTGTTCCAAATTCAACATGCAAGGGTGAGACCCACATCTCAAGTTCAAAATGCAGGGTCCACCCCTACATTCCAGAAGCAGGATTATGGCGCATACCTTCACACAGGTCCTACGTGATAAATCCCTTCAACCAAGATGCCTTCGAAGTAAGTTTAGAGAACAAATCTTTTACTACAAGGAATCAACAGCTCCAAGATCAGAGTTGAGATCCAAAGTATTCCGAAAATTCATCCCAATCAACCGCGAACTTTCGAAAACTTTGGAGGGGGTTCTTTAGGCTGTCTAAAAATCATAATAGATAGCTGATCCCTATCAAAACACCGATGATGGAAGTTATAATCTGACGACTTCCAGAAGGCTATAATTTGAAGACTTTCACGTAGATCGTTACAATCTGACGACCTTCACAACAACTGATAAAAGCTCTAATCAACAACCTTCATATCGGGAGTTACAATCTAACGACTCTCACATATCAAAGAGCTAAAGCAAAGATTACAAAATGACGATCTTTGTAACGCTCTGACAGAAAAAGACTACAAATCGACGGTCTCTTCAAACCAAGACGTGGAAGTCCTCCCTGCGTACCAGCATCAAGACGCACCGTGTTCATAGCCATGAACGCAGCTCAGATGCAGCTTCCAACGCTGCCAACGCAGCTTCCAAATCGCTAAAAACGCAGCTCAGACGCAGTTTCTAACGCTGCCAACGCAGCTTCCAAATCGTTGCAAACGCAGCTCAGACGCAGCTTCCAACGCTGCCAACGCAGCTTCCAAATCGCTGCAAACGCAGCTCAGACGCAGCTTCCAACGAGATGCCAATGTAGCTTTTAAATGCTACAAACACAGATTCCAGGCACTACGTCCGAGCTTCCAGACGCTGCGTTCATGCTTCCAGACACTGCGTTTGAATGCAGAATTCACGCCAGAATACGGATTTTGCATTTGACTCGTTCAAACACGAGCTGAACGGTTTCAAAACCGTTTCCCACGATCTGATGGTATCACAACTCCACTCAGGAGTGATTTAAGGGGCGGTTACATCCCATTAACCCCACTTAGGAGCGAATTAAGGGGACGGTTATACCCCTTAATCCCCTATAAATAACTAAGAAATCAGCTTAGTTCGGGGCTGGCTTTTGGGATCTTTCATCCTTCTCTTGGACAGCAAAGAAGAGATCCTTGGCTGGTCTAACCAATACGGTTAAGATCAATCAACTCATCAAGAGTTTCAAACTTGCCACGCAAGTCCTCCACAACGTCAAATCGTGAGGAGAAGACCACGTTCCAGTGAATCAAGAGGTTCGGATCGTCAACGGAGAGCAAATTCGACGCGAGCATTTGAGGGAGGCACTCCATCGCCACCGTGAAGAACCCAGAATTAAACAAAGGGGAGAATCCAGATTAATTCTCCGTAGGGCGCGCCAGTCCTCTTCGTGAAGAAGGACGGCAGTATGAGATTATGTATAGATTATCGGGAGTTGAACAAGATCACTATCCGGAATAGGTACCCACTGCCTAGGATTGATGACTTGTTCGACCAGTTGCAGGGAGCGCGTTTTTTCTCGAAGATTGATCTTCGTTCTGGTTATCATCAGTTGCGGGTTTGGGAGATGGATATCCCCAAGACCGCTTTCCTCACGCGCTATGGATCTTTTGAGTTCTTGGTCATGCGATTTGGGTTGACCAATGCACCCGTGGTTTTCATGGACTTGATGAACCGAGTTTTTCGTCCATTCTTAGATCAGTTCGTGATTGTTTTCATCGACGACATCCTCATTTATTCGAGATCGGAGGCAGATCATGAGCAGCACCTCCGTTTAGCTTTGCAGACCCTACGGGAGCACCAGTTGTATGCCAAGTTCAGCAAGTGCGAGTTTTACCTTTCAGAAGTCAGATTTATCGGTCACATCATCAGCAGAGAGGGCATATCAGTAGACCCAGCTAAGGTTACAGTAGTGCTTGATTGGGAGCCACCAAAGACAGTAACAGAGATTCGTAGCTTTTTGGGATTAGCGGGCTACTATAGGAAGTTCATCCAGGATTTCTCGAAGATTTCGACACCACTTACACGCCTTACGAAGAAGGGTGTACAGTTTATTTGGAGCACAGAGTGCCAGAAGGCCTTTGATATCTTGAAGACTAAGTTGACCTCAGCACCAGTTTTGACTATTTCGAGCAGCGACAGGACATTCGTCATCTACACAGATGCATCATTGGCAGGATTAGGAGGTGTCCTTATGTAGACTCAGAGAGTAGTAGCATATATCTCACGGCAGTTGAGAGTGCATGAGCAGAACTATCCTACTCATGACTTGGAGCTAGCAGCAG
Source organism: Asparagus kiusianus (assembly GCA_022839385.1). Lineage (NCBI taxonomy): Eukaryota > Viridiplantae > Streptophyta > Magnoliopsida > Asparagales > Asparagaceae > Asparagus > Asparagus kiusianus. The sequence goes on along the minus strand of BQKN01066314.1, from coordinate 1,098,022 downwards.
TGGTATTTGCACTGAAGTCATGGAGACACTACTTGTATGAAGTGCAGTTTGAGCTGTTCACAGACCACCAGAGTCTGAAATATCTTTTCTCTCAGAAGGAACTCAACCAGAGGCAGCGGAGGTGGATTGAGTTTATCAAGGACTACGAGTTCGCGATTCAATACCATCCGGGGAAGGCGAACGTCGTAGCAGATGCTTTGAGTAGGAAGCGTAGAAATCAGATTGCGGCTTTGAGGTGCTCATTACACCGAGACCTTCTCACTCTTAGCCAGTTTGATTTTAGACCTGAGTTTGGTGGCACTAGTGTATTTTTGGGAGCTATATCAGTGCAACCAACTTGGAGTGGCAGAGTTATTAGAGCCTAGTTGGAGGATTCTTGGATTCAAATCCGTAAGGAGGAGATTTCCAAAGATCCTAAGGCTGATTGGACCATTAGAGCAGATGGAGGTCTACGGATGAAGGGTAGATTGGTTATGCCAGCCAGTATAGAGCTGAAGAGGGAGTTGTTTGATGAGGCACACCGCACTCGGTACACAGTACATCCAGGGACCACAAAGATGTACAAGGACCTGAAGAGGCGCTTTTTGTGGAGTGGTATGCGAAAGGAGGTTGCAGAGTATGTGGCGAAGTGTTTTACCTGCCATCAGGTGAAGGCAGAGCACCAGAGACCAGCAGGCACACTTTAGCTATTGCCTATCCCAGAATGGAAGTGGGCGGACATTTCTATGGATTTTATTGTAGGGTTGCCTAAGTCGAAGAAGGGGAATGATTCGGTTTGGGTGATAGTGGATCGGTTGACAAAGTCAGCACATTTTATCCTAGTAAGAACTACTTATTCAGCTGAGGCGTATGCGAGGATCTTTATTCGGGAGATAGTTTGATTGCACGGGGTTCTAGATATGATTGTGTCGGATCGAGGATCGGTTTTTACCTCGCATTTTTGGAGGAGTTTTCAGGACTCGTTTGGCAGCAAGCTATCTTATAGCAGTGTATTCCACCCACAGACAGATGGTCAGACAGAGAGGGTGAACCAAGTGTTGGAGGACATGTTGCGAGCATGTGTCATTGACTTCCAAGGCAGTTAGGAGGATCATATTCCACTGATAGAGTTCGCTTACAATAACAGTTATCAATCGATGATCGGTATGGCTCCGTATGAGGCACTGTATGGGAGACCCTGTAGATCACCGATATGTTGGGTAGAGCCGGAGGATAGTTTGATGCTTGGACCCGAGCTTGTGAGGCAAACTACCGAGAAGGTAGCGTTGATCAGGGAGCGGATTCTAGCCGCTCAGAGTCGGCAGAAGAGTTATGCAGATAAGAGGCGAAGACCCCTAGAGTTTCAGATTAGGGATTTGGTTATGCTGAAGGTGTCACCTATGAAAGGCGTACAGCGATTCGGGAGGCGAGGAAAGCTTGCACCGAGATATATTGGACCTTTCCGGATTTTGGAGTGCATTGGAGCTGTGTCATACAGACTAGATCTTCCAGCTTCTATGTCTAGTATACATAATGTATTCCACATTTCTATGCTTAAGAAACACTTGCATGATGAGGAGCGGCAGCGAGTGTTGGATGCACCGGAGATTGAACTTAGGGATGATTTGTTGACTATTGAGATTCCAGTGGCCATACTTGCTAGAGAAGACAAGAGACTCAGGAACAAGGTGATTTCATTGGTAAAAGTTCAATGGAACCGAAGTGGAGATGAGGAAGCTTCTTGGGAGCGCGAGGAGGACGTGTGACGCGACTACCCACACTTATTCGAGCAGGTAAAACTAATTAAAATATTTATGATATGACTTCTTACTTGTATATTTATATCTATATATACATTGATACTCATATTTAACACTAGAATGAGGGTATTTTCACTTAATACTTAATCTTTCGGAACACATTGTATATACATGGGGGGTTCCTTGTTTGGATTTTTCGCCCGACGTACTAGTTCCGTTAGATTAGGAGTTAGGTAAGTATATTATCATTTTAGACCGTTAAGTATGAATATCGCCATGTGCTAACTGACATTCAGTATTGCGAAATGTGTATGCGTGCGGGTTGGGTTAGACCCTTGTGTGTTTTTCAAGTACCATTATGAGATTGATATGATTTCTGAATTTCGAGGACGAAATTCTTTGAAGGGGGGAAGAATGTAAGACCCCGTAGATTTTGAGTATGTATATGTGCATCAGTAATGAGGTCGAGTGTGCAAATTTCAAATCTTGTGCAGCAGAGTCGAAGCATGTAGTTTTCAGCTCATGAGTCGACCCATAACTCCATGAGTCGACTCATCAGGTTGAGTCGACCCATGACTGTCATGAGTCGACTCATGATAGCAACTCCTGTTGTCATGAGTTTCTGCTAAGTCGACTCATCACTCTATGAGTCGACCCAGGACCCATGAGTCAACCCATAAGTGATCATGAGTCGACTCATCGAGGGTTTTCCAGTTTTCTCAGTTCGGGTTTGTTTGGGTTTCGGGTCGGGTTTAACTGTTCGTATATATGCTCCTCTACCCGAAAACACTGCATTTTCATCAGTTCTCCCCAGAAACCCTAGTCCCCCTCTCTCCTCTCTAAAACCCTAGGTGTTCTTGGTGATTTTGGGACGTTTCGAAGGATTTTTAGCAGTTTTGTTTGGATTTCAGCGAAGGGGATCGTGCTTCATCACATGTGAGGCGAGTAACATCTCGCCCAACCCCTCTCCCACGTTTTTAATAGTTTACAATTGTTTTCCATGAGTTTTATTGAGCCCAAGACTTATTTTCAAGTATAAATCAATGTTCTTATTAGGGTGAATGCTAGAAATCATGTGTTTCAGATTTTAAATCCTCACCAACAATGTTTTTAAAGAAAACCCAGATCTGGAAATATTTTTAAGAATAACAAATATGAGTTTTTATTTTGATTAAAGGTTTTCACTCATGTTTAGGAGTCAAAAGTTAGGTCTAACATGCTAATGTTCATTGCTCATGCTATATATGAATTTATCTCTGCCCCGTAGTCTAGAATTGATACTTATGGAGGTGGAGATCAGTATAGAGGGAGTATAGAGCGAGATGGTTGAGCTGTAGTTGTGAATTTTCCTGTTCGCAGCCCGTGAGTCGACTCATGACTATCATGAGTCGACTCATCAGGTTGAGTCGACCCATGACTGTCATGAGTCGACTCACGGGGTAAATTCCTGTTATTCATAAGTGTCTGCTGAGTCGACTCTTAGCTGATCATGAGTCGACCCATCGGAGTTTTTCCTATTTGTTTGTATTTCTGCTTGATCACCTACTGTGCTTATACTTTCATACAGTGTTCGTATATGATCGAGGATCTTGTAGAGATTTTGTTGAACATGAGAATGTTGCCTTGTTTACAGGGTATTTAAATTACAGTATTTATGATTTTATCTACGCATATGAGATGATTTTTATGACACAAGCTTAGTTTCGTACAGCGAGGCATGTACAAGGGTAGAACATGTATACCTTTACTACTAGTATTTCATGGGTCATAATCACAGTCCTCGTGTTGGACTATAATCCACGTTAAGTCCTCGTGTTGGACTATAATCCATTAGAGTCCTCGTGTTGGACTATAATCTATTTTAATTATGTTTTAGACTTTTACTAAGCCTTGAGCATGTTATTTAACTAAGTTGGGTACACGACATATTGTATTTGGCCGGGGCATGATAGCTACCTAAGTTGATCATGACACCCATTGTAGCTTTGTTTTATTTCCATGTTATCGGTAGAGATGGGTATGTATTCTTTTTCTTTATTTTATTGTGACCAACTTTGGGTTTTGTATTTAGGGATCTACAATTTGAGATACAAGGTATATACATGAGGGTTTCCTTGTTTGGATTATTTCGCTCGACGTACCTATGCTCGTGTTGCATTTCCCTAAGTACTAAAACCCATTAATGTTTGTGTAAATGATTTATATTATATTGTAGTAACTGTATTTTCATATACAACGAGTCCTATCCCTTGGGGTTGGTTGTGATGTTGCTCGCTAGCGCTTTGACGCTCGTTGTCCTTCCCCCTTTCAGGTAACGAGTCAGGAGCCTGGAGAGTCGTAGGTTGAGGACGACCGTTACTAGTATCTGTTGTCCTCTTATTAGATGTATTTTATTTTTTTTGTACTCCACTTGAGACATTTTAGACTAGAGAGGTTTATGTTCTAGAGTTGTAAAGGCTGTGTGCCTTATTTTCCTGTATCAGATATTATGTATTTTGAGACATGTTGAGATCTCTAGATTGTCATTATTCATTTCAGACTTGACTATGTATTCCAGCTATTTGGTTGATGAGATGTGTTAATTTGATGTTCTATCATTTCATCAAGTTTTTGTTATAAAACCTTTTACTTGCCTTGTACCTACACCTATTGTTGACTCTACTAGAGAGATGTTAATTGTGATGGTGAAACATGTTATTGTACGATGGGGTGCATGGCAGGTTTGACATTTCTGGTTTCACCTCGGACTACAGCCTTGCGTGAACCCAGGGGCGTCACACGGAGTATGTCCAGCTGGAGTGTCTTCCAGATGGAGCAGAAGAACAAACTGAAGCTTAGTCATTTCTTTTCTATAGTTGTTGATGGACGTTAGACTACTTTTGTAGTGCTTTCTCTTTTAGTCTTTGAGGGATTTAGTTATTTGTAGTACTTCCTTTTTAATTCTGTTGGACTATATATTTTCATATTTTTAGTTGAACTGTTTTGTAATAAGGGCATGTTTGACCCAAAGTTTGTGTCTCGGATGATATTTTATTTGTGATATGACTATTTTCTATTCTGAGTTGCTTATTATATTCTTACTATTTATGATCAGGAACCTACGACTTGTTTTATATTGTTTGACACTTAGCGTATTAGGTTGAGAAGAAATGGTTTATTATTTATTCTCCTCAATCTAATACGTCACGGGCTTGTTCACATTCCGATTCTTTAGTATTTTAGGAAGCGGGGTGTGATAGGTTTTTTGGTGGACCATGCAGGTCACGGTCCCGAGTTCCCACTAGTAAGAATATAATGAATAATTTAGAAACATATCATATTTTATCTGTAAGACTATAGTTATCTATTATCCTATCATCTCGATGAATTATGTCTTAGTCCTTACCTTATCACTTTTTGACTCCGGAGCTTCCTCATGTTTCTTCTCTCATCTCTTCTCGACTACACTCTCTTCCTATAACTTCTTTGCCTCATACTGGTCATTATTTTATGTGTTATTATTTTTACACTATGTTTTTTTTTGATTTGACTCGTGTATCGTTTGATTGTATTGATTTCTCTATTATTTATTATATTATTTTATGTATCACACACAGTGTTTTATTATATATTTTTATTAAAATATATAAGTAACATAGTCTAATGAACATCATTACTTATACATTTATAATTGTTAAATCATGTTTATTAAGTGTTTCACATTACTCTAGATTTTACATATACATCACATAACATATCTGATATTCAGAATATTTTCTTGTGTTTAATTAACTTTTGCATATATACATTGTGTATGTGTATGCTTTTTCTGTCATACCCTTTATCATTTACTTATATTCTAGATTATTATATATTATTCGTATTTTTAGTGATATACATTTATAAGTTCATGATTTTAATATTCTAATATGCATTACATTCTTATTCTTTAATTTTTTTGACTCACAACATTTTCAGCACATAGTTATCTTATCAATCAGTTTTGTCTTGTTAGGTTGTTTTAGTATGTTCACATTGGTTTCATTATTTCTAAGAGCAATGTATTTCTATTTTAATATTCAAGCAATTATTCATATGTTAGGATTGGAGTTTGAATTGCTAATTATATAGGTTTTGTTATATTATCTCGTATGATTAGTTATTATTCTTTTATAACTAATATAGAAGATAATTCCAAATAGCATTTATGTTTCAGTTGTATTCAACGATTTTTGTATGTGTTAATTTTTTTTGAGCTTTATACTGTAAATTTGTTCGTTACTTATTTAAATGCATTGATTTTTAAGATTAATGATTCTATATTCAACTTATTACTGTAATTAGTAGTATGTATTTTATGCTGATTGTAATTATGTGATTTTGATTACTATGCAATATATCACTACACATGAATTAATTTTATATAATAATAATTATTATTGTTCTATCTTATTTACATTTATTATTTTTATTACTAATATTTCTGATTTATCATATTATTTATCGAATAAATATAATTATGTCCTTATTATGTTTTATATAATATGTTTATTTTGAATCACTTGTTGCTCCTATATCTATTTTATCATATAATATTTTGTGACTGTTTTCATCATAATTTATCTTATTAGCACGATTAGTACTATGAGTATTTAGACTTTTTATATGTTTATTATTATGTGTGTGTTTTTATTTTTAATGGTTATTATGTATGATGATTTTATTTGCCATATTATATAAACATGTTTAATACTTGACTTAGTATTGTGCCTTGTATGATAATTATTTAATACCATATTTCTTAAAAATTATTAATTATAACTATAACTATTTATTGTATTTATCATCCATTGTATTGCGTATTAAATATTGTATTTTGCTTTGTTCACTATGATCTATGTATACCATAAGAATGTGTGTTGTGTGTATCTATATTTGCTATATATAATACTAATCTGACTTTTATGTCATTTTTAATGTTTATTATGGCTGTTTAATACTAATCTGACTTTTAATTTTTAATACTAGTATGTATAGTATGTATCATTGAACTATGTGTTTTTCTCTTTATTAGCATTGATTCAGTTTACCATAGTCTTTTAAATGTACATACATTTGCTCGGTATGGTGATGAATTTATTGATACTGTTTATGTATTTACTATATTCTTACGTGCTTGTTGTGATTAAGTGCATGTTTATTGTTTACTTGATTATACTATGCTTTTGAATTACTTCATTTCTGATTTTTTAAAATGCTGTTACTTTCTATTCAACCATACACTTTCTTTTGTTGAAATGCATTTTTTATATTACTATTTTGTATTGATTTTATTTGTTGTATTTTATTTTATTTTTTTACTCTTACAATGTATATCTGTTGGTGTAGATTCTTTTATGCTTATATTTTTAATATAATTTTATTAGTTGTGTGTTTTGTGTATATTACTATACTTATTTGATCATTTTGAAAATAATTACCTTGATTTTAGAAACATTATTAACTGTTAGTTAAATGATTTTGATTTGTTTATTTTCTGCATTTTAACTGATTTATATGACTCTGTTCGTTATGTTATTATTCTGAATTTACATACTTGATTTATTTTATACATATATATGATTTACATAAATACTCTTATTATTGATTGTGTAAATCTTAATTCGTTTGATTATATGTGCCTTCTTGTTAATTTGGCAAATAATATTCATGATTTCAACTGAACATGATTATTGATTTTATATCTATTTGTTTGATAATAATTTACTTTACATAATTCATACAATTGATTTCTTTATTGCTTTACAGATTTATTTATTCTTATTATGTTGATTGATACTTTCTGCCGTTACTTAATTGATAACTACGTGATTTATAATTCTTTTTGTTTTTAGTTACACTATATCTTTTATCATAATAATCTTGTTGTATGTGATATATGTTCCGTACTTTTTGAATGATTTGTGTATTACGCATATGTATTCATGTTATTATGATACATATATTTATGTTTTCTATGTATTTTTTAAGATAATTGTCACATTTTGTGTCTCATGTGTACTAAATATTAGCATATTTTATGATTGTGATACTCCTGTATATATTATGACATGAATTTTATATACACTACTAATTATTCTTCTATGTATTAATTTTTAATTGCTTGATATCACCTTATATTAGTATACGAGTATTTATTTTTATATTGTTATATATCTATTGCTGCGTCTTTTGATAAATATTTTGTAATTTATTTTTCTAAGTGTGTCTGACTACATTGATATTATGAACTGATAGGGAGATTATAATTTTATCTTTGACATGTATATATTATTTAATTGATGTTATATTTTTAATGATTGAAGTAATTTCCCATCCACATTTAGCAAAAGTTAATTCTGTTAGACCCTAGAGAGGGGGTGATTTGGGTCTTATGCTAATATAATCCGATTTTATGCCAATTAAAACTAATTCAACAAACTATCCTAGCAAGTATGATATACAACAAGATATATGCAAGGATAAGTGATATACACAAGGGTAAACAAAAATAAACAAGATAGTGGGTGATATAAATAACGAGCAATAGACAATATCGATATGAAATATGAATACAAGATAAGTGCGTCAATGCAATCACAAACAAATGATATGATCACGGAGTTTGGTCCCCACGACCTACGTCTCCGCTCCTTACCTCGAGGAGATCTCTACTATCATAACCGGGTTTTTTATGTTCACCCGAATAACGTTTACACCTCACACCCAGTTTTTTAGTTCACCGAAAACTTTACAATCAACACTCTTGCAATCACACTTTATACCCTCTCAAGTGTTGGTTTCTAACCCGTGTCTCCCTCAAGTGTTAGGAATTACAACCTACCTCTAGGCATTACCACCTACCCCACTCCTCTTGGGATGACCCCGTCTCTCACCACACACTCCTCTCGGTGTACAAGTGTATTACAAAGTGAACCTCACAATTTACGTACAAATATAATAATGGTTGTTCTCTATAATGTGTACAAGTGTATTACAAAGTGAACCCTACTCCTCTTGAGAACTCAATGTAGGCTCATGCTCAATGTCATAATCCCACAACCTAAATTATACTATGAGTGTAAATACAATAAGCTCAATTGTTGTTTGTGTACAAAGAGTAAAACAAATATAAACTCAATATAAAATCTAGCTTATGGAAATTAAGATCAAAGAACAATAAATAGCTAGAATTGAGTTTAAGGAAACTTTTCTAGATGACAAGAGAGAGAGATAAATTGAAGCTCAAACACTAATAAATTAATCTTCTCTTCCTCTTGTGAAAGTATCTTCACAAACCAAACTTGAAACAAAAGTAAACAAAACTTAAACCCTTGTTAAACCTTGTTTAAAAACTTCTTAGATGGATTATGAGAGATGAGAGCAAGGGGGTATATATAGCCACCCAAAACCTCTGCCAAAAACCCTAAGGAATTGTCCAAAACGCCCATAGAGAAACAGCTGGAAACTAGCCGTTAGAAGCTGATGGACAGATTAGTGGTCGACCGTGGGAAATGCGGGGTCGACCGCGAGCAGGTCCAGAAACTTATTCTTGACTCTAAACATCAGCCGGTCGACCATCACGGTCGACCGTGAGATTCTCTGGACTGCATCCAATCGACTGTCACGATCGACCGCGAGCCACTGAAAAGCAAAATCGAGTCTCTAGACTCCGGGTGGTCGACCGTGACGGTCGACCGCAAACTGACATATGAAAATTTACAGGTTTGAAGTAGTTTTTCTGATTTTGAAATTCTGTTTAAAAATATCAAACAAATTCTAAAAAATGTGAAACTTTAGAAAATGATTGTAGACATGATAGTAAACATGCTACAAAAACCGGTTTTCAAAAAGACCTCCCAAATGTAAAATATTATCATTATGCAAACAAGTCCAAAACATGAAAATATAAACACATGAATTTTGACATTTTGGCTAAACCATGTTTTGAAACTTTACAAAATGATTACATAGACTTAATAAAAGATGTATATGATTGTTATTAAGTCCATAAACCAAGAAAACAATATTTTCACAAAATTGCATATTCTATGCAACCGTAATATGTATATATATTATTCTACCTGAAACCAACCCAAAACCCATCAGAATCCCAGAGAAACCCTAGCCCCTCTCTCCCCTCAAACCCTAGTTCATTTTGGTGATTTTGGAGGAGTTTCAGAGGAGTTTTCAGCTGGATCTTTGTGGTGCTGTCGAAGGGGATCATCCTCTCATCGGATTCAGGAGTTTACAGCACTTCAGAGGCGAGTAACACCTCGCCCAATCCTACACCCACTGTTTGTATGCTTTTATTTGGTTTTATTTCAGTTTTATTGAGCCTAAATTAATGTTTGTGTATAAAAATAGATCTTTATAGCATATGATGTGAAAATCGAATGTTTTCAGTTTATAAAAGCTCACAAAGGAATTTGTAAATTTAAATCCAGATCTGGAATTTGTTTGAACATGAGTTTTATTATGATTTAATGGTTTCAATACATTTTTAAACATGAATAAATATGTTTAGGGCTTTAATATAAAATATTACATGTAAATCTTTCGTTTCTATTGATATACATGTGTTAGAATCGGAAATATATTGCTGGACATGATTAAAGAGAACCTTAGTTAACGTTTTTGCAGAGAATCATCGAAAGCAAAAAACTGGAGATTTTCTGCTCAGTCGACCAATGAGTCGACTTATGAGTCGACTGATGAGTCAACCAATGAGTCGACTGATGGGGAAAAATTTTAGTTTTGTGTTTGGACTGGTCAACTTATGAGTCGACCAATGAGTGGACTGATGAGAAGTTTTTTCTTTTGTATTTCTTCAGTCTTGAATCTGTTTGAGTTATTTCAGTTTAACTGGAATTGTTTATGTTTATTATTGCTGTGTGCTTAAATATGAACGAGGAGTCGCCTCGAATGACGGGTATTAGAAATTTATGTATAACCTGTATCTCTACATGTGAGATGACATGCGGATACGAGTTTAGGTTTGCACACCGAGACATGTGAGAAATTAGGGTATATGCACTTGTTCATGTAATTCATCTAGTCCATGTGTTGGGCAATTATGATGTGTAGTCCATGTGTTGGACACTAATCACTTCCAGTCCATGTGTTGGGCAATTATGATGTGTAGTCCATGTGTTGGACACTAATCACTTCCAGTCCATGTGTTGGATAGTTTACATATGCAGTCCATGTGTTGGACATCCACTACATCAGTTTAGACCTTGAGAGTTAACACCTATACTTGCATAGGCTGGACACGACACTTATATGAGTTGTGACACGACACCGTAATTTAAGTCTGATATGAGTTTGTCTTCTTCTATTAATGTTCTTGTATTAGATTTTAGGTTTGGTATTTAGGGATGTACAATTTGAGATACAAGGTATATACATTAGGGTTTCCTTGTTTGGATTATTTCGCTCGACGTACCTATGCTCGTGTTTTAACTTCCTAAATACTAAAATCCTCTTGTACATAGGTACTTACAATCTGAGCTACATGGTATATACATGAGGGTTTCCATGTTTGGATTATTTCGCTCGACGTACTTATGCTCACATTGTAATTACCTAAATAGGATTTGTGATTATATATATATGTTATAACTGTATTTTCTGTATACAACGAGCCCTTCTCCCTTGGGGTTGGTTGTGATGTAGCTCGCTAGCGCTTTGACGCTCGTTGTCCCTCCCCCTTTTAGGTAACGAGCCAGGAGCCCGAAGAGGCGCAGGTTGATGGCGAGGCACTTTAGCTTCAGCTATTCTATTATAGTTATATTTTACTTTTGATCTCCACTATAGGCTTTTGTTTAGACATTTATTTCTAGAAGTTGTAAAGGTTGTGTGCCATATTTCCTTTTATTCAGACATTTGTATTTGAGACTTGATGAGAAGTTCCAGTTTAATCATTTCAAACATTGACTTATACTTTAGTATGTTAGATGATAAAATATTAATTTGATCTCTATTATTTTATCAGTTGACTCTTGTATTATCTTTTACTTGCTTTTGCACCTACACCGCTTATTTGACTCTATTAGAGAGATAGTAATTATGATGGTGAAACATGTTATTGCACGGTGTGGTGCATGGCATGTTTGACATTCTTGGTTTTACCTTGGACTGCAGCCTTGTGTGAACCCAGGGGCGTCACAGTTGGTATCAGAGCTCTAGTTCCAGTATCCTTAGGATCATCCTGTGTCGAGTCGTAGAGCTAGGATAAAGTTTCTTAGGATTCATGTATAGAATCCGTAAGGATTTCCTAGTATGAGTGAGGACGATATATGCGTATATCTCAAAATTTGAGGATATTTTTGTTATGACAACTATTTTGTGTAAACTTAAAGTATTTGGGTGAATACTAAATTGTTATGAAAATCATATTGCGATATGCTATGTATACGTATATGTCTATTTGGACTCATAAACCCTTGTTTTTCTTATGATCAGAGAGATGTCGGGACGTGGTAGACCTCGTACTCGGAGAGTTGGACAGGCAGAGTCACAGCAGGCTCCACCTGAGCCACAACAAGCTTAACCCGAGCCACAGCAGGCTCCCCAGTACCTTATTGATCTCATGGCTCTCATCGTAGCTAGGATTGTAGGCGTATAAAACTACCTATAGGTCCCTTAACACAGCTCGACGACGCCGATCGACAAACAGACCATCGGGTGACGTATCCAGACACGACCGTTAGCCCGCAAACACCGAAGCCAAACGATACGCGGCGAAGCGGACTAACGAGGCTACGAAGCTGACGAATCGCACGTGAACAACGGAATGCATCCATTCGCGTGCGGAATCAAGCCAACGGTTCAGGGAGTCAACGAGTCATCCAAACAAGAGCGGGCTCGGATGAATCACGATCAGTTTCGGACTCGAACGCAGAAGTGAATTTACTGTCAAATCGGGTCAATGAATCGAGTCCGAACAAGTCAACCACACAACCGAATCACGGAAAGGACCGGAACCGAACAACGGACACAACGGCGCCACACCCGGGCGACTCGGCCAAAGCCGAACCACCCAGGTGGCTCGGCCAAAGCCGAGCCACCAGGAGGTGGCTCGGCCATGGCCGAGCCACCATGGGGTGGATCGGCGGCCGAGCCACCCCATGGTGGCTCGGCGGCCACCGAGCTACCCTAGGGTAGCTCGAAGGCCGAGCCACCTATGGGTGGCCGGCCACCTATGGGTGGCCGACCCAGATCTGTGCCAAAGCACAGATCTGAGAGCCTATAAATAGAGGGGCTTGGGTTCATTTTCAGTGGTTGGATTTTTGAGAGGCGAAGCCCTGCTGGATTGGAGACTTAGAACTTAAAAAGATCTCAACTTTGGGACTTCGAGGACTCGCTCATCCAGATCTGGTGCTCGGCGATCGTCAATGCCAAAAAAGGCAGGTGTTCGAGAGGACCGGATCTCAGATCTACGCAGGTGTACTCCGGATCAAAGCTTGGTCTTTGATCCCGAGGTTTGGGCGATTTGTTCCTTGGTGAACTAATTCCCCCCAGCTATTATTTCCTTAGTGAAATAATACCCGTCGTATTGCGTAGATCCGACCGGATCTAGATCGTGCGGTGGTCAACGGATCAACCCCCGGCGCAGGCAAACAACCCACGCAAGCGAGCGACCACAAAACAGGAGCTCGCGATTTGTTCGACAAATAAGGAAATAAAGTTGTAATCTTTTTTGTTTTCTTTGATTTTTCATTGTAACCGGATCTTATAAAAAGACCGGATCTTTGTAACTCAAAAAGCTGTTATTTAAGATGACAATGGAATCGACAATGAAAAAAGCAACGGTTTTCCACGCGAACAATCTGGCGACCACAGTGGGAGCCACCGATCTCACTGCCGAGATCGGAGCGTCGCAGCCGCGGATCTTAATCCCGGTCGTGGAGGAGGTCGAATACGAGTTCGACCAGCAGAAGTTCGAGGAGTACTTGTCGTCCTCGTCCGGATCAACCTCCCCCCGCAAGTCCAAGAAGTTCTTCGCCAGGAGAAAAGCTCATTGGTATGAAGATGTTGAAAACACCAACGAAGATCTCGCCCCGTTGGATGCCAAAGTCGCATTGGGTGAGATCCCTCCAATTTCCAACCAGGTCAAGCCGATTCCTGCCAATTCCTCCGTCACCAAAGGAGTGGTGACTCTCTCGAAGAGAGCCCGCCAAAGGCGACGCCAACGCTTGGCCCGAGAATTCACGAAGGCAATGGAATCCACGGATGGAATCCGCCATAACGCGAGTCCGAAGAACAAGAGAGGCAAACAGCCTCAACAACCGATGAATGGCAGCTCCTCCAAGCCGCCGACGAACGAATGGATCCGTGTCAAATAGGATCATTCGACACTTGAGGAGCGCATTCGCAAGCGCCGCGTACTGTCAGCGCAGGCACGGGCTCAAGTCCAAGGGGCCTATAGAAGACTGCAGAAGGAGGTGGTAAAGAAACCACCACCAACCCGCCAAGTATGGAGGCCGAAATCTGAAGCGGCGATTCAGGCTAAGGCACAATCGTTACAGCCTTCGAAGCAGGTTCAACCTCCGGCGAGCCAACTCAAATCGCCAATAATCCCCATAGATGCTCCGGAAGATCCCGCAGGACCATCCCGAAGAAGGAGGTCAGATTCGGAACGCATCGGTCCAATTCCCGATGAAAGAGGCAAGGCTCCAGTTTAAGAACGCTTGGGCCCGATGAAGAAGCCCCGAACGACTCAACTTGCTGGGGGTTGCCATCATTTTCAGCATGATAAGGAGTTCAAGGCTGCTGCGCGCGCCAATTTGTGCATCGAAGTCCAGGAGCCTACTGAGAACTGGCGCCTACAAAGGCATGTTTCGAGGCGCGTAACTTTTGAAAGCCCGAAGAAGGCAGTTCGCCCTCAGAAGGAAACATTGTCATCCGATGATGATAACGTTATACCTGAGAAGTCGTGCCAACACACGATAGATTACTCCGATCTTCAAACAGACGAGTTGTACTATCGTGTTAGGGGTACGAGGAAAACTAGGAAGAGGAGTCCTCAAAGGCTAGAGAATTAATGCCCCTGTTCCAAACTCATTCGGGCGGTATTGTCTGAGTGTAACTGCATCAAGACGGTCCCTGAAAGAGTTTCGGTTTTCGAGAGGCTCAGCACTGAAATGCCAAGGCCAAGGTCTAGGCGTTTCCGACGAAGAAGAACGGCGGTTGAAGATGGAGAATTTCCGAGGGTCACCGCTAACATGACCAGCAAAACGACATCGGCACGGGATAATCTCGAGTCGATTCTGAAAGTATCCCGGCGTCTAACCCGTCTGCAGTCTGGAGCCATCGCACGAGGAACTTATGGTAGGGTTCGGACAAAACTACCTTCAGAAGGTGAAGAGTCGGATGCCTGCTCTGCGGTCGCATCAGATAATACAGTATCCAGTGAGGGGGAACCCCAATAGTCGCTGATGATAAGCGCGGAACAAGTGGCCAAGATGCTCGAAGAAGCCATGGCTAAACAACAGGAGAGCTTCAAGTTAGAGATGCAAGTGGCCATGCAGAATATAAGAGAAATGCATGACCAACAGATCCAAGCGCTGATAAACCGGCAAGGCGAGCCAAGTCGTCGTAACCAGGTTATTCAGGAAGGTGAGCACATGGATACGGATGAAGCTCGCAACGCCAATGATCCGCCCGTCAACGCAGGGGGTGGTAATGAGAATGCTAGTCATAACACCACGCTTCCACCTCTGAATCATGCTGACGAGAACTCGGGTGAAAGTCTAAAGATCAAAAACCTCGAAAGCAAGATTAATACGTTGATTTCTGCTCAAGAGGTGAAGAAAACAGGTATTCCATGTCCATACCCAAGAGAATGGGAATCAATCCCATACCCGACGAAGTTCAACTTAATTAACTTCATGCCGTTTGATGGGAAAGGCTCACCCACTCAGCATGTGATTTACTTCAAATCACATTTGGGGGTCATCTCTGGTAATGAACCTCTGATGGTGCGGTCATTTGTTGGCACTCTTCGCGGAGCCGCCTTCGATTGGTATCGCCGCCTCAAGCCAGGTAGCGTGAATAGCTGGGATGACATGGAGACTAAATCCCTTACCAATTTCTTCGATGACGATACCGAGATATCCATCGGGTCGTTGCTCGACGAGAAACAGAAAGATGGGGAATTAGTCGACGCCTTCGTCAAAAGGTTCCGAAACAAGGCGTTGAATTGCCGGGACCCGATCACTGAAGAGTTCATTCTCCAGACCTGCCACAATAATCTTTCGTTGGACGTGTTGGAAGCAATGGGGACAGCACCGTCCAACACTTGGAAAGACTTGAAGGTGCGCGGTGAACAAGCCGAACGCTTCCTTCGAAGGAAGAAAGCCGAGAGGAGTCAATCAACAACTAATCCTCCGAATTCGAACTTCGCCTCCCGTGGTAAGGGCAAGATACCTGCAGCGGCTGTTGATGCTAATCAAACGTCGCAACAGCAGTCCCGGAGACAGCAGAAGACTTCGGATCAGAGGCCTCAAAAAGAGTACTCCTTCAAAGACGAAGATGTTCCAGCCATCTTCGAATCACTCCTTAAAAATAACAAGATCAAGCTGCCACCGATCACGAATCAGGAGGAAGCTGACAATACTACGGATCCGAAGTACTACGCATACCACAGGAGGATCTTTCATCCCACCAAGGCCTGCTTTACTTTAAAGAATAGTATCCAGACCTTGGTTGAAGCCGGCGTCATAACGCTAGAGTAAGCCAGTTGAGAACGACACCACTCCGACCGGTATAAGAGTATAAACTGCTTCCTGACACTCCGACCGGTATAAGAGTATAAACTGCTTCCTGAAACTCCGACCGGTATAAGAGTATAAACTGCTTCCTGACACTCCGACAAGTATACGAGTATAAACTGCTTCTTAACACTCCGACAAGTATACGAGTATAAACTGCTTCTTAACACTCTGACAAGTATACGAGTATAAACTGCTTCTTAATACTCCAATAGGTATATGAGTCTAAACTATTCCCACTCTTGACGGGAAGTTCCTGGAGAATTTTTACATGTAATATTCTTAAGGATAACCCGATCATGTAACTGAATACAATGGTAAACCCAGTTTCACAAAGGAAGCTGGGGGTGGATTATTCATGTATCGGGAAGTTCCCAAAAGAATACCACGGGCGATATTCTTAGGGATAACCCAATCACTATAAAAGTGATAAGTAAAACATCCACATTTAAGCTCTAAATGTCGGAATGTTTTCCATTATCGTTATCAAATTTACTAATTCTCATGAGACGAGATTCGATCCTTTTGACAGATTAATCTTTCCTCACAAAAATCCCCTCTCGATTCCGTCAATGAACGAGAGGTTCACAAATCGAGCGATCAAACCTTCCTACAGTTAGGATCGTCTCAAACCTCCCGCTTGGTCAAACCTTCCTACAGTTAGGGCCAAAACCAAAATCCCCTCTCGATTCCTCCAATGAATGAGAGGCCCACAAATCGAGCGATCAAACCTTCCTACAGTTAGGATCGTCTCAAACCTCCCGCTTGGTCAAACCTTCCTATAGTTAGGACCAAAACCAAAATCCCCTCTCGATTCCTCCAATGAACGAGAGGTCCACTTTCAAATCGAGTGATCAAACCTTCCTACAGTTAGGGTCATCTCAAGCTCCCGTTTGGTCAAACCTTCCTACGGTTAGGACCAAAACCACAGTTCACTCTCGATAAATGAGAAATTCCATCTTTAGCTCGGTAATCAAACCTTCCGACAGTTAGGATTATCCGAATTTTTTTAATTCTGGGGGTGGAGATCCCACCTCAAGTCTCCTTTCCAACTGAGAATAGAATATAAAATTCTTCCTTCCTTGTTCGGGGAATAGAATATAAAACTCTTCCTTTCCCACACCAATCTTTTCCAAGAATTTATCAATCTTGGATTCATCCTAGAAAGTTTATCCCGAATCCTAAGCAGGGATAAGTCTGCGCCTAACACGCGCTGTCGGTTTAGTCTTTCTCCGTAGAAAAAGACACCAGAGTTCGATTCTGGGGTATTTTATCCTGAAACCTAAGAAAGGATAAGGCGACACCTAACATGCACCGCCGGTTAGTTCTTAACCGTTAAAAAGGACACCCGCCCACATATTCAACATTGTGACAGGTTGTTATTAATAACACCAAAATCCATGCCTCATACGCATGGGGAATTTCATCCTGAATCCTAAGAAAGGATATGCCGGCGCCTAACACGCGTCGCCGGTTTAGTCTTTTTCCGTAGAAAGAGACACCAGAACTCGATCCTGGGGTATTTTATCCCGAAACCTAAGTAAGGATAAGTCAGCGTCTAAAACACGTTGCCGGGTAGCCTATTCCCGTAACAATGGCGAAGTCTACGTATTCAAAGTCGTAGCACAAAGTCTAAGGGAGTTCATTCCTTTAGCACAACGTTACATGCAGAACGGATTTAGACAATCCACATGCTAGCCCGACTCAAACCGTAGTCGGTAAGGGCTAATCAAATCCGTTGAAGGCTGGGGGTTAGCCAAAAATCCTAAAGTCAACACCTAACACGCGTCGCCGGGTAATCTATTCCCGTAACAAATGGTAAAGTCTACATATTCAAAGTTGTAGCACAAAGTCTAAGGGAGTTCATTCCTTTAGCACAACGTCACATGCGGAACGGACTAAAACAATCCGCATGTAAGCCTGATTCAAACGGTAATCGGTAAGAGCACGTCAAATCCGTTGAAGGCTGAGGATTTGCCAAAAATCCTAAGTTAACGTCTCATACACGTTGCTGTTTAGTCTTTTCACAGGAGAAAGACGAAGTCTACGTATTCAATATCGTAGCACTAAAAGGGTTAACTCTTTTAGCTTAACGTCACATGCGGAACGGACTTAAACAATCCGCATGCTAGCCCGACTCAAACGGTAGTCGGTAAAGGCTTATCAAATCCGTTGATGGCTGAGAATTTGCCAAAAATTCTATGAATGCGAGTCATTGACGCATCAATTTTATAAATTAGTTTCGTGACTCAAGTATATGCCATGTTCCAATTCCTTAAGAGCTTAAACTGTGTATACTCCAGCAGACGTACGAGTATAAACTGTGTCAAACGCCGGACAACACGCTGTAATGAAGCCTGGATGCCGGACAACGCGTCACCAGGAAGCTCAAACGCCGGACAACGCGTTGTAAATGAAGATTCGATGCCAACGACCGATGGTTAGTTCTGTGTTGAAGCAGCAAACTCGAGCTAAAAAAGTAAGAAATCAAGAATCGACTTCAAGTTCAAAATTCCGACAGACGGTCAGACAATAAATGCAGCACCGGAACCTTTTCAAGCATTCGACAAAGCACCGAATAGCCTGGAGGATTGAAAGAATTGAGAACAGAAGCCATTCCAAGGACCCGTTATACCGATTGAAGGTGGGGACGATCATATCCAAAGTATTCCAGACTCTTCTATAAAAGAACGAGACTGGAAAACTTTGGAGGGGGTATATGTAGGCGTATAAAACTCCCTATAGGTCCCTTAACACAGCTCGACGACGCCGATCGACAAACAGACCATCGGGTGACGTATCCAGACACGACCGTTAGCCCGCAAACACCGAAGCCAAACGATACGCGACGAAGCGGACTAACGAGGCTACGAAGCTGACGAATCGCACGTGAACAACGGAATGCATCCATTCGCGTGCGGAATCAAGCTAACGGTTCGGGGAGTCAACGAGTCATCCAAACAAGAGCAGGCTCGGATGAATCACGATCAGTTTCAGACTCGAACGCAGAAGTGAATTTACTGCCAAATCGGGTGAATGAATCGAGTCCGAACAAGTCAACCACACAACCGAATCACGAAAAGGACCGGAACCAGACAACGGACACAACGGCGCCACACCCGGGCGACTCGGCCAAAGCCGAACCACCCAGGTAGCTCGGCCAAAGCCGAGCCACCAGGAGGTGGCTCGGCCATGGCCGAGCCACCCCATGGGGTGGCCGAGCCACCCCATGGTGGCTCGACGGCCGCCGAGCCACCCTAGGGTGGCTCGGAGGCCGAGCCACCTAATGGGTGGTTCGGTGGCCGAGCCACCCCATGGGTGGCTCGGTGGCCGAGCCACCTATGGATGGCCGGCCACCTATGGGTGGCCGACCCAGATCTATGCCAAAGCACAGATCTGAGAGCCTATAAATAGAGGGGCTTGGGTTCATTTTCAGTGGTTGGATTTTGGAGAGGCGAAGCCCTGCTAGATTAGAGACTCAGAACTTGAAAAGATCTCAACTTTGGGACTTCGAGGACTCGCTCATCCAGATCTGGTGCTCGACGATCGTCAACGCCAAAAAAGGCAGGTGTTCGAGAGGACCGGATCTCAGATCTACGCAGGCGTACTCCGGATCAAATCTTGGTCTTTGATCCCGAGGTTTGGGTGATTTGTTCCTTGGTGAACTAATTCCCTCCGGCTATTATTTCCTTAGTGAAATAATACCCGTCGTATTGCGTAGATCCGACCGGATCTAGATCGTGCGGTGGTCAACGGATCAACCCCCGGTGCAGGAAAACAACCCACGCAAGCGAGCGACCGCAAAACATGAGCTCGCGATTTGTTCGACAAATAAGGAAATAAAGTTGTAATCTTTTTTGTTTTTTTTGATTTTTCATTGTAACCGGATCTTATAAAAAGACCGGATCTTTGTAACTCAAAAAGCTATTATTTAAGATGACAATGGAATCGACAATGAAAAAAGCAACGGTTTTCCACGCGAACAAGGATGATAGCAATTGAGGAGCTTGTGGCAAGTCATATCGCGCCACCGACACCACCACCACCAGCAGATCAGCCATAGGGGATACCAGCAGTTCCTATCAGCGAGAGACCATCAGAGGCCGCACCTACAGTTATTCCACCAGCAGTCCCAGACAGAGCCATAGAGTAGGAGGTTTGGCTCCGTATGGTTGATAGGTATCAGAAGATGAGAGCACCAGAGTTCTAGGGGTCAGCAGATCCTCTTGCAGCCCATAAGTGGAAGGAGGATTTGAGTAACATCATCGATATACTTAATGTGGATTTAGTCCAGAAGCAGAAATTAGCATCCTACAGTCTGAAGGGAGATGCCGGGAGATGGTACCGACTTCAGTTCACTCCATAGCACCGGATGACCCTCACATAGGAGGATTTCGTCTACTTCTTTGATGGTCAATATATTTCTTCTGCCGCACAGACTGGGAAGGAGCTTGAGTTATCCCAGTTAACTCAGGGGGATATGTCAGTGGTAGATTTTGAGAGCAGATTTATAGAGTTGCTACACTTCACAAGCATGTGGCAGACAGGAGAGCGACAAGCTCAGATGTTTCTAGCAGGGCTCCGCCCTAACCTCCATCGATACCTCGTCTCAAGGAAGTTCTTCTTAGTTTGGGAGGTAGCTAAGACCGCCACTTCTCAGGAGATTGAGACTGTCATGTTTCAGAAGGATAAAGAAGGGAAGACCAAGGAAGGACAGACCGGGGATAAGGGGAAGAACAAGAGACCTTTTTCTAGATCCTAGCAGTAGCAGCAAGGTCCTCATAAGAAAGAACCCCAGCATGATCAGAGAGCGCACTAGTAGCGCAAGTTCTAGGGAGTTTTCTATAACTACCGCAAGGTCGGTCACAAGGCATCAGAGTGTCGTGGCATACCAGCAGGAGCTCAGCAGGGCAAGGGCCCGAACCAGCAGCAACAGCGACAGTAGGGTAGAGTTCAGGGCCAACAGACGAGACTTGAGGCACCACCAGCAGCACAGAGGACTGAGGGCCAGATTCGTGCAGTTCAGGAGGTTCCTCAGGGGCAGATAGTTTCGTATTCTCCAGCACTAGTAGCAGAGCAGTCTCTAGCCACAAGCAGAGTATATGCTGTAGTACCGCGTGATCAGTGGTGGAGGGTACGTTTCTTGTGAATTCTTTTCCTGCCCGTATTCTCTTCGATTCGGGAGCTTCACATTCCTTCATTTCGCATGATTTTATGTCTAGACTCTAGCTTGTAGCACAGCCATTAGACACCCCTTTATCAGTATCCACCCCTTTAGGTGAGATATCGCTTCTGGAGAGCGTTTGCAGGAGGTGTACTATCAGTCTAGATGAGTCGGAGTTCGTGGTTGATTTGATAGTGTTGCATATGTCCGAGTTCGATGTCATCCTTGGTATGTATTGGTTGTCTTCCTACCATGTTATATTGACTGCTTTGTGAAGACAGTCAATTTGCGGGTGTCCGATGGGTCTGAGATGATTGTGGTAACCTCTCAGGGTAACCATTTTGCGGAGTTATTTCTAGCGTACATCGAGGAGGTGATGCGACAAGATCAGGGTGTTGATTTATTAGAGACTAGAGTTGTCTCAGAGTATCAGGATGTCTTTTAGGACATACCTGGATTACCTCCTGTGAGAGAGGTTGAGTTCTGTATTGAGTTGCAGCCAGGCACAGCCCTGATATCCTACGCACCCTATCGCATGGCACCAGTTGAGATGAGGGAGCTTCAGACCCAGTTGGACGAGTTATTAGCTCAGGGTTTTATTCGTCGGAGTCATTCTCCGTGGGGCACACCGGTCCTCTTCGTGAAAAAGAAGGACAGTAGTATGAGATTGTGCATTGATTATAGCGGGTTGAACAAGGTCACTATCCGAAATAGGTACCAATTGCCTAGGATTAATGACTTGTTCAACCAGCTGCAAGGAGCGTAGTTCTTCTTGAAGATTGATCTTCGTTCTAGTTATTATCAGTTGCGGGTTCGGGAGATGAATATTCCCAAGACCGCCTTTCTTACTCGATATGGATCTTTCGAGTTCATGGTCATGCCATTCGGACTGACCAATGCACTCGCGGTATTCATGGATTTGATGAACCAGGTTTTCCATCACTTCTTAGATCAGTTCGTGATTGTTTTTATCGACGACATCCTCATTTATTCGAGATCAGAGGCAGACCACGAGGAGCACCTACGATTAGCTTTGACGACTCTGCAGGAGCATCAGTTGTATGCCAAGTTCATCAAGTGTGAATTTTAGCTTTCGGAAGTTAGATTTCTCGACCACGTCATCAGTAGAGAGGGTGTAGCAGTGGACCCAGCTAAGGTGATAGCAGTTCTTGACTGGGAACCGCTAAAGACGGTGACAGAGATTCGTAGCTCCTTGGGCTTAGCCAGCTATTACAGGAAGTTCATCTAGGACTTCTCTAAGATTTCAACGCCACTTACACGCCTTACGAAGAAGGGTGTAAAGTTTATTTGGAGTATAGAGTGCTAGAAGGCCTTTGATATCTTGAAGACTATGAAGACTAAGTTGACTTCAGCACTAGTTTTGACTATTCCGAGTAGCGACAAGACGTTCGTCGTCTACACAGATGCATCGTTGGCAGGCTTAGGAGGTGTATTGTTGCAGGCTCAGAGAGTAGTAGCGTACATATCATGGCAGTTGAGGGTGCATGAGCAGAACTATCCCACTCATGATTTGGAGTTAGCAGCAGTGGTATTTGTATTGAAGTTGTGGAGGCACTATTTGTATAGAGTGCAGTTCGAGTTGTTCACAGATCACCAGAGTCTGAAGTATCTTTTCTCTCAGAAGGAACTCAACCAGAGACAGAGGAGATGGATTGAGTTTATCAAGGATTATGAGTTCACGATTCAGTATCTTTCCAGGAAGGCGAACGTCGTAGCAGATGCTTTGAGTAGGAAGCGTCAACATCGGGTTTTGGCTTTGAGGTGTTCATTGTATAGAGATCATCTTACTCTTATCCAATTTGATTTCAGACGCGAGATTGGTGGAGCCAGTGCATTTTTGGGAGCTATGTCAGTTCAGCCATCTTAGAGTACCAGAGTAGTTAGAGCTCAGCTTGAAGACTCTTGGATTCAAATCCGAAAGGAGGAGATTTCCAAAGAGCCTAAGGCTGATTGGACCTTTAGAGCAGATAGAGGTCTATGGATGAAGGGTAGGCTGGTTATGCCATCCAGTGCCGAGCTGAAGAGAGAGTTATTTGATGAGGCACATCGTACTAGGTATACAATACATCCTGTTGGCCTTCTTGTTTTGATGATGTTTAACAAATAATTTACTTCTAATGTTGTTTATCTAGTATTTGTATTTTGTATCTATTATAGACAAACAACGAGGTGGAGGTTGGATGGAATATACGCTACAACGATCATATTCAATGGAGGTTGGCGGAATAGTGGAGTGAAGCTTATGCAATTCAAGTTAAAGATCAAGTTCAAGCTTCATCCGCGAGATTACCAAGTCAAGCATGTTGAAGACCAATCAAGCTTGGGTAAATTAGTTTAGGGCTTATATTATATGTGTTAATACTTCAAGCTTAATATCACACACACACGTTTGGTTTGGTTTATTGTCGTTTTGGATTATAGACTTAACGACATTATTTTATATCTTTTATCAAGTTTATAAATCTATCGGAAAGTTTTCAAAACTTTGTTTAAACTCATTTTGTCAAGACCAAGCTTTTACAAGTCCATACTTATGTGATTTTGCAAAATAATGAGATTCCATAATTGGGAAATTCAAATTAAAAAATTCTTTTTTGTAACATGTTCAAAATCATATTTTCAAACATTTTTCAAAGTTTCATCAAGTTTGAAATTGATTTGTTACGTTTAATTAAATTTACAAAATCATGTTTTTCGTTCGTGCATGTTTTACAAAATAGATGAGTTTTCATAAATGGAAATTGATATTCAAAAAATTCTTTCTTTGACATGTTTATCTATATATTTAGAAATCTCACTCAAAATTTTACTATTTTTGGAGTTGATTTACTATGCCCAATTGATTTTACAAAATCGTGTATATCAGCAGATTTTTAGAAACTATATATCTGTGTTCAAACATTTATTTCTCTCAACTGGGAAATGATTTTTTAGAAATTCTTTCTCTAACATGTCATTATATATATCTATAACCTTTCCACAAAATGTCATAATTTTTGGAGCTGATGTACTCTTTTTAATTAATTGTATAAAGTTAGATACATAAATTTTCAGAATGTTGGAATTTGGCGTATTTTGGTCTTTTCAGCCTATAATGGCTAGTTTTTGATATTTTTGGTTTTTGGGGGCTTGTGACTGGTTTAAGAGGCTATAAAAAGTCCTCAACTTTCATTGTTTCTTATGGATGTTTAAGAGAGTTTTAAAAATAGTTTTACAAGTTTGTTGAAGGGTTTTTAAGTTTGTTTCAAGAGTTTGTTTGTGAAGAAAATTCCACAACAGCTAGAGGAGATCATCTATTGGAGTTTGAGCAATCAACTATTCTTCCTCCATCTCTTGTCATCTATTGAGAAGTTTTCTAAACTCTTTTCTAGCTTTATATTTTTTTGTTTGATTATCATCTTATTAAAGCTAGTTTTATATTGAGTTTAGATTTGATTAATCTCATTGTTACACACACCCACTTGAGCTTATTGTATTAGCATTCATAATATATTTAGGGTTGTGAGAGATAGTAACATTGAGTTGAGCCTAATTGAGTTCTCTCCTTGTTTAGAGAACAATAACTTTGTATTGAGCCTATCTTGTAAGATCACTTTGTAATACACTTGTACACCGAGAGAAGTGTGTGGTGAGAGTCGGGGATCGTCCCAAGAGGAGTAGCATCGGTTGACCAACCTAGGGAGAGATGGTATCCGAGCACTTGAGGGAGACACATCTAGGTCCAACACTTGAGAGGGTGTAGAGTGTGATTGCATAGTGTTTGTTGTGTGAGAGTTTTCGGTGAACTTATAAACCGAGTGTGTAAAAGTTCTGGCTTTCAAACCAGATTGTGATAGTGGATTTCTCCCCGGGAGTGGGGAGCTGAGATGTAGGACGGAAGGTCTGAACTCCGTGATCATATTGCTTGTTTGAGTTTGGCTTAGCACACTTATATTTGTTCATTTTTATAGCCTTTCTCTCATTGTTTATTTCATCTACTACATCATTTGTTTATGTTACCCTCGTGTTTGTATATCCTTACATATATCATATAGTATACCTCTTTGCTAGGATATATCACCTTGTGTATATTGCATATTCTTGCACATAACTCTTTGTATATCTATCTTGCAAGAATATATTTGTTAATTAGTTTTAATTGACATAAAATCGGATTAGATTAGCATAAGACCCTAATCACCCCCCCTCTAGGGTCTAACAATTGGTATCAGAGCTTGGTGCTCTTTGATTTAAGGTCTAATCGCCTTGAGTTAAAGATCCAAGTTATTTTATTGAGGTAATCTTGTTTTGATTGCATTTGCATCTTGCTTGCATATTTTTATAATTTATGGATATGAATGATGCATCTTGTTTAGGCTATGCTTCTAGTGTTGCTCCTAGATTAGATAATTTCCCCTATGTCCAATGGTGTGTTAGATTTAAGCTATTTGTTAGATCTAAACATTTTGATTTATGAGAAATTATAGATGATGCTTATATTGTGCCCATTTTGGAGAAATCCAAGTGGAATAAAAATGATCATCGAATGTTTACTATGAACAACATATTGTTAGAATATTTGCTAAATGCTTTTAACTCATCCATGTCGAACAAGTTTGTTCATTTTGATAGTGCTTACACCTTATGGATATTTATAGAAGCACATCAAGGGGACTTGGAGGCGATCCGACAAGCTTTGGAGGATCCGGCTTCAAGTTCATGTGGAGCATCATACACGGCCACTAGGCGATAGCCCTAATGAGGTTTGCGAGTTCGAATCTATTAATGATTTACCTAATGATGAACTTGCTTGTGCTAGTGATAAATTATTGTATGCCTACAAGAAATTACAAAATGATTTTATTAATTTACAAAGCAAGCATGTAATTTTGAAATCTGATCATGAGTCTTTAACTTCTAAGTTTGATACTATTTCTAATGAAAATATGATTCTTAAAGAAAACAATAAAAAATTAAAATTGGATCATGATTCTTTGCTTTCAAACTTCGCCAAGTTAACTCATGATAGAGATAATGCCATGTTAGAAGTAGAGAACATACAAAATGATACTGCTTCCTTTATAAATGACTATTTATGTTCTACTTCTCTTTATAAATGACTATTTATGTTCTACTTCTAAAAGCGCATATGTGCCTAAAAATGAAGACTTGAATCTTATGAAAAAATATATTTTATCTTTAGATTCAACTTTGAAAATATGTTTTGATAATCATAAGAGGCTTATGGATATGTGTGCCAAGTCTAAGTCATCATCTACTCATCATGCACACATATATAGAAAAGTTTATAAGTGTTCAATTTGTGGCAGAAAAGGTCATCTAGCTAAATTTTACTATGATGCACACAAACATAAAAATGTCCATGCTCCTTGTACATCTCATGTAGCTTCTTCATCACATGTACACACACATGCACCCATTGTTCATCATAGGCATGCTAGTGTGTTCAAGTGTGATCTTTGTGGTCGTTTTGGTCATTTGGCCGAATATTGTTTTGATTTAAAAAGAAAATCTTATTTGCCAAATATTTCTAGTAGACCACATATTTTTAAATGTGATGTTTGTAGTAGATATGGCCACTTAGGAAAGTTTTATTTTGATAATGTTTCACATTTGCAAAATAATCCTAAAAGGTCATCTATGTTTGTAAATGTTTCCCATGCACGAGCTAATGGTCCACAAAAACAAATGGATCTCTTTCATTGCACAAATTACAATCGGAAAGGTCATTTGAGTGATTATTGTTTTGACCGTGTTAGTGCACCACATGTGTCCAAGAGGGTTCATAACCCTAGGGCTTTGAGCTTAAATGATAGGGGTCATGTCCCTAACCAATCCGGCACCAAGAATGCTTGGGTGCCAAAATAATTTTTCTTAAGCCAAAAATTTTAGTGTTTTTATTTTTTTGGTTTTGAAAAATTATACTTTAAACTTTTAAACATGAAAACAATTTTATTTCATTGATCAAATTCTTTTGTTTTCATGATTATTGGTTTTGTTTTGATGAGAGGTTTATACTTATATAACCCTCCGGATTTATTGGGTGTTTATTCCCAAATCTTGTTTACCGGGTGCTAAAATGTTTATATGGGTTAATACTGCTCAATAGCTAGATATAATTGCCTCTCTTGATTTTTGAAAATCAATGATGATTTAGTTTTATGTTCTTGTATGATTTACTTGTGATTTATGATTTCATTTGATTGATTTGTTTTTATTTGAAAACATTTTGCATGATTCTCATGTTTCTCTTCTTTTGATTTCATAAATCTACCTTTACAAATGTTTTTATGTTCTTAGATATGAGACACTATTTTTTACTTTGATATATTCATATGTGTTCTCATTATCTTTTTCGTATGTGAGGAGTGTTTTAGCATATTTTCTATTTATGCTTGCTCACATATTTGCCATGATCCTTTTTGCATATACTTTATATGGCATTTTGATAGGGGGAGCAATCCCTATATATTTCTATGTGTTATACTCACCGATACATATTGATAGGGGGAGCTTTCGCTCTCTTAATTTTTTTTGTCCCCTTTTTGATGTTGTCAAATGGGGAGAAATATTATGAGTATACATTTTCTTGTTTATATGCATGTGAATTATAATTTATATATTCATTTCCTTTCATGCATATATCCTTTTTGTAAATTGTTTGTCATCATCAAAAAGGGGGAGATTGTTGGCCTTCTTGTTTTGATAATGTTTAACAAATAATTTACTTCTAATGTTGTTTGTCTAGTATTTGTGTTTTGTATCTATTATAGACAAACAACGAGTTGGATGTTGGATGGAATATGCGCTACAACGATCATATTCAATTGAGGTTGGCGGAATAGTGGAGTGAAGCTTATGCAATTCAAGTTAAAGATCAAGTTCAAGCTTCATCTGCGAGATTACCAAGTCAAGCATATTGAAGACCAATCAAGCTTGGGTAAATTAGTTTAGGGCTTATATTATGTGTGTTAATACTTCAAGCTCAATATCACACACACACGTTTGGTTTGGTTTATCATCGTTTGGACTTAACGACATTATTTTATATCTTTTATCAAGTTTATAAATCTATCGGAAAGTTTTCAAAACTTTATTTAAACTCATTTTGTCAAGACCAAGCTTTTACAAGTCCATACTTATGTGATTTTGCAAAATAATGAGATTCTACAATTGGAAAATGAAAATTGAAAAATTATTTTTTGTAACATGTTCAAAATCATATTTTCAAATATTTTCCAAAGTTTCATCAAGTTAGAAATTGATTTGTTATGTTTAATTGAATTTACAAAATCATGTTTTTCGTTCGTGTATGTTTTACAAAACAGATGATTTTTCATAAATGAAAAGTGATATTCAAAAAATTCTTTCTTTGACATGTTTATCTACATGTTTAGAAACCTCACTCAAAATTTTACTATTTTTGGAGTTGATTTACTATGCCCAATTGATTTTATAAAATCGTGTATGTCAGCAGATTTTTAGAAACTGTATATCTGTGTTCAAATATTTATTTCTCTCAACTGGAAAATGATTTTTCAGAATTTCTTTCTCTAACATGTCATTATATATGTCTATAAACTTTACACAAAATTTCATAATTTTTAGAGCTTATTTACTATTTTTAGTTAATTTTATAAAGTCAGATACATAAATTTTCAGAATGCTGGAATTTGGGGTATTTTGATCTTTTCAGCCTATAACGGCTAGTTTTTGATATTTTTGGTTTTTGGGGGCTTGTGACTGGTTTAAGAGGCTATAAAAAGTCCTCAACTTTTATTGTTTCTTATGGATGTTTAAGAGAGTTTTAAAAATAGTTTTACAAGTTTGTTGAAGGGTTTTTAAGTTTGTTTCAAGAGTTTGTTTGTGAAGAAAATTCCACAAAAGCTAGAGGAGATCATCTATTGGAGTTTGAACAATCAACTATTCTTCCTCCATCTCTTGTCATCTATTGAGAAGTTTTCTAAACTCTTTTCTAGCTTTATATTTTTTTGTTTGATTATCATCTTATTAAAGCTAGTTTTATATTGAGTTTAGATTTGATTAATCTCATTATTACACACACCCACTTGAGCTTATTGTATTAGCATTCATAATATATTTAGGGTTGTGAGAGATAATAACATTGAGTTGAGCCTAATTGAGTTCTCTCCTTGTTTAGAGAACAATAACTTTGTATTGAGCCTATCTTGTGAGATCACTTTGTAATACACTTTTACACCAAGAGAAGTGTGTGGTGAGAGTCGGGGATCGTCCCAAGAGGAGTAGCATCGGTTGACCACCTAGGGAGAGATGGTATCCGAGCACTTGAGGGAGACACGTCTAGGTCCAACACTTGAGAGGGTGTAGAGTGTGATTGCATAGTGTTTGTTGTGTGAGAGTTTTCGGTGAACTTATAAACCGAGTGTGTAGAAGTTCTGGCTTTCAAACCGGATTGTGATAGTGGATTTCTCCCCGGGAGTGGGGAGCGGAGACGTAGGACGGAAGGTCCAAACTCCTTGATCATATTGCTTGTTTGAGTTTGGCTTAGCACACTTATATTTGTTCATTTTTATAGCCTTTCTCTCATTGTTTATTTCATCTACTACATCATTTGTTTATGTTACCCTCGTGTTTGCATATCCTTACATATATCATATTGTATACCTCTTTGCTAGGATATATCACCTTGTGTATATTGCATATTCTTGCACATAACTCTTTGTATATTTATCTTGCAAGAATATATTTGTTAATTAGTTTTAATTGGTATAAAATCGGATTAGATTAGCATAAGACCCTAATCACCCCCCCCTCTAGGGTCTAACACATCCAAGGACCACTAAGATGTATAAGGACTTGAAGAGACACTTCTGGTGGAGTGGTATGCGTCGATAGATTTCAGAGTATGTGGCTAAGTGTTTTACTTATCAGCAGGTGAAGGCAGAGCATCAGAAACCGGCAGGAACACTTCAGCCTTTACCCATCCCAGAGTGGAAGTGGGCGGACATTTTTATGGATTTCATTGTAGGGTTGCCGAAGTCGAAGAAGGGGAATGACTCAGTTTGGGTGATTGTGGATCGGTTGACGAAGTCAGTCCATTTTATTCCAGTAAGGACTACTTATACCACCGAGGCATACGCGAGGATATTTATTCGGGAGATAGTTTGACTTCATGGAGTTTCAGACACGATCGTGTCGGATCGAGGTTCAGTGTTTACTTCATATTTTTGGAGGATTTTCCAGGATTCGTTCGGCAGCAGATTATCTTACAGTAGCGTATTCCACCCAGAGACAGATGATCAGACGGAGAGGGTGAACCAGGTGTTAGAGGACATGTCGCGGACTTGTGTCATTGACTTTTAGGGCAGCTGAGAGGAGCATATTCCACTGATAGAGTTCGCTTATAACAATAGTTATCAAGCGACGATCGGTATGGCCCCATATGAGGTATTGTACGGGAGACCTTGTAGATCACCGATATGTTGGGCAGAGCCGGAGAATAGCTTAATGCTTGGACCAGAGCTAGTGAGGCAGACTACTAAGAAGGTAGCCTTGATCAGAGAGAGGATTCTAGCCGTCTAGAATCGGCAAAAGAGCTATGCAGATAAGAGACGAAGACCTTTGGAGTTTCAGGTTAGAGATGCGGTTATGCTGAAGGTATCACTGATGAAAGGCGTTCAATGATTCGGAAGACGGGTAAAGCTTGCACCGAGATATATTGGACCCTTTTGGATTTTGGAGCGCATTGAAGTTGTGTCATACAGACTAGATCTTCCAGCATCGATGTCTAGTATACACAATGTGTTTCATGTTTCCATGCTCAAGAAACAGTTGCATGATGAGGAGCAGTAGCGAGTATTGGATGCACCAGAGATAGAGCTTCAGGAGGATTTGACTACTATTGAGATTCTAGTTTGTATTCTTGCCAGGGAGGGCAAGAGGCTTAGAAACAAAGTGATTCCTTTAGTGAAAATTCAGTGAAACCGAAGAGGCGTGGAGGAGATTTCTTAGGAGCGGGAAGAAGACATGCGTCGTGACTATCCACACCTGTTTGAGCAGGTAAATTAAAACTTCTTGTACGACTTATATATGACTTATGGATTCAATTATGTCAAAGTATTTACTTAACACTAAAATGAAGGTATTAGCACTTGTCTCCTAAGTACTTAGAACATATGATATATATATGAGGGATTTCTTGTTTGGATTTTTCGCTCAATGTTCTTGTTCCATTTAGTTAGGGGTTAAGTAGGGGTATTTATATTTTAGATGGTTAAGTGTAGACATCGAATATGGTTTTTCGAAGATAAAATGTAGCGCTACTTCCTGCATTATTGAGGAAGTTAATTGATTCATGTGCATGAGTATTCGTATAATTATATTTAGATTTAACGCTGGGATGAGGATATTTCCGCTTAATTTTTAACCTATTGGAACACATAGTATATACATGGGGGGTTCCTTATTTGGATTTTTTTCCTGACGTACTAGTTCCATTTGATTAAGGATTGAGGTGGAATATAGTCATCTTGGATTGTTAAATATAAATACCGTTATATGCTTGTCTAGAGTAATACTATTTGATTGAATATGCCTTCTGAATTTCGAGGACGAAATTCTTTTAAGGGGGAAGAATGTAAAACCCCGTATTTTGTTAGAAATATATGTGAATTATTAGTGAATAAATAATTTTATTTGTGGTAAATGACTTGAGGTCATAGATATACTTGGTAACAAGTTGTTAGACATGTATGAGTGTGGTTTCATAGAGTTTCGTGCATTGGTTTTGGCTGTACAAAAAAACATGCACGAAATCTGGATATAGTGTCTGCTCAGTCGACTGATGAGTCAACTGATGAGTCGACCTATGAGTCGACTGACGGGCTGATTTTGGGTTTTCTTTTAGTTGTAGGTTTGGTTGGGTCTTGTTCGGGTTTTAACCGTAATATATATATATATATATATATATATATA
>BQKN01066314.1:1051759-1065247 GCA_022839385.1 Asparagus kiusianus | reverse complement strand
TATATATATATATTACTTTAACTAAAACCAACCCAAAACCCATCAGAATCCCAGAGAAAACCTAGCCCCTCTCTCACCTCAAACAAACCCTAGTTCATTTTAGCGATTTTGGAGGAGTTTCGGAGGAGTTTTCAGCGGGATCTTTGTGGTGCTGTCGAAAGGGATCGTTCTCTCATCAGATTCAGGAGTTTACAGCACTTCAGAGGCGAGTAACATCTCGCCCAATCCTACACCCACTGCTTGTATGCTTTTATTTGGTTTTATTTTAGTTTTATTGAGCCTAAATCACTATTTGTGTATAAAAATAGATCTTTATAGCATATGATGCGAAAATCGAGTATTTTTGCAGTTTATAAAAGCTCACAAACGAGTTTGTAAATTTAAATCCAGATCAGTAATTTGTTTGAATATGGGTTTTATTGTGATTTAATGGTTTCAATACATTTTTAAACATGAATAAATATGTTTAGGGCTTTAATATAAAATATTACATGTAAATCTTTCGTTTCTGTTGATATACATATGTTAGAATCGGAAATATATTGCTGGACATGATTAAAGAGAACCTTAGTTAACGTTTTTGCAGAGAATCATCAAAAGCAGAAAACTGGAGATTTTCTGCTCAGTCGACCAATGAGTCGACTCATGAGTTGATTTATGAGTCGACTGATGAGTCGACCGATGAGTCGACCAATGAGTCGACTGATAGGGAAAAATTTTAGTTTTGTGTTTGGACTAGTCGACTTATGAGTCGACTGATGAGTCGACCAATGAGTCGACTGATGAGGAGTTTTTTCTTTTGTATTTCTTCAGTCTTAATCTGTTTGAGTTATTTCAGTTTAACTGGAATTGTTTATGTTTATTATTGTGGCGTGCTTAAATATGAACGAGGAGTCGCCTCGAATGACGGGTATTAGAAATTTATGTATAACCTGTATCTCTACATGTGAGATAACATGCAGATACGAGTTTAGGTTTGCGCACCGAGACACGTGAGGAATTAGGGTATATGCACTTGTTCATGTAATTCATCTAGTCCATGTGATGGGCAATTATGATGTGTAGTCCATGTGTTGGACACTAATCACTTCCAGTCCATGTGTTGGACAGTTTACATATGCAGTCCATGTGTTGGACATCCACTACATCAGTTTAGACCTTGAGAGTTAATACCTATACTTGCATAGGCTGGACACGACACTTATATGAGTTGTGACACGACATCGTAATTTAAGTCTGATATGAGTTTGCCTTCTTCTATTAATGTTCTTGTATTAGATTTTGGGTTTGGTATTTAGGGATGTACAATTTGAGATACAAGGTATATACATTAGGGTTTCCTTGTTTGGATTATTTCGCTCGACGTACCTATGCTCGTGTTGTAACTTCCTAAATACTAAAATCCTATTATACATAAGAACTTACAATCTGAGCTACATGGTATATACATAAGGGTTTCCTTGTTTGGATTATTTCGCTAGACGTACTTATGCTCATATTGTAATTATCTAAATAGGATTTATGATTTTATATATATGTTATAACTGTATTTTCTGTATACAACGAGCCCTTCTCTCTTGGGGTTGGTTGTGATGTTGTTCGCTAGCGCTTTGACGCTCGTTGTCCCTCCCCCTTTCAGGTAACGAGCCATGAGCCCGGAGAGTCGCAGGTTGATGGCGAGGCACTTTAGCTTCAGCTATTCTATTATAGTTATGTTTTACTTTTGAGCTCCACTGTAGGCTTTTGTTTAGACATTTTGAGAGTTTATTTCTAGAAGTTGTAAAGGCTGTGTGCCTTATTTCCTTTTATTCAGATATTTGTATTTGAGACTTGATGAGAAGTTCCAGTTTAATCATTTCAGACATTGACTTATACTTCAGTTTGTTAGATAATAAAATATTAATTTGATCTCTATTATTTTATCAGTTGACTCTTGTATTATCTTTTACTTGCTTTTGTACCTACACCTGTTATTTGACTCTACTAGAGAGATAGTAATTGTGATGGTGAAACATATTATTACACGGTGTGGTGCATGGCAGGTTTGACATTCTTGGTTTCACCTTAGACTACAGCCTTGTGTGAACCCAGGGGCGTCACAGTAAGCCCACATCAGTCTATATCAAAGCTTGTTCAAATAAGCACGCGAACATCACCATACAACCCACTTCGACTCAGTCTAAATGACTTAAAAATAAGCCATACAAAGTTTATTGTTTGATGTCAGCAAACTTCGTCCACAGCTACCCACGTGGACCACATCTTCCATGATTCAGAAGCAATGGCCCACCCACGTCCAAGTAAGACTTGTCTAAACACTTTCAATGAGCTTTGCCAACTAATTAATTAGCAACTTTGCTAATCAAACGTTTGAGAGCTATTCTGAAGGAGATAATTTCTCTTCCACTATCTCCTACTTTAATGGTCACTTAATCCATAATTAAAAACAATTAACTCTCTCTCTCTCTCTCTCTCTCTCACTCTCTTTCTCTCTCTCTCTCTCTCTCTCTCTTAACTTATAAGAGTAGGGGGAAATTTTTTTGTTTAGGGGATCACCAACTAAGAGATCGAACACCCTCATACACACACGTAATTAACATTTTCTCTTCTTGTTTTTGATATTTGGTTCCAAGAGAAGACTAAGCTATCCTCTAAGTAACCAAATTAGAGATCAATAGTAAGAGACATGTCGTCTTAGTCAGACCATCAATGGAGTATAAGATTGACGCTTCATCGACACATAAAAAACAACCTAGGATATATAATGTTTTTCTCCTTTTATTATAGTCTAAACTAATTACAATATAAAAGACCCGAAACAGGATGACGACTCTGCTAGGGACTACTTTCTCCTCTAATGAGAATATTGTGTTGTAGTCCAACACTAAGACCCGTAAGTCTTTTGCTAAATCACTAGTCATAGAATTTGAATAAGCAAAGTTTTTGGAATTTATTTCCTCAAACCAATCATCGATGATAACTATTTGGAGTTAATGTAAAATTTGTCATAACATGAACCTAGGGTCTAAATCGACCCCTATGTGTGTAAAGGCAACCTTTGCCAAAGACGGTTTGGGCTTCACTGGAAGCCAAACGAACTTCACTGATAGTGAAGAAATATTAGCCCTCGCCTCAAGTGAAGGCAAATATGTTCTCCCATCTTTTAATTTTGGACATCAGTCTACATCTCCCTTGGGGGTTCAACTTAAAGCATCTTGTGATGCTCGCTATGCTTTCTTGACAGAAGCAAAGATCGTGCTTAACCCCTTATCTAAATTCCCACAAGGGAGTAAATATCACCTCTGGTGATTCATCTGACGCCACTAAGGGAAGGTCTAGCTAACGTCGCCATAGGTGATGTTCGCACGACAAGACTGAAAGCGGTGGAGTTGGCTCGGAAAAGAGCTATAACTCAAATCAACTTGGAACTTCTAGTGATTTGAGAGAGTTCCTATCTCTGAAGAGAGCTCACCAATATTAGTATTGTGTGACCCTTAATGATGTAGTCATGGTAGTCCAAAACAATTGCCAATGCAAAAGTATTCGTGAAAAGGAATCAATATTTAATCATCTTATCCATAATCCTGAGCCTTCTAAGGTTAGGATCAAAAGACAATGACACACTCAAAAGGGTAAACTCCAAAATTCACAGTCAATATGACAAGTGCATTCTTTACACATGAGAAGGAAGATATGGACATTCCATCCGACCTAATATACTCTCCTAGCATTAGAAGCATATTGCCAAAGACTAACGGTGTGTACCGCTACATTAGATGAATGCAGAGAGCAGCAATCCTCTTTTACTATTCCCTCCTCCTAACACGAGTGCCGTGGACTCCACCTCAAGTTAACCAGCCTACCGCTAGCGATGCTAACTCTACTATTACATCAAATTGCATCAAGAACAACAATAAGTTGTGAATATGACAGAGCAAGAAGATCTTCTCCAATAAATGGAAGCTTAAAGAAAAGCTTTAGAAGAGCGATTCAAGTGATTGGAAAAGATGCTCAATCAACTCATGGCAATCTCTCAACCCCTTCCAAGTTTCTTGAAGGGGAAATGACCAATTATCGAATTTCTCCCTAGAAGAAGAACAAATACATCAAGAAGATGCAAATTTTGGTCATTTAGGATTAGAAACATCATAACCACCTAAGCAAACAATAGGCAAAGGTCCTCGAGGACCTCCAAAAATAACTCAACACTCTCTCTCAGCAAACTGAGCTGAAGAAGGTTGGAATCACTGAACCTTATCCCATTGAATAGGACATGGTTCCCTATCCGATGAAGTTTAAGCCACCAACATTGCATAGATTTTATGGTAAAGGTTCTTAGAATTAGCACATCAACTATTCCCACCAACAATTGGAAATATAGTAGATAATGATGCTATTAAAGTACAACTTTTTATTGGCACCCTTCAGGGATGTAGCTTTTGACTAGTTTTAGAATCTGCCTGAGGATTAATTAAGTCCCGGGCTGATCTAGAGTCTAAGTTTCTCTCACAATTCCATGAGAAACAATCAGATGTTATCATAGCCAAACGCCTCTCCTAGAAGCAAAGAGAAAATGCGTCGGTTGGGAAATATGTTGAGTGATTCTGCAATCTGACATTATGGTGTCGGGATATACCATTATCAATGCTACTCCAAACTTGTCAGCATAAACTCGTAGGTCATGTAGAAGCTCATATGGGCACTATCACGACCTATACATAAGAAAACTTAATGAAGCAACTTGAAATAGTAGAAAAATCATTAGAAGCTTCAACAAGTTTGAACCCCGTACTAATTTTAGGGGTAACAAAGGTAAACAAGGGCAGTCTTCCCAACCAAAAGCCAAAGTGACTTTCTTGTTAGCCTTCTTGTTTTGATGATATTTAACAAATAATTTATCACTAATATTGTTTGTCTAGTGTTTGTGTTTATCTATTTATTATAGACAAACAATATGTTAGAGGATGGATGGAATTGCGTATTCACGATCATATCCAATGGAGGTTGGCGGTATAGTAGAGTGAAGCTATACAAATCCAAGTTAAATATTCAAGTTCAAACTTCATCCGTGTACCAATTCAAGCTTATTGAAGATCAAGATCAAGCTTAGGTAATTTAGTTTAGGTGTGTGTTAAGTACTTTATGCTCAATCATTTATACACAAACATTTTATTGGTTTCTTTGTATATATATGTAGTTATATATATACAACACAAGTTTTGATTTTCATGTTTACAAATATGAAATTACATATTTCATATTTATTATTGTGTTTTGGTTTAGCTACATAGATATAAAACAACAAACAAAGTTTTCACATTTTCATTTGTTTCATATTCTATTGTGTTTAAGAATATATTGCATATTCTATTGTGTTTAAGAATATATTGCATAGAATAGGCAATTTTATGAAAATATTATTTCTCAGTTTTTGGACTTAACTATAATCATATACATATTTTTTTAAGTCTACAAAATCATTTTGTAAAGCTTTAAAACATGGTTTAGCCAAAATGTCAAAATTCATGTGTTTACATTTTTATGTTTTGGATTTATTTGCCAAATGATGATATTTTAAAAATGGGAAGAGCTTTTTGAAAACCAGTCTTTGTAGCATGTTCATTATCATGTCTACAATTATTTCCCAAAGTTTTATATTTTTTAGAATTTATTTACTATTTTTAATAGAGCATTGAAACTCACTTTCAAAACCATGTCAAGCTGATAACCTGCTATCAGTCGACCGATCAATCGACTGATGAGTCGACTGAAGAAAGTGTCTTGAATGTTCATTTTGCTCTCTGTTCTATTTTCATCGACTGACCAGTCAACTGACTTTGTCAGTCGACTAAAAATATTTTTCAATCGACCGATAAGCTCGTATTTGAATACGATGTCAGCTTATTAGTCGACTGGGGCCGCTCGTCAGTCGACTAACAGCCTATCAAATGACTAGTTTTGTACAGAATCTGGTTCTTGGTTTTTGTGAGATTTTTGTTAGATTTCTCTAGGTTTTGGCTGATACCCTCTCTTCCTATAAATACCCTACTGCCTTCAACTCGCAAAACAACAAAAGAAATGTTTGAAACAAGTTTAACAAGGGTTTTAAAGTTTATTTAGTGTGTTTTAAAAGAGTTTGTTTGTGAAGAAGTTTCTTATAAGTGGAGGAGATCATCTACATTATTTAAGCTTCATCTTAATCCATCTCTCCATCTTGTTTCTTCAGAGAAGAATTTCTAAACTCAATACTAGCTTTATATTAATTATTTGTTGTTTATCATTTTTATCAAGTTAGGATTTACATTAAGTTTATGATTGATTTTCTCATTGCTTACACACACAACCATTGAGCTTATTGTATTTGCATACATCATATAATTAGGTTGTGGGGAGTTGTAACAATTGAGAGTGAGCACATTGTGTTCTCATCCATATTAGAGAACAATCATTTGTTGTATTGTGCTTATTGTGAGATTCACTTTGTATTATACTAGTACACCAAGAGGAGTGTATGGTGAGAGACGAGGTCACTTCCAAGAGGAGTGGGGTCGGTAGTAAAGCCTAGAGAGAGATAATAATTCCGAGCACTTGAGGAAGGACACGGGCTAGAGACCAACACTTATGAGGGTGTGGAGTGTAGTTACATTGTGAGATTGTGAACGTTGATCGGTGAGCATAAAAAATCGATATTGTATGGTGTGAACGTTATTCGGGTGAGCGTAAAAAAACCGATTGTGATAGTGTGATAGTGTGATATTGTAGAGTTTTCGGTTAGCTAGAAAATTGAGTGTGAGGTGTAAACGTTATTCGGTTGAGCATAAAAAACCCAGTTGTGATAATGGATTTCTCCCCGAGAGTGGGGAGCGGAGACGTAGGACGGAAGGTCCGAACTCCTTGATCATATTGTGTGTTTGTATTGTTTATATTGCCCTATCACAATTATATCGTTAGTTTAGGTTGTTTACCCTTGTGTTGTTTATATATCCTTGCATATATTTCACCATATAGGATATATATTTTTGTTCATATTGCATATTCTTGCTCATAACATATTGTGTATATATCTTGCAAGAATAATTTATTAATAAGTTTTAATTGGCATAAAATCAGATTAGATTAGTATAAGACCCTAATCACCCTACCTCTAGGGTCTACCATTTCTCAGTCGAGATCAAGAAACCCGACAGCTAGAACAGGGAACCAAGGAAGAACGTTCAGCACAACTACTCCGTTAAGTATGAGCATACGATGGCTATCTTCTATATCCTCAATAAGGGTAATTGGATAAAGCTTCTAAAAGCCAGTCATTCTAAACAAAGCAGAAAGACTAACGATCCTAACTATTATATTTATCACAGAATGTTGGGATACACGATGAAGAACTGTTAC
This sequence comes from Asparagus kiusianus, assembly GCA_022839385.1. Classification (NCBI taxonomy): domain Eukaryota; kingdom Viridiplantae; phylum Streptophyta; class Magnoliopsida; order Asparagales; family Asparagaceae; genus Asparagus; species Asparagus kiusianus. Next base: position 1,057,858 of record BQKN01066314.1, on the reverse strand, counting down.
ATCATTAAGGATAAAGTACTGTTGAGTCAGGAATCCTCAAGCTCAATCTTGAGCAAAAGAAAGTCACTGCCAATTGGTGACTCTTCATTTTGGCTCAATGCTAGAAATCCAAGCACAAGATGGAGTTGTCCTCATTCCCACTATCAAGGATAGTGGTAGTCAATCATGACCAATAAAACCAACAAAGTCAAGGGTTGGTCCCTCTAACCACAGTAAGAGGAGAAATAAAGTGAGTACATCCTGACCTTCTCCAAGATGAACATTAGACTCTTTCGAAGTCCAATTCAAAGGGTAAATGTAAGATAAATTCTTGCAACTCTGCAATCGTCTGAGAAGAATCCCTACTAGTCTCTTCACTTACCGACTCAAAGGAAGAGTAAATTATCATGACAAGGAAAAGGTCTGGCCGAGACTATTTGAAAAACTATGATCAGTCAGGACTCTACTCTCACGCTCCAGACCCACGGGCCCATTGGCGTGTGCAAGCTGTGGGACCCACCGAGAGCAACTCGATATTAGCTGAAATCCACTGTCAAAATGCTAGCACTAGTTATTTTTTTACATTGGGCTTCTCTATTTAAGTCACTAATATTTCTTCATATTAGTCCATGTAGGACTAAAGTGAGGGTGTCACAATCACCCCACCTTACAAAGATGACGTTCTCGTCGTCACGACATAATAATTAGCACATTCCAGTATCACCACCATGCGATGTGGACTCTAGAGGTGGCTTCCACCACATCCACACGATGTAGCACTTAGCCCCGTATAACACTTAGCTCCACACTTTCAGTTAAAAACTGCTCTGATACTATTTCTCATGTCCCGGGCCCATGAGCCCATTAGCGTGTGCAAGCCATGGGACCAACCAAGAGCAACTCGATATTGGCTGAAATCCGCTGCCAAAATACTAGTACTAGTTGTTCTTGGGCCTTGATCTTCTCTATTTAAGCTACTAATATTTTTTCACACTAGTCCTTGTGGGACTAAAGTGGGGGTGTCACACCTACAAGCAACTTGAATCGAACAAGTAAAAAGATACTTGGTTCGATAAGGCATTGCAACATTCCTTGAATGATCCTAAAGTCCCCATTCCGATATGATATCATTGCCCAATTAGCTAATATCCTGGATCATATAAACTTATTCGAACTTCTACATTTATCTAAGAAAATGAGAGAGGTTTTATGTGACGTCCCAGGGTTCACACAAGGCTACAGTCCAAGGTAAAACCCAAATTGTCAAACCTATCAAGCACCAACATCATGCTACGACATGTTTCACCATCACAGTTACTATCTATTAAGTAGATTCAATAAATAAGTGAAGGTACAAAACAAGCAAATAATTGAAATAGTACATGGACAGAATATGCATAGAAGAAGTACATGAGAAATAAACAACAAATGAGCCCAACTAAAATAGAATAAAAATATCTCTAAACTAAACAAATATATCATGTCACAAATAAAGAGTCAGAAGGAATCTCTCTAAGGCACTGAGCCTCTACAAAATAAAATACAAGTCTAGAGTCTGAAAATAAACAACTATAAGTGGAGTTTTGAAATAGCTACAAATACAAATAACTAGATGGAATCTAAGACGCAATCCAATCAACCTGCGACTCTCCATACGCCGGACTCGCAGCCTGAAAGAGGGAAACAACAAGTATCAAAATGCTAGCGAGATCATCTCCACCACCCACAGGTGGAAGGGGTAGGAGTATATAAGAAAATAGAGTTAGTACATATAAGTATAAAATCATTTATATAACTCTAAATGGAGATTGGTATTTAAAAATCCATAACACGAGAATTTGTACGTCGAGTGAAATAATCCAAACAATGAAACTCTCATTTACATACCATGTCTCAAATTGTAAATCTCTAAATACCAATTCCAATCCTATGAATGAAAAGCATCACATAAAAGAAAAAAATACTCTAAACCTTAATCATCTAGAACAAAAATCGCATCTCGAACTACCCTCGGGTAGTTGACATAATCATAAGGAAGTATTATCCAACTCAAAACCACAATAGGCCATATCATGTATGCCACATATCAAAGATATACCCTACTCTTGGGTAATCTATAATGGAAGCAAACTATAACTATATATATGTTTGCATCTCTACTTGTAATAGCAATACTCTTGTAAGGTTCTTACTCAATCACTCTGTGGCAATTAGTTTTATCTCCATATTCTGGCTACATGAGATAACGATACTCTTGTAAGGCTCACACAATAACATGTGGGTTCAACTTCCTTACTCAATCGCTCTATAGCAATAGGTTTTATCTCCTTATTTCGGACATGCTTCTAGATGATCGTACAATGGTGAATAGGCACATCAGTGCAACCCAGAAAATACACCGATCACCTTTGAGTATTTGGTATCACCGATGTCTCATTACAGAAAAAACAACCAAATACTCCTAGTGTGGTACAACCGATGTCTCATTACATAATAAACAACCACACTGAAGATCCATAACTGTTGAGCAATGCTTTATCATATACTATTTCACTTTCATCAACTTAACGTGTGTCAAATATCTCGACAAAACATGTCAAAAAAATACATTCTAAGTGTACATGCATAATTCTCAGTGTACGTGTCAATATTTGGTATTCACCAACACCACAGTTGCTCAAATAACACATAAGTATCATAGTATAACTTGAAAAGATCGAGAAAACCCCTCAAAAATAGAATTAGGAGTCAAAAACATGCACAGGCTTCTGACTGGCAGTCTACCATGATAGAGCGGCAGTCAACCGTAACACGGTCCAGAAGCTGCCCAGGCTTCGGCCTGGCATGTGGTCGATCACACATAAGCGGCGGTCGACCGGACCACAAACAGCAGCCTTCTCTGCCGGTGTTGTGATTTTTGTGTTTAGGCATGTTTTTTATGATCTAACTTGATTAATTCATATGTAGAAAGTTATAAACATTAGATTAACTGTTCAGGAAATTATTTCACGTGTGAAACATGATTAATTGCATAAAAATCATATTTAAACTCTTAAACATTCACGAAACATCGATACAAAGAATAAATCATCAAAACTCAGTTAAACAATATTGTTAAATACTTTCAGGTCTTAAAACATCTCTATAAAAATCATTCTTTATCTTTTCAACACGGAAAGACTTGATCTTTATTCATATAATACAAAAGGATTGCTTTTATACTCAAATTAGTTGATTAGGCTCATAAAATCACATTAAAACTCATTAAAAATGTTTAGAAGCTTAGGAGTAGGGTTAGTAGAAATGAAGCTCGCCTGAGACTTGTTGAAAAACATGCGAGATGCAAAGCCAATGTAGATCTCCAAGACAAAATTCAAAACAAACCAAAATCCCGCTCCAAACACCCTTAAACTCTTTCAAAAATCAAATTAGGGTTTGCATAATTGTTTGGTGGCTACTAGGGTTTTAAAAATATGAAATAATACTAAAAACCTTGTGAAAATATGATATATATATCAGAGAAACAAACATGGGACTCAAAATACCTAAAACCAGGTTGAAAAAGCAAAACAGGATACATGTTTCGTGGTCGACTGCGGTGGTTGACCGGGCTGCGGTTGACTGATGCGATTGACCGGACTGGGAAATTCTACTTTCTCAAGATTTGGTCTTCGTTCATGTTTTCGACTCGTTCTATTCTTATGTATGAACTTGTATATACTCAAAACACTTGTTAGTGTACTCATACACTATTTAATGATATTTATCTTAATAAATATCCACTTATAATAATTAATCAGATATTAATTATATTATCTCAAATTTTCGGGGTTTTACATTCACTCTCCCTTTAAAGAATTTCATCCTCGAAATTCCATGATCGTATCTTAAGGATTAATAATACGAGAAAAGCACTTAGAGGGGATAATCCAGACAAAGAAACCCTCTTGTACACATCTCATACCATTAATCCCTAGATCCGAAACATAAGCAAACATTTAAACTTAACGGTCTAAAATGTGTGCACTCTCATTTAACCCCTAACTAAATAGAACTAGTACGTCGAGTGAAAAATCCAAACAAGGAACCCTCTATATATATCATGTGTTCCGAATGATTTGAAGCTAAGTGTTGAGTGACCTATTCTAGCATTAAATATAAATGTGGCTAAGAAACATATATAAACATAAATGCATAGAAGCATACTCAAACATCAACATCTTACCTGCTCAAACAGGTGTGGGGAGTCACGATGTACATCCTCCTTGCGTTCCCAAGAGGCTTCTTTAGCTCATTGTCGGTTCCACTAAACTTTTACTAATAGAATGACTTTATTTCTAAGCTTTTTTTCTTTCTAGCAAGAATGCATACCAAAATCTCTAAGGTAGTCAAATCATCCTCGATCTCAATCTCTGGTGCATCAATCACCCTCTGTTACTCCTCATCACACAAATGCTTCTTGAGCATTGAAATATGAAAGATATAGTGTACACTCGACATCAATGTTGAAAGATCTAATCTATAAGAGATAGATCCAATGCGCTCAATAATCCTGAATGGACCAACATATCTCGGGGCAAGCTTTCTATGTCTACCGAATCACTGAACACCCTTCATTAGTGATACTTTCAATATGACTAAGTCTCCGACCTGAAACTCTAGAGGTCGTCATCTCTGATCTGCATAGCTCTTTTGCCGACTCTGAGCAGAAAAAATGTACTCTCTGATCAATGCTACCTTCTCTATGATCTGCATAACAAGCTCCACCCCAAGCAATAGGCTATCCTCTGGCTCTGTCCAACATATAGGTGATCTACAAGGCCTCCACTATAATGATTCATACGGCGCCATCCTGATAGTAGCTTGATAACTATTATTATATGCAAATTCAATCAATAGAATGTGGTCCTCTTAGCTACCCTAAAAATCTATGACACACGCTCGCGACATGTCCTCCAACACCTGATTCACCCTCTTTGTTTGACCATTTGTCTGGGGGTGGAAGACACTACTGAATGATAACTAGCTGCCGAAAGCATTTTGAAAACTCCTCCATAAATAGGATGTGAAGACTGAGCCCCGATCTGATACAATTGTCTCTGGACTCCATGCAATCAAACTATCTCCCAGATGAAAATCCTCACATATGCCTCTGCTGTATAAGTCATCTTCATGGGTAGGAAGTGATCCGACTTTGTTAATGGGTCTACTATCACCCAAATAGAATCATACAAATAGAATCATTTCCTTTCTTTTATTTGGGCAACCCTATGATAAATCCATAGAAATATCTGCCCATTTCTATTCTGGAATGGGTAAATACTGTAGGGTTCCTGCAGGTCTCTGATGTTCTGCCTTAACTTACTAGCAGGTAAAACACTTACCTAAATATTCTGCAATCTTTCTACGCATGCCACTCCACCAAAAATGTCACTTCAGGTCCTTGTATATTTTCATCATGCATGGATGCATTGTATACCTGGTATGATATGCCTCGTGAAAAAGTTCCCTCTTTAGCTGTGAATTATTTGGCATAACTAACCGACCCTTCATCCAAAGACCTCCATCTACTCTAATAGTCTAGTCAGCCTTAGATTCTTTGGAGATCTCCCCCTTTTGGGTTTGAATCCAAGAATCATCCAGCTAAGCTATGACCACTCTGCTGCTCCAAGATGGATGCACTGTGATCGCCAGATTGTTCACGGGAAAAATTGATGCTTTCTTCATTGACGATTCCATTGCACTCTTCAATAACAACTTTTTGCGTTACAGAAAGATTCGGTCTTTTTATAAGATCCGGTTACAATGAAAATCAAACAAAAAAGAAATAAAAATTACAACTTTTCTCTTTTATCGAACAAATCACGAGCTCCTGTTGTCCGGTCACTCGCTTGCGTGGGTTGCTTGCCTACGCCGATGGTTAATCCGTTGACCACCGTACGATCTGGATCCAAGCAGATCTACGCAATATTACGGGTATTATTTCACCAAGGAAATAATAGCCGGAGGGATTGTTTCACCAAGGAAACAACCGCTCAAATCTCGCGATCAAAGACCAAGCTTTGATCCGGAATGTAGCAACGTAGATCTGAGATCTCGATCCTCTCGAACTCCTGCCTT
>BQKN01066314.1:1003172-1045684 GCA_022839385.1 Asparagus kiusianus | reverse complement strand
GTGCATATTCTATTCATGTACTATTTTTATTATTTGCTTGTTTTGTAACTTCATTATATACTTTATTCTACCACAAACTTTCTAGTTATTCTTATAAAACTTTATATATGATTCCTAGAAAACTCTATCCTAACTCTATAATATAACACATGGATGATCTTAAGGATATTAGAACCAAGAGCTCTGATACCAACTGTAACGCCCTAAGGTTCATATAAAGCTGCAGTCCAAGGTGAAAGCCGGATTGTCAAACATGCCAAACACCAACACCATGCTACGATATCTTTTACCATCACAATTACTATCTCTCTAGTAGATTAAAGAAATAGGTGAAGGTACAAAACAAGCAAATAATAAAAATAGTACATGAATAGAATATGCACAAAAGAAGTATATGAGAAATAAATAACAAATGAGCCCAACTGAAATAGAATAAAAATATCTCTGAATTAAACAAATATATCATGTCAGAAATATAGAGTCAAAATGATTCTTTCAAAGGCACTCAGCCTCTACAAAATAAAATACAAGTCTAGAGTTTAAAAATAAACAACTATATGTGGAGTTTTGAAATAGCTACAAATATAAATAACTAGAAAGATGTAATCCCAACAATTGTATATGTCGAGTATTTGGTACCGCCGAGGTCTCATTATGGGAAAACAAACAAATACTCCTAGTGTGGTACAACCGAGGTCTTATTATGGGATAAACAACCACACTGAGCATCCATAACTAATGATTAATGTTTTATCATATAATATTTTACTTTCATATCAAAACAATACATTCTAAGTGTACGTGCATAATTCTCGGTGTACGTGTCAATATCTGATGTTCACCAATACCGCAGTTGCTCAAACAGCTGATAACTATCATAGTATAACTTGAAAAGATCGAGAAAACCCCTCAAAAACAAAAACATGAGTCAAAAACATGCACATGCTTCTATCTGACTGGCGGCCGACCACGATAGAGATGTGGTCGACCGCACGGCAGTCGACCGTGCCGTGGTCCAGAAGCTACCCAGGCTTCAGCCTGGCATGTGGTCGACCGCACATAAGTGATGGTCGACCGGACTTCAAACAGCAGCTTGCTCTGCATGCTTTGTGATACCTGTGTTCATGCGTGTTTTTCGTGATCTAACTTTATTAATTTATCATAAAACTTGTGCAGAAAATTATAAACATCAGATTAACTATTCAAGAAATTATTTCACGTGTGAAACATGATTAATCACATAAAAATCATATTTGAATTCTTAAGCATGCACGAAACATCTATACAAAGAATAAATTATCAAATCTCAATTAAACAATATTGTTAAATACTTTCAGGTCTTAAAACATCTCTGTAAATCATTCTTTATCTTTTAAACATGGAAAAACCTGATCTTTATTCATATAATACAAAAGGATTGCTTTTATACTCAAATTAGTCGATTAGGTTCAATAAAATCATATTAAAACTCATTAAAAACATTTAGAAACTTGGGAGTAGGGTTAGCAGAGATAAAACTAACTTAAGACTTGTTGAAAAACATGTAAGATGCAATGCTAATGTAGATCTCCAAGCTAAAATCCAAAACAAACCGAAATCCTGCTCCAAACGCCCTTTAACTCTTTCAAAAATCAACTTAGGGTTTGTAGAATTGTTTGGTGGCCACTAGGGTTTCAAAAGTATGAAATAATACTAAAAACCTCGTGAAAATATGATATATATCATAGAAATGAACATGAGCCTCAAAATAGCCAAAACCAGGTTGAAAAAGGAGAACAGGATACAGGTTTCACGGTCGACTGTGGCGATCAACCGGGCTGTGGTCGATCATTACGGTCGACCGGACTGGGAAATTCTAATTTCTTAAGATTTGGTCTTCGTGCTTGTTTTTGACTCGTTCTATTCTCATGTATGAACTCATTTATATGCAAAACACTTGTTAGTATACTCATACACTATTTAATGATATTTATCTCAATAAATATCCACTTATAATAACTAATCACTTATTAATTAAATTATCTCAAATTTTTGTGGTTTTACACTTTCAACGAAGCTTTGAATGATAGTGGGTCGTTCCTCGCCTACATGTCTGAGCCACCCAATTAGGAAGAGCACAGGCAATGCTATCAATGTCGATGACAGACACCTTGTATCACCTTCACTCCAGATGGCAAGCTCGTCAAAGACCATCATTACAACTGACCCATTTACTAGGTATGTAGGATCTGTGAAGGTCGAGAGGATTTGCATTGATCCAGGCTCTGCTTTGAGCATAATCCCATGGAGACTCTTGAGATTTCTAGGTATTCACCTTTGCAAGCTCCCAAGGACCACCGCCACCATCTTTGGTTTTAACTCCAGCAGTAGCCGATATCTTAGGAAGATCTAACTTAAATGTCAGATCGGCGATTTAAAGGCAGAAGTGACTTATTGTGTCATCGACGTCAAAACACCCTACAACCTTTTTATTGGAGGACCATTGATCCATTCTAATATGATCATCCAATCAACACTTCATCAATGCTTCAAGTACATTGCTGAGTAGGGGATTCAACAAAAGGTTTATATTAAAAAGTATCCCTTCAAAGGGGTAGAGATTACTAACTCTCTCTTTTATGATTATAATCATACAATCGATATTGTCTTTCTCAATGATGAAGATAGCGGTAATGAAGTGGACAATGACCTAAGTCCAAATGATAATCCGATCTAAGAGATGGAACCACTTGTAATTATCCTTGAGGAATCATGTACATACTAGTCAATCGAAAATCAGTGTGATTGGATCTTTAATGCAGTCGAATTTTCTTATGACTATCTTTAAGATACTAAGTATAAAAGCTATGTCTAGGGTAGCCTTAGAACTAACATTGTACATGCCTATAAATGGGTCTTACTTGACTCATTAGTAGCTATGTGACTCAAAAGATGATACCTTCATGGTCCAAGTAAAAGGAAGCACTCGAAATCCTTTTGTCTTTGAAAAGGTCGAGCCACGACCACACTTTATTAAGCTCGGATGAGGAAGCCAAAGGAGTTCCAGGCTACAACCAGCAATCTTAGCATATAATAATAAAATTAGGATACGACTTCAATCTAAAATAAGGATTGAATTTCAATCTTCGAACTAGAGTTCGTCTACTAGAAGGGGAGACTTTCGATTATTATAATTAAACTAAATGTAGAATAGGGTACATTCTCCCTAAAGCTGATCTGAAGGTAGAACCAGCATCTGATGATTTTCTAAGAAGCTTTTCAGACACATCTAGCTAGGATTCTGATTTCAACATTAGAGCCATGTTCAGTTAATTCACAGTTAACTGATTTCATACAATTTAACCATGGACCTTGATGAAATCGAAATGTTGAAGATCCTGAAGATGATCCCTAGGCGAAACATCTTGGAAAATAGTGGGAATAATGTGAAATTAGCAAATCACCCACCGAAGATAAAATGATCCAAGTCAATATAGGTGACGAAGCCAATTTCAAATGCATCTACATCAGCGAGAGTACATTGATGTAAACATATTTTACATGTTTTATAGTAAGTTAAACAAGTTAGAATCACGAACACAACACGTGAACACAGCCTGCAAAACAGGCACCTGGCCTCTGGCCGGTCGACCGCGACATAGTGGATGATCGACTGACCAACAGATATCCATCTGTGCAAGTTTTGAGTTGTATTTGTTTGATTCAAGGGATTTTCTCGATCAACCCATATTATATTATGTTGTTTGTTGTCTATATAACACCTAAGGTGTTTGTGAACATGAGATATAGATCCGCACATCGAGATACGTGTACGAACACTTGAATACATATTCTTATTCAGTTTACATGAATAGTTGAGATGCATGACACATGATTAAGTTGATAGTATTAGTATAACACATAAAATGCATAATTTATCCATTGTAGATGCTTAGTGATTAGTCATGTTTTCCCGTAATGAGACCACGGCTGGACTACACTTAGAGTTGGAAGTTTTTCCGCAATGAGATCACAACTGAACAATACTCTAAGATGATTAGGGTTTTTTAGATTGGGCTGATATGCCGATACCGTTGGACGATCATCTGTGTGCATCATTCCGGAATAGGGTGATTTACCTATCTTCATAGAACGATTGAGTAACGAAGTTGATTCCACATGATATTGTGATGTACCTTACAAAAGTATCGTTATTTCAAGTAGAGGCATGTATATATACACAATTTGTATTATTGCTCCCATGTTAGATTACCCGAGAGTAGGGTACATTTTGGATACTTGGCATGCATGGCATGTTCTATGGAGATGATTGTGTTGGATGACATATTTCTTTTGACTGCGTCACTACCCAAGGGTAGTTCGAGATTGTAACATGGCTTATCATCGTTGAGGTTTGGAATATAGCATCTCTTTTTTGTGTTATCTTTCATTCATAGGATTAGAATTGGTATTTAGTAATTCATAATTTAAGACATGGTATATACATGAGGGTTTCCTTATTTGGATTATTTTACTTGATGTACTAATTCTCGTGTTGTGGGTTTCTAAATACCAATTTCCACTTAGTGTAGTATAGATGATTTTATATCTATATGTATGTTATGGGTTTCTAAATACCAATTTCCACTTAGTGTAGTATAGATGATTTTATATCTATATGTACTAACTAGTATTTTTGTATATACTCCTACCCCTTCCCCCTGGGAGCAGTGGAGATGATCTCACTAGTGCTTTGATGCTCGTTGTTTCCCTTCTTTTTAGGCGGTGAGTCAGGCGTATGAAGAGTCGCAGGTTAATGAAGTTATATTTTAGCTTCCATTTATTTTATTATACTTGTAGTTATTTTCAGAGCTCCATAATAGTTGTCTACTCAGATATTAGAGTTGTATTTTAATTTTGTAGAGATTGAGTGCCTTTGTGAGATTTCACTTGACTCTTTATTTTGAGACATATTACATTTGTTCCAGTTTTAGAGATATTTTATTTTTAGTGGGGCCCTAATGAAGTTATATTTTTTCTTCCATTTATTTTATTATACTTGTAGTTATTTTCAGAGCTCCATAATAGTTGTCTATTTTTCAGATATTAGAGTTGTATTTTAATTTTGTAGAGATTGAGTGCCTTTGTGAGATTTCACTTGACTCTTTATTTTGAGACATATTACATTTGTTCCAGTTTTAGAGATTTATACATCTCTTATGCATTCATCTTGTTCATTGCACTACATTGTTATTCTTTTGCCTGTTTTGTACCTATACCTGCTATTTGATTCGACTAGAGAGATAGTAACTATGATGGTGAAACATGTTGTGGCAGAGTGTTGGTGCATGATATGTTTGACATTCTTGGATTCACCTTGGACTGTAGCTTTGTGTGAACCCAAGGGCGTCATAGTTAGAATCAGAGCTCTAGTTCCAACATTCTTAGGATCATTCCCGTGTCATATTGTGGAGCTAGGATAGAGTTTCCTAGGAATCATGTATAGAGTCCGTTAGGAAATCCTAGAATGAGTGAGGATGTTATATATATGTACGTGAAAAGTACAAATTTTTTTATGTTCAATATCTTGCTTTGAATTATAAAGCATGCGGTGAATGATAAGTGATACTATTTTTCTATTGATATATGTTTCATCTTTATGCTTAAGATCCTATTTACTATGTTTAACAAGCTCTACTCCTAAATTTATAGATGTCAGGAGAGGACGTGGTCGCAGAGGTACCCGTGCTCAGGGAGCTAGGCAAGCTGATACAGACCTCGAGTCACAGCCGGCTTGTAGGCTTCACAAATTTCCTATAGGTCCCCGCACATGGCTCGAGACGGAGAGGAGATGATGAACGTTTCTATTCAAGTCACAGAAGATCATTTGACGATGATAAACGTATGAAGTGAGTCGACGGACCATGCGAAGCAACGGAATTTCGGAATAACCGAAACACGAATGAACCGGGAGCTGCACGTCACTTACGAAAGACGAAGTGCCCCTCGTGTCCCATTGACTCAACACATGATTCAATCATGAGAGCTTGTAGATCCTTCATCGGCTTTCCGACGCATTCTGGATCGTGTGATTCCGAGTTCGGATGAAGAAAATACGACAAAAACGGACGGAGCGGGCGAGACTAAGCCCTGAGCCAAACCGAGACACCACATGGTGTCTCAGCCAAGCCGAGACACCCATGAGTGTCTCGCCTTGGCCGAGACACTCACAAGTGTCTCAGCCAAGCAAAGACACCCACAAGTGTCTCAGCTTGGCTGAGACACTCACAAGTGTCTCGGTAATGCCGAGACACCCGCGGGTGTCTACAACCCGAAAAAGCTAATTTTGACTGTTTTTGGTGGTTTTACGATCGTTATTCACCTGGATTTACTCCAACTAATAAAATATCATCCATGAACATGGTTAAATGGTTACAACTGAGGATAAGAGGGAATCGACTATTCTTATCTAAAAACAGAGGTCCCGAAGCCTATAAATACAACCCCAGGGCCTTCATTTTTTTAGATCTGGAATTCTCGAGCGTTGGCGAAACCCTGCCGAACTGAAGACTGAAGGAGCATGAATTTTAGAAGAGAGGAGGAGATTGATCGAGTTCTTCTGCGTAGGAAAGAAGAGTTCGCCAGATCTGTAGTTCCCGTGTTCTTCCCTTGAGATTACCCCATTGCGGTAATCTTAAGAAGGGTAATTATCTCGCTATTGTCGATATATTGCTTTAGCTTCTTGATTCCTTCATGAATCGACGAAGCTTTGGATCTGCCTTGATCATCTGGTGGTCCACGGATATTGATGTTCCCGTCATCGGCCAAGAACCTACGCAAGCAAGAGTCGATAAACGAATCTTGTGTTTATTTTTGAGAGAGTTGTATTTTTTTATTTGAATTTATTGTAAACAACTAAAGTTGTAATGAAATCAATCACAAAGGTGACTTTGGAAGGAAACAAACTAGCGACCATAGTGAGAGCCAACAGCCTCTCTACAGAGGCTGTCATGACGCAACCGGCGATCAAGATCCCGATGAACGAATAGGTCGAATACGAATTCATCCAGCAGAAGTTTGAAGAGTATTTCTCTTCCTCCTCTTCTAGATCTACCTCTCCCCGTAGGCCCAGGAAGGCCTCCTCTTCCAGGAACGCTCGCTGGACTTTAGGCTCAAAGATTCAAGATCCTCTAGCCATCACCGCACTTACACCTCGCGACGCCCCTCCAGCGTCCAACGAGGTCCAAGCTATAGATCTAGGCCTTCCCTCCAGCAAAAGCTTAGCTGGTGAATACGTTCTAACTTTATCAAAGAGAGTGCACCAAAGACGACACCAACGCCTTACGCGTCAACTGGCCAAGGCTTTGGAGCCAATGGATGAGATCCGCTATGATGTGGATCTAAAATCTAGGCAGCACCGAGAACAACAACGGCGAGCAAACAACCCCTCCTCCAAAGCAGAGAAGAATGAATGGGTTCGCATTAAAAGGGCCCACTCTACCCTTGAGGAGCGAATCCGGAAGTGCCGTGCGTTGCTCGCGCATGCCCAAGTCCTTTTGCAAAAAGCAAAAGAAATACAGAAGGAAGAGGCGGTTAAAAAGTCGTCCAAGCACAAACGAGTGTGGGTACCGAAGGCAAAGTCAGTGCCTAAGGAAAAATTGGATGAAGTTATCATTCGGTCTTCGTCAACTTTAGATCTTGTTTCCCCTGTCCCTGTACTTCTAACGGAGCCATACGGTAGCATGGATCTCACCAAGTTCAGAGTTTCTCTGAAAGACCGTCTTGGTCCTCTCCCCGAAGATCAAGGTAAAGCACCTGTGAAGGAGCGATTGGGGCCGTTGAAAGGTTCCCAAACAACAATTCAAGCTGGGGGTCATACTAACCCCCCAATAACAACAAAGGGAAAGCCCCTATGACCGATTGCATCAGATTGCGAGTCGAAGTTCAAGAGCCCGTTAGGGTTTCACGCTCACGAAGGTGTAAGTCTAAACGCGTGACTCTTGGAGATTCCAATGAAGCGTCATATCCCAGAGGAAACATGTTCATCGGATGATGATGTTATACCTAGGAAGTCGTGCCAACACACGATGGGTTACTCCGGTCATCAGATCGACGAGTTGTACTGTCGGGCTAGGGGTGCGAATAAATCTCAAAAAAAAATACCCGAGACACGGACTCGCACTGTCCGTGTGCTAAGAATGCTGGGGGTGGACCCTCATATAACAACAACACAAGGGAGGACCATGTTACTTCTCCCCATAATCGCTCGAAGATCGGGAAGCAGACGAGAACACCAATATGGAAATCCCTCCTGTTGATAACAATGCTGGGGGTGGACCATCAGATGAAAACAATACAAGGGAGGACCATGTTACTTCTCCCCATAATCGCTCGAAGAAAGATATGAGCAAGGATAAGAAGATGAGGGACTTAGAGAGCAAAATCAACATGTTGATGAGTGCTCAGGAGGTGAAGAAGTCCGGAATACCGTGTCCATACCTGAGGGAATGGGAGTCAATCCTATACCAAGCAAAGTTTAATCTAATTAACTTCACGTCGTTCGATGGGAAGGTTCCCCACCTAACATTTGATATATTTCAAGTCCTATTTGGGGATAATCTCTAACAATGAACCTTTAATTATACGATCATTCGTGGGTACTATTCATGGAGCGGCCTTCGATTGGTATCGCCGCCTCAACCCGGAGAGTATCAATAGTTAGGATGATATGGAAGACATGTTTCTTACGAATTTCATCGATGATGATACAGAAGTTTCAATCGGAACGTTGGTCGATGAGAAATATAAGGATAGAGAGTTGGTGGAGAACTTTGTTAAAAGATTCCGGAACAAGGCAATGAATTGTTGAGATTCGATCAGTGAAGATTTTATCCTCGAGACTTATCACAACAACCTTTCGCTAGATATCCTGGAAGCTATGGGAATGGCACCGTCCAAGACTTGGAAGGACTTGAAAGTGTGAGGATAACAAGCCGAGCATTTCATCAAAAGGAAGAAGGCCGAAGAGGTCAAACGGTGGCTAATACCCTAAAGCAGAATTTTGTTCCTCGAGGTAAAGGGAAAGCCCAAGCAAATGCAGTGGATGCGAACCAGACATTCAAATTATAACCGCAATAGCAACAGTAACCACAAAAGGGGCCTCAACAATCGCAATGGAAACAGAGGTCACAAAAGCCAAAGACTACCGAACCAAAATTTCTGAAAGTTTATTCTTTCAGGGAGGAAGAAGTTCCTGGTCTCTTCAAACACCTTATGGAGATTAACAAAATTAAGTTACCTCCGATCCAGGATCAGGAAGATGCCAAGAAGGTTAACGGCCTAAAATACTACGCATTCCATAGAGCGGTGCATCATCCGACCAAAGCATGTTACGCCCTCAAGGACAAAATCCAAGCGTTGATCGATGTTGGAGTCCTTACAGTGAAATCGTCCAAAGAGAAGAAAGTGGGTGCAAATACCGTGTCAATTAGCTTCAGATCTGTTCCTTTGACCTGCTTCCAGCCTGAGCCCGTGATAAATGTAGCGGTGAAGGCCGTCAATGACGATCATCACAAACAACACCAGAAAAGACTTATGCCACACACAACCCCGAGATTAGATTCTCTAGGTCCATCCTGATCTGATCGAAGATGAACAATGGGCTGGGTGGTCATCTAAGAAGAAATCAAAGGGGAAAGAAAAGTCTTGTTATGGAGTTACAGCTATTCCAGAAGAAAATGATGAAGGAATTCCTACTTTCCCACTCTCCTAAGATGAGCAAGAGGTCTTTGCTACCAAGAGTGGAAATGAGTACCATTTCAAGTATCCGAGTGCTTCTGATCAATTGGCTAAACAGGGGGTAACTAAAACCATTCCCTCCAAGACATTAGCAGAAATAGGGGTGGTCATGACTCCCCCAGCACCAGTTGAAAAGACTCAGCAAAAGCTAAAGGAGAAAGAGTCGTTATACCAAGAGGGTCAGAACCCGAGGCAGTCTCGATTCAATCAACCGATTGGGAGAGACAAACCGGAGAGCTCGAACACTCCATAGCGCTTCGATATTATAGCACAGTTAGCCAATATACCGGCTAGAATAACTCTATATGAGCTACTACGTCTTTCGAAGGATACAAGGAAAGTACTACAAGAAGCCTTGGCCAACTCTGACGTTTTCCTGACTCAGATAAAACTATCCCCTGAAGAACCAGAGCCTTCAGTGCAGCATTGCAACCTCACGGCACAACACATTCCCTGCATTTCTTTTACTAAGAAGGACATGCAAATAAAGAATTCAAAGCAAGACCGGCCCTTGCATTTCATCGGGTACATAGGCTCCAATGTTATCAACCGGATCTAAGTCGATCCGGGTTCTGCTTTTAGCATCATGCCGTTCTGATTGATGTACAATCTCGGAATACCGGCCAGTAAGTTGGCCTCAACAGGCACTACGATCTATAAATTCAACACCAGTGGGTCCAGACCATTGGGTAAAATCTGGGTAAAGTGCCAGATTAGAGATTTGAAGTCGGAAGTCACATGCATTGTGATTGACGCAGAGACTTCTTATAACTTACTGTTGGGTCGACCTTGGATCCACGGTAACGTTATTGTCCCTTCTACCCTCCATCAGTGTTTTAAGTATGTAGATACTAATATTGAGATCAAGACGGTGGTCATGGATAAGCAACCGTTTAAGGGGTTAGAGAATTATTTTACTGGCTCTCTTCTCTACAGTGCCGAATCCGATACTGAACCATCGGCCTAAGGCACGGATAGCGGAGAAGAAGCTGATACCTAAGCTAGGTTTGGTTATGATGGTGGTTTTATACTTAATGATATTATACCCATTGTAATCAATCTTGATGATAGAGAGTCATAGGATAGTAGTTATAATTGGCAACTTGTCGAAGAAGTAACAATAAATGATGATTTAGAGTAATCGTTGTGTCTTGATAATATTATGAAGGGATTATACAATGACCCTAACTTGTATGTACCACTTCAATCGTCTTGCATGACGAAGAAACATGTTCAGGATTTGTTCGGAATAACGCTCGTCATTCCTACGAAGACAGGGGGTGAAAAAGAAGTCATCCACGGTAAAGGGAAGGAATTTTCAATACTAAATCACTTCTTCGAAGAAGATGACGATGATGATAAACCAGCCCCTTATTTATTCAGATACGATACAAAAGCACGTAATCTCATGGAGAGATACGGATATAACTTCGCACTCGGAGAGGGTCTTTGTTTTGGTCGAGGTCCGCGAGTTCCACATCGTATGGCCTATGTACCGAAAGGGAAACCTGATAACTATTATAGCCACAGAAGAGGTTTAGGCTATGTCTACTCATTCAATGACGAGTGTTGTTGGCAGGTCATTGATCAAATTGCTAATAAGGGTAAAGACGGATATTCTTCCGACTCTTCAGCCTAGGACTCCGACGCTAGTCTGGGAGAAATGTTCAAAAGGCTAATGTCGAACATGGCTATGGTCGAGCCTACCACAATAGAGGAAGACGACCAAATGCCGACTTAGGAAGACCCTTGGATTCATCACCTGAATATGTAGTATGGTGATAGGTTTGAACAAAGGGAACTTCCTATCGAGGATCAAGTAATCCAGGTGAATATGGGTGATGAGGATAATCTGAAACTGATATTCATTAGCGACAATCTCCCACCAAATAAGAGAGAAGACCTAATTACCCTCATTAGGGAATATATCGATGTTTTTGCTCGGAATTACGAGGATATGCCAGGGCTCGATCAAAATATGGCAATGCATCACCTCAATATTAAGCCGGATGTCAAACCTGTCAAACAACAACAAAAGCGATTTCGTCCACAAATTATAGAGGCAATTGAGTCCGAAGTTAAAAAGCTTATCAACTCGGGTTTCGTCAGGGAAGGAGCAACATCCTGAATGGCTTGCTAATATTATCCCGGTCCTTAAGAAGAACAGGAAAATTAGGATTTGTATTGACTTTAGAGACCTCAACACCGCATGCCCGAAATATGATTTCCCTCTTCCCATCACAGATGTTATCATTGACAATACATGTGGATTTGAGTGAATGTCCTTCATGTATGGATTTTTCGGTTATAATCTTATAAAGATGCATCCAGATGATGAAAAGCATACCGTATTTAGAACACCCCTTGGTGTTTTCTATTACACAGTTATGCCCTTTGGTTTAAAGAACACAGGTGCAACATATCAGAGAGCCGTGTCAAAGAATTTCCAGGAGCACCTCCGGAAGACTGTCGAATGCTACATGGACGATCTAGTTGTGAAGAGTAGTGACAAGAATGATCACATCAATGACTTGAAAATGATGTTTGACCTGATGCGGACTCACCAATTGAAGATGAATCCTACCAAATCTTTTCTCGGAATGTCTAGCGGCAAATTCCTTAGATTCGTTATCACCACCAAGGGTATTTACATTAACCCTGATAAAAGTGAAGGCAATTAACGAGCTACAACCCCCAAAAAACCTTAAGGAACTCAGAAGATTACAAGGATGGTTGGCTTATATCAGTCGGTTCATCTCGAACCTTTCGGGGAAATTTCAACCATTCTCCAGGCTTACAAAGAAGGGCGTGTCATTTGTATGGGACAATGCTTATCAAAAAGCGTTCGAGAATATTAAAGAATATCTCTCGAGACCCCCTATGCTCGTTGCACCAAAATCGGGCAAACCGTTCTTGATTTATATCAAGGCGACAAGCCACTCGTTAAGTGTATTACTTGCACAAGACGATGATAACGGTCACGAACAGGACGTATATTACTTGAGTCGGACCCTCGTGGGTGCCGAATCTCGATATCCAATGATCGAAAGGGAGGGTCTCACCTTGGTATTTGCTATTCAAAAGATACGATACTACTTGATCAGACAGACTATCTATTTCATTTCTAATGTTAACCTAGTCTTAGTATTCATGACGTAGCCCGCTTTCATGAACTGGCGGCTAGCGAAATGGGTCCTGCTTCTGTCCTAATACGACCTACACTTTAAGCAACAAAAGTCGGTCAAAGGCCAAGCTATTTGTGATCTCCTGGCAGCTAACCCAACTACAGATACTGTCGAGGTGTACGACGACCTACCAGATGAAACCCACGAAGCTAACGCAACTTCCCATTAACAGGTGTAGCGTTTGTACTTCAACAGTGTTTCTTGAGCAACTAATGTAGCAAGTGCTCTTGGATGTTCTAAGATTTCTTCCGGAGTTGGAATTGTCTTTGTTTCCCTGAAAAAACATGTGATGCCTCGAGCTTACTCGCTGACCGAGCCGTGCTCGAATAACGTAGCCGAGTATAACATGCTACTTATTGGACTTAGCTTTGCTAAAGAGCCGGAGGTCGAATACCTTGAAGCTTTCGGTGACTCTCAACTGGTAGTTAAATAGGTTCAAGGGGAGTATGAGGTCAGAAAACAGGATTTGATACCATACCATAGGATGGCCGTTGAGATGGTGGAATCATTCGAAGGATTCTTTATTGAATATATTCCATGCTTACAGAACACCTACGCGGATGCATTAGCAACATTAGCAGTATCTCTGGTACAGCCTCCCGAAATAGAACAATTCGTTATGATGAGAACTCACCAACTCTTCGTACTAATCTATGTTGTAGACAACAGAGAAGATGATATTAAAGAAGTGTATTCAACTCAAGTCGAGTTCGAACCCCGAGATTGGCGTTTCCCTATCATTGATTACGTCTTGCATGGAATTTTACCAGAAGACATGAAGGAAAGGGACTCAATCCGACGAAGAGCATCGAGATTCTATTATAACACAGAGAGTCGAACGCTATATCATCAGGGGCATGATGGTTTACTATTATGTTTCTTATCCACTAAAGAGGCTGAAGAAGTCCTTAGGGAAACACACGAAAGGGCTTGTGGTGCACACCAACCTAGCCCCAAATTTTACGACCGCATCAGAAGAATGGGATATTTCTGGCCCACCATGATAAAAGACGCAGTCGCATACGCCCGAAAAAGTCATGCGTGTCAGGTACACGCAAATTATATGTACCAACCCCCGGAACATCTACATCCTTCGGCTACCTCATAGCCTTTTGAGACTTAGGGAATGGATGTTGTTGGTCCTATAAATCCTCCGTCAGTCAAAGGCGATAGATTCATTCTGGTAATTACCGATTACTTCTCCAAGTGGGCTGAAGTCATTCAGCTCAAAGAAGTAAAGACGGGCAACGTGATTGCGTTCATCAAGTACCATATTATCTACCGATATGGTGTCCTAAGATGAATCATACATGACAATGGGCCCCAGTTTGTCAGTAACACCTTCATCAAATTTTGCGAGAAGTTTAAAGTTCAAGATGTCTCGTCGACATCTTACAATCCCACAGCGAATGAATTGGCAGAAGCCTTTAACATGACTATCATAAAGCTTTTATCAAAACTCGTGAAAACTAATAAACAAGATTGGGATGATAAGCTTGGCGCAGCCTTATAGGCCTATCGTACCATGATCCGCACGCCGACGAGATCGACCCTATATTCTCTGGTATACGGGTGTGAAGCCGTTCTTCCGTTGGAAATCCAAATTCCATCGCTCCGGATCGCTCTCACAACAGAGTTAACAACCGAAGAACAGTATCAGAAACGTCTCGAAGAACTCGAGATGCTCGATGAGAAGCGCTTGGAAGCTCAACAGCACATTGAGTTCTACCAAGCAAGAATTTCCTGAGCTTTTGATAAAAAAGTTCGACAACGGAGTTTTAGAGAAGGAGATTTGGTCTTAGCTGTCCGACAGCCCATGATCCTTAATTCTAATAAGAAAGGTAAATTTGAACCCAAATGGGAGGGGACATTCGTAGTAGAGACAATCTACTCGAATGGCGCTTATCGCCTTATTACCAAGGAAGGCACTCGGCTGATGATGCCGATAAACAGGAAATTCCTAAAAAAGTACTACTCTTAGTACGTTTGGGATAACCCATGTCACGGGAGTTCCTGAAAGAATACTATGCGGGGTATTCTTAGGGATAACCTAGTAGTTACAAAAAGGATAAGCAAGAAATCCCTATTTGGATTCTGAATGTCCTCAATGATGGAATCTATCTCATTTTCGAGATTAAATTCACCAACTCTCTTGAATTCTTTTGCTGAGACAAGATTCAACCATTTTGACAAGAGCAATCTTTCCTCACAAAATCCCTCACCGATCAAATCAATTGACGGTGAGTCCATCAAAAATCCTATCCGCCAATCTTTGGTAATTTCAAATTTTGCGTGTTAAGTACTGATCACTTGGCATCGAAATCCTCCATCGAGTGGCTAGTATAAATCGGCATTTTCACTGCTGTATGTATTCCACTCTCTCTGCTTTTTTGGTCAAACCTATAAAAGTTAGGGCCAAAACCAGAATCCCCTGTCGATTCTTTCCATGAATGAGAGGTCCACTTTCAATTGAGCAATCAAACATATAAAAGTTAGGATTGCCTCAAACCCATTCGGCCAAACCAATAAAAGTTAGGGTCGAACTCTGATCTCACTTCGATAAACGAACAGCTCTTTTCAGTTTAAGCAACCAATCCTATAAAAGTTAGGGTTGCTTGAATCCTCGATTCTCAGAGTGGAGATCCCACTCTTAGTTTCACCTTTTCGGATTCTTAAGGTAGAGATCCCACCTTGAGTTTCCCCCATAACTAGAGATAGGGTATAAAATCCTTCCTCCTCAGTTTTAGAAGATAGAATATAAAATTCTTCCTCTCCTGCTCTGGTTTTGTATTTACCTTTAGAAAAGACACATTTCTCAACTTCAAATCTACGCACTTCATGCACGGGGGATTTTATCTCAAACCCTAAAATAGATATAAATCTGCATCTAACACATGCTGCTGGTTTAGTCTTTTACCGAACGAAAAGACATCAGAATATAAGTCGGGGGACTTTTATCATGAATCCTAAGTAAGGATGAGTCAGCGCCTAACACACGTTACCGGGTAGTCTGTTCCCGTGATAAAAACAAAGTCTACGTATTCCACATTATAGCACTAAAAGAATTAATTCTTTTAGCACAACGTTATATGCGGAACGGATTTATACAATCCGCATGCCAGCCTAATTCAAACGGTAGTCGGTAAAGGCGCATCAAATCCGTTAAAGGCTGAGGATTTGCCAAAAATCCTAAGTCTACGTCTAACATACGTTGCCGGTTTAGTCTTTCACCGAATGAAAAGACACCGGAATACAAGTCTGGGGATTTTTATCCTGAATCCTAAGTAAGGATGAGTCAGCACCTAACATGCGTTGTCGGGTAGTCTATTCCCGTGATAAAGACAATGTCTACGTATTCCACATCGTAGCACTAAAAGAATTAATTCTTTTAGTACAACGTTATATGTGGAACGGACTTATACAATCCGCATGCTAGCCCGATTCAAACGGTAATTGGTAAAAGCGTCAAATCCGTTGATGGCTGAGGATTTACCAAAAATCCTATAAGCATTGTGTCCATTGGGTTCACAACCAACAAAGAAACGTCATGATACAAGATGAGTATGCTAAATCAAATACTGGGTCTTTACTAATAGATCAAGTCAAAGCATACAATGATAAAGCTTATCGGCCCGAACGTAGTCGGCGACTGAAAATGTGAAGTTCCAACCTAGAGAGCCTGTCTGCATAACCCTGCTCAAGCACAGCCTGCAAATCAGCTCAAACAGAATCTTCATAACTGCTCAAGATCTTAGTGGCTTCACCTTTTAGCTTCATTAATCTCTCCTGCGTAGATCCTAGTCTCTCAAGTATCTGTCCGCGAGAGCTCTCTAAACCAGCCAGCTCATCTGCAATGATAGCACCAGACTCCTCAGCGTACTTCAGGGCCTTCTTCAACTTGGCTATCTCCTCAAGGTTCAAGTCTAAATAACTGAGTAACTCAGCTCTATTTGTATCCTTCCTCGCAAGACTAGCCATCATCTACACGATAGAACTCTCATGCGACTGAAGCTCACTACCAATAGAAGATCTAAGGTCACGCCACTGTGTCAGTCTATGCTCCAACTGAGAAGATACGAAGGAAGAAGCCCTACTAGCCTTCAGCTCCTCTAACTCTCGAAATTCACACTGCAGAATAACAAAGTCGGCAGTGAGAAAATCAACTAGCTCAGGATATCCCTCCTCTCTAATCATCATCAAGTGTCGAGCAAGGAAATGCCTGAACTGATCAAAGCAATATCCCTGATGAAGAAGTTTCTCGATCATTCTGTCAAAAAAGTTGACAAAATAACCAAGATCCACTCGGAAAATATCTCTGCTAGGATTAGGATCGGCTAAAAGGGATAGGACACGCTCATACGGAGATAATGGAGACCCTACAAATAATGGCGCATAAGGGTAAGAAACTCTAGAAGATAGTGGGGAAATTCAGAGCGAATTATGACCATACCAGTACCAATAGGGGTCCCCTCGGTTTGAGATCCTATTGTTCGCGGGAAAAATTGATGCTTTCTTCATTGACGATTCCATTGCACTCTTAAAGAATAACTTTTTGCGTTACAGAAAGATCCGGTCTTTTTATAAGATCCGGTTACAATGAAAATCAAACAAAAAAGAAAAAAAAATACAACTTTTCTCTTGTTTACCGAACAGATCACGAGCTCCTGTTATCCGGTCGCTCGCTTGCGTGGGTTGTTTGCCTGCGCCGGGGTTATTTGCCGTGGACTACCACGTGATCTTGATCCGAACCGATCTACGCAATATGACGGGTATTATTTCACCAAGGAAATAATAGCCGGAGGGATTATTTCACCAAGGAAACAATCGCTCAAATCTCAGGATCAAAGACCAAGCTTTGATCCGGAGTATAGCAACGTAGATCTGAAGATTTGATCCTCTCGAACTCCTGCCTTTTATGATGCGGGTGCTCGCCAAGAACCAGATCCAAACATCCAAGTCTTCAAGCCTTCGAAAAACTCAAGCACAAGTTCTCAATCCAGCAGAGTTTCGGCTCTCCAAAAGTCCTCTAAAAAGATGAATGACACCCCCTATTTATAGGCAACCAGATCTGTGCATTTTGCACAGATCTGGGCCGGCGACCTCAGGGTGGCTCGGCACTGGGCCGAGCCACCTTGAGGTGGTTCGGTTTTTGCCGAGCCCCCCTTGGGGTGTTTTCCGTCGTTTCCCATCTTTCGGTTCTGTATTCGATTTATCCGGAGTTTGATTTGATAGTCCGGGTCTTTATTTGGCAGTAAATCCACCTTGATGTTTGAGTTCGAATCCGTTTTATAGTTGGACGACTCGTTGACTTCCTGAACCGTTGGATTGGTTCCACACACGAACGCATTCTGTTGCTTGCGTGCAATTCGTTGATCACGTCGCCTCGTCACTCAAACGTTCGTTGATTTGTTGAATTATCGTGCCGAGCTATGCTAAGGGACCTATAGGCAATTTTATACGCCTACAGATACCCCCTCCAAAGTATTTTAGCCTCGTTCTTTTATAGAAGGGTCTGGAATACTTTGGATATGATTGCCCCTACCCTCAATCGGTGTAACGGGACCTTAGAATGACTTTTCGTTCTGTATTCCTTCAATCCTTCAGGCTGTCCGGTGCTTTGTCGAACGTCTGTAAGGGTTCCGGTGCTGCATTTATTGTCTGACCGTTGTCGGAATTTTGAACTTGAAGTCGATTCCTGATTTTCCAATCTTTAGCTCGTGCTTGTTGGTTCAACATATAACTGACCCTCGATTGTTGGCGTTGAGTCTTTATTTGCGACGCGTTGTCCGGCGTTGTGTCATTGAGTTATCCTTAAGAATATTTTTAGAAAAAAATATCCTCCAGGAACTTCTCAACAAAATAGGGAATAGTTTATACTCATATACCTCATTGGAGTATTTCTCATGCCCGAATGAGCTGAACCGGTATGATAATTATCTGAACCGGTCTGATAATGACCCAAAAAGGCAACAATCTGGCTCAAAAATTCTTCCGCTCCTTCCGAATGTGCGGGAGAGGCCAAAATAAACAAGGAATTGAACCCTCGGTTGATTTGAAGTTGTTTCGACGCTTAATTCAGCTTTAATTTGAATTCTGGTTCAATTCTGGTTCAAACTGGTTCAACCTGGTTCAAGACCGGTTCAACCTGGTTCAAACTGGTTCAGGACTGGTTCAAGACTGGTTCAGACTGGTTCATCCTGGTCTGGTCTGGTTCAGTCTGGTTTGGTCTGGTTCAGCCTGATTTAGCCTCTTTTAAACTCATTTGGACTGGTCTGGTCTGGTTCTTACTGGTCCGGTCTGGTTCAGGGCTGGTTCACCTTATAAAAGGGTTCTTTTTTCCTTTTCTTTTTCTTTTCTTTTTTTCTCCTTCTAGGGCCGGCCACCCCCTTTGCCTCTTTTCTTGATTTTCTTTCCCTCGAGCATCTTTTCTCCCCCCAAACCTTGATATTTGTCTTAGATCTAGGCTTCTTTTTGATCTTGGACTGAAAAATCTCCCCAAACTTCCATATTTAGAGTTTCTCTCAGGCCCCTCGAGCACGTGGTTCGAGCCCTTTTCAAGATCAAATTTTTTGTCGGATCCTCAAGCTATTTCTCAGGTAAATCCTCCATAATTTGGGATATTTTCATGTTTAATTTAATTTATGAATTCATGGGGTTACCTATGAGGGTTAGAATTATAATTTGGCGCCTCGAGCTTCTCTTTCAGGGGGGTAGAATTGATAAAAAGGGAAACTTTTTCTGGAACTTATCCCTCAATTTATTTTGCAGCTCATTATGTCGCGTGTCTCGAGAGGTCGTTCCCCTGCTACGTCGGCTGATGGCACACCTCCCTCTTACGCCGGTAAGCTATTTTTAGAAATTTACAAATTAGCCCCTTTTTCTTAGAAATTTGCAAATTGGTCCTTTTACCCCACGTTGTTCTCCTTGGGGAGGCAATCGGGAAGAGCCTTGATTCTCCTTGGTGAGGATCGACGCTTTAAAGATAGGTTTTGCTTGGTCAAAACCATATCTCAAAATAAAGGGGGCGATTTGACGCTGCACTGTGCTTTATAAGGCAGGGATATATTGTCAATATACCCTATCTTGTGATTGCACAATGTGGCCGAATCGTCTCACCCTTTATAAGGCAATGACTCTATCTTACCCATTTGTAAGATGAGTTCAACTTCCTTTTATAATTGAGACTAACAGATGTTTAACTGTTTATTTCCAGTGGGATATCCTTCTGGAGCGTTCTCATCTCACGCAGTGTACGGGCGTCGTGGCGAGTACTATTCGACTTCCGACGACTTTTCCCCTATTCTAGTTACCCCTCAGTTCATTTCGGGCACGTCGACTGAGGTTGCCCAGGTGGTGAAGGAAGGTGGGCACCGAGCTCTTCGACAGTTGATTACCGACGCACCTTTCGTGAAGGACGCCAGTTCTATTCAGCCTCTTCGGAAGAGTGATTTCTTAATTGGCGACTCTGTCGAAGACCCGGATGCCGTGTTTATTGAGGCCGAGCAGTGGCTTCATAAAACTGGCAGTGGCTTTATATATTTACCGAAGATTCCTCGGCATCGTTCATTGACTGAGTTCAGGCGTCAGGCTATGACACGGGAGATGTCGTGGCGTTTGACGGAGGAGCATGAGAGTGTCCACTGCGGCTACATCACTCATCAGGCATTTCCTGGCTCGAGTAGGAGTCATGTCACCGGATTGTGTCCTGGGGTATTGGGGCTGGATGCACCACCACATAACGAGTTCCTTGCCACCGCTTCTACCTTGAGGAATCGCCTCGCTGCTCTAGGACGAGAGATGCCTGCGACGCGTCACAGGATTTATGGTTGGGTCCATTCTTTGGACAAGCTTTGGTGGACTCGCATGACGACGTACGTCTTGAGCCGATGGGGTGAGGAGTTGCACGCCTGTGGTTTATATACAGCCGTTCGTGCCACCATGTATGGCTTGCCTGTCAGTGCGAGGCATTTTTGTGCTTTGTTCGAGCTTTATAATCCAGATTCGAACACTTTTCTGACCCGGCAAGGGGAGTTGGGCTGGGCTCTTCACGAGATGCACAGGATTTCTGGCTTGCCCATGGGACAGATGCTATACCAGGAGTACTTTCCCTCTAATCTTGAATTGAATCAATTGAAGGATCGCATGCCCGACCGTTATGAGACTCTATGGGACCTCACTTGTCACTATCATATTGCTTTGGCGCAGTCTGAGCCTTTAGCAAAGAGGACTAAGGTGTTCGTGAGTCTGAAGCAATTTACAAATTATTTGTTCAAGAATCTGGAGAATAATTCTAGCGAGGCTATTTGTGAGTTGGCCCCACTTACTCCCTCAGGGGTGAACAGTCTGCTGAAGAAGATTGACGCTCATTCTTATACCACTAGCAGTCCTGAGGGTGGCTTTCCTGCAGGGACCAAGTTCAAATCATTCTTATGGTATGCCGCCGCACCGATTCAACCGATGACTCTTCTTGCCGGTTATCTTGCTATTTGGTTGAAGAAGTGTGTGGTTCCATATCAGTCTGGCGACGCCTTGCCCTTGGAAGTGCTCTATCCAGCAGTTCAGCTTGCTTATAAGAAAGAACTTTCACTTCTTCCGGTGATGGTGGCCAACATCCATCGAGGACTTCGACAGCTTTCTGGTGCCTTTACACGGAAGGGAAGTGATTTACCGGGTCAGATTCCCACCATTAAGACGGAGCTCCCGTACACTTATTTGATGGCCTGGTTCGTCCTTCACCGTTCGGATATGATGTCGGTACCGAACGCCACAGACCACTCCGTTCCCCTACTACAGTTGCTTGAGAATGGCAAGTGGGAGGGGCGCGGATTTTCTGACGTCAGACAGCAGCTGCAGGTCCACAAGTGTTGGACATTTTCCACTTGCTTTCCGCAGTTCTCCGGCCGATATGGCGATTGTTTGATAGATGAGGAGAGGCCGAGAGAGTATCGAACTCACTTGGACATCGACTGCTTTAACTGGCTAGTGAACATTAGGCCAGGTTATCTAACTTTTCAGGTGAGGGATCAGTGTTTCATAGAGCCATATCTACCCTGCCGATTCGCTCGCCAGTTTGGCTATGATCAGCTTTACGTCGGGAATCCCCGTCAGCAGCTTCGGGCCAACGGCGGTTTGGTGGATGGTCTCCGTGCTTGGTTGTGGACCGTGACTGGCTGTACTGGTGCCAAGTTCAGTCTCCCGAGTGCTGATCGGCAGTTGAACCTCACTTTCTTGAGCTGTAAGTGGTTGTTAGCAGCCAATAAGACTATCCCCGTGAAGCCGATTGCAGAGCTAGAGGCCGAGGAAGTTTCTCAGGTTGATTCCCGTAGGATTTGGGAAAACGCTCGGTCACAGAGGACATGGAACAAGACTCGTCGGATTGATGAAGAGGGAAAGAGGACTTTCCATTCTGCGGACGAGGCTTCAGGCGGAAATCCTGAAGATTACGAGGATTTTTCCGAACGAGGTTAACCATTCATCTTTTTCTTCTGCTTTCCAGAATTATTAAAGCTAACAATGGTTTGATGTTTTAGGGACCATTGGTGACCAGGAAGAATAGTTCCGTCCTCCTCCCCGAGCGAGACCTTCGATTATTGTCCCTGCTGCTAGGCGGAAGAGATTAGCCCGTAAGCCGCATGAAGCTTCCCAAGCCTCTGATATGGACTTGGCTGGTGATGATCCTGCTAGTGACGGAGGTAACATCTACCCTGTAAACCATCCTCTTGATTATTCTGAACATTGACTCATGCTTTTCCATCTCTATATAGGAGAGCGTGTAGAGAGCGAGCTGAGTCCCGATCCCGTTCCTATATCTCCTGGTGAGCCTGACCCACTGCCCCATGTAAAGAGGCCTACAGGAGTTGCTGACATTAGGGAGGATATCAATGTAGGACCTGATCCCGCGGATCCAGGTACATCTACTATTGACAATGTATCTTTTAGATGGCACACAAAGGAATTTGCGCATCCTCTAATCGTCTCTGTACTTCCTGCTCCTTCAGATAACTTGCAGGAGGCGAACAAGGATTTTGGAAATAAAGAGGCTAATACACCCATGAAAGGTAACTCATTTTTATTGGTTGTAGTCTCTTCATTCTCCTTTGGTACTTATGTTCTCTTGTGTCAGACTTCTCGATTGATGATTTTGACGAGGAAGGCTTGTTTGCGGACATTCCTATGCTGCACTTCATGTATAGCTCCCCTCAGATCGATGACCAGCTACCTGGAGATATGTTTCCTGAGTTCACATTCGCCAAAGATCCCGAGGACGGTTCCTTTGAAGGTATGTGCCTCCTTCTGAGTTGATTATAGGACTAGCCAATTTTGACTAATGCAGCTATAATGTGATGTCTCTGCGAATTCTGTTTTGAATTTGACAGGAGCTTTTGTCGAGAATGACCCTGTTGAGCCGGCTGTGAGACCAACTACACCAGTTGATACATCTGCAGCCGTTACATCTCCACTACTCCCAGTGACTCAAGAGGGTATGAATTAAGCAACTGAGAATGTTGTTTATTCTTCCTCAAGGTCTTTTTCTGACGGATTTCCTCTTCTTTGTGTAGGGCCTTCTTCTCGGCTCCATGCTCTTGTGAAAGAGTTGCTATCAGACGACGATCCTGAGAAGATCGTTCTCTGCATAGAACTTCGCTCCTTCTTCTCCTTCATGAATGCTATGATTGGCAAGCTCTTCCATGGTGGACTCCTTCTTTGCCAATTCAAGCCTTTCCTTGATTCCAAAGACAATTTGATAAGGGGAGCAGGATATCCAGATTCGGCACAGGCTATAGTTGACGACCTCGATTGCCTAGAGCATAAGCTTCAGATGTTTCGTGAACTCCGAGATGCAGGCGATTCCTCGTTTATTGCTGCTGAGCTAGATACCTACTTACAGTCACTGCGCGAGACTCAGATTCTCGCTGAGCTTGAGATTCAGATGCAGCGAGACCGAGTAGATCGAGTCGAGACCGGCCTTGCTACTAGATTATCTTCACTTGCCGAGCTCGACTTTTCCATTACCTCTTGCGAGACCAAGATAGACCGGCTCAGAAGAGAACTCCGCGAAGAAGAGGAGACTTTGGGTATTCTTCAGATGACGAAAGCACAGGATCAACAAACCTGCACGGCTTTGTCTGATGAGTTGCAGTCCTTGAAGCAGAAGCTAGTCGAGACAGAGGAGACTACTGCGAAGACTTCGACCGCCACCGAGGAGTCCATTAGAGCTGAACTTAGGCAAGCTTATGATGAGAAGCTTTCTAAGATCAGTCAGCAGATTTTTGGTCATGGACTTGATGTATGATTTCGTTTGCTGTGTATTTTGACTTTCGATTCTTTTAGTAAAATTGGTTTTCATCTTTATTTTTACTATGATTCGTCATTCCGTTTGAAATGATTGACCATAATACTCATAGGATTTTTGGCAAACCCTCAGCCATCAACGGGTTTGATGAGCCTTTACCGACTACCGTTTGAGTCGGGCTAGCATGCGGATTGTTTAAATCCGTTCGCATGTGACGTTGCGCTCGGAGATTGAATTCTCTGAGACTTCGTGCTATGATATCGAATATATAGACTTCATCATTGTTACGGGAATAGGCTACCCAGCGACACGTGTGAGGTGTTGGCTTTAGGATTTTTAGCTAACCCTCAGCCTTCAACGGATTTGATTAGCCTTTACCGACTACCGTTTGAGTCGGGCTAGCATGCGGATTGTCTAAATCCGTTCCGCACGTGACGTTAAGCTAAAAGAGTTAACTCTTTTAGTGCTACGACATTGAATACGTAGACTTCGTCTTTCTCCTGTGAAAAGACTAAACAGCAACGTGTATGAAATGTTGACTCAGGATTTTTGGCAAATCCTCAGCCTTTAACGGATTTGATGTGCTCTTACCGACTACCGTTTGAGTCGGGCTTACATGCGGATTGTTTTAATCCGTTCCGTATGTGACGTTGTGCTAAAGGAATGAACTCCCTCAAACTTTTTGCTACAACTTCGAATATGTAGACTTCACCATTGTCATGGGAATAGGCTACCCAACAACGTGTATTAGACGTTGGCTTATCCCTACTTAGCCTTCGGGATCAAGGTCCCCAGAGTCAGGCTCTGGTATCTTTTTCTACGGATAAAGACCAAACCGGCGACGCGTGTTAGGCGTCGGCATATCCTTTCTTAGGATTCAGGATAAAATTCCCCACGCGTGTAAGGCATGGATTTTGGTGTTATTAATAACAACCTGCCACAATGTTGAATATGTGGACGAGTGTTCTTTTTAACGGTTAAGAACTAACCGGCGACGCGTGTTAGGCGTGGACTTATCCTTGCTTAGGTTTCTGGATAAAATACCCCAGAATCGAACTCTGGTGTCTTTTTCAATCGGAGAAAGACTAAACTGGCAGCGCGTGTTAGGCGCAGACTTATCCCTGCTTAGGATTCGGGATAAACTTCCTAGGATGAATCCTAAATTTATAAATTTTGGAAAAAGAGTTGGTGTAGGAAAGGAAGAATTTTATATTCTATTCCCCGAGTAAGGAAGGAAGAATTTTATATTCTATTCCTTGATTCTGGAAAGGAAGAATTTTATATTCTATTTCCAGTGCAAGAAGGAAACTAGAAGTGGGATCTCCACTCCGAGAATCCGGAAGATCTAGATAAACTTACCTTTTATAGGATTGGTTATCTGATCAGAAGATGAGTTTTTCGTTTATCGAAGAGAAATTTCAACTTCAGTCATGACCATGAGAAGGTTTAACCAAAGAGAAAAGAAAGGGAGTTCTTTCGTTTATCGAAAGGGGACTCCGAACTGAAAGTGGACCTCTTGTTCATGGAAAGAGTCAAGAGGTCCAGAAGAACATTTTTTTGTGGACTCACTGTCAATTGGACCTGATCAGTGAGGGATTTTGGTGGTGAAAATGAATTTGGGTTATCCTCTAGAATATTAAGTGTAATATTCTTCAAGGAACTTCCCGATAAATGAGTTATTCTGAATGTACTAGGGATAGTACTTTTTCAGGAACTTCCCATTTATTAGCATTAATTGCCTGACGCCCTCTAAAGAAATTAGGCGGTAAGCACCGTTTGAATAGACTATGTCTATTACAAACGGTCCTTCCCACTTGGGTTCGAATTTACCTTTCTTCTTGGAGTTGAGGATTATTGGTCGGCGAGCAGCGAGGACCAGATCTCCTTTCTTAAAGCATCTTTGGCGGACTCTTTTGTCAAAAGCCCTAGATATCCTGGCTTGATAGAACTCAATGTGTTGTTGAGCTTCCAAGCGCCTTTCATCCAACCTCTCGAGTTCTTCGAGACGTTTTTGATGCTGCTCTTCGGTCGCCATCTCCGTTGCGAGAGCGATCCGAAGGGACGGGATTTGAATTTCTAACGGTAGCACTGCTTCGCATCCGTATACTAACGAATACGGGGTGGCTCCCGTAGGTGTACGTATGGTGGTGCGATAAGCCCAAAGCGCTTCGCCGAGTTTATCGTACCAATCTCGCTTATTGGTTTTCACGAGTTTTGACAGGATCTTGATGATCGTCTTGTTGAAAGCCTCAGCTAAACCATTAGCAGCGGGATAATAAGCCGTTGACGAAACATCTTGAATCTTGAATTTGTCACAGAACCTGATGAAAGCGTTGCTTATGATTTGCAGACCGTTATCATGAATGATCCGCCTCGGCACGCCGTGTCGATATATGACATGATGCTTGATGAAGTTGATGACATTGTTCGTCTTCACTTCTTTAAGCAGAATGGCTTCAGCCCACTTTGAAAAATAGTCGGTGATAGCGAGGATAAATCGATCACCTTTGACTGAGGGAGGAAAAATAGGACCGACAATGTCCATACCCCATGTCTCGAAGGGCCGGGACGTGGTTAACGTGTGTAACCGCTCCGGTGGTTAGTGCATATAATTCGCATGCACTTGACAGTCGTGACATTCTCGGGCGTACTCGATCGCATCACGTACCATTGTTGGCCAGAAATATCCCATTCTTCTGATTCGATCATAAAGTTTGGGACCGGGCTGATGTGCGCCACATTCTCCTTCATGTGCTTCCTTAAGAACTTCTTTTGATTCTTCGTTCGAAAGGCATCGGAGAAGCAAATCATCATACCCTCGACGGTATAATGTACGGGTCTCAGTATTGTAAAAGAACTATGATGCTCTTCGGCGAATAGATTCTCTTTCTTTTACATCCTCCGGTAAAATGCCATACTGGACGTAATCAATAATGGGAAAGCGCCAATCTCGGGACTCAGACCCGATTTGGGTTGAGTTCACCTCTTTGGCGTTTACGTTTCTATCATCCTCCTCTTCGATATCCATATCGTATATGGGTATACAGAGTTGGTGTGATCTTACTGTGACTAGCAGTTCAGCTTCGGGCGGTTGCGCGAGTGATACTGCTAGTGCTGCCAGTGCATCTGCATAAGCATTCTGGAGACGAGGGATGTATTCAATATAAAATTCTTCAAAAGAATCCGCTATTCTGACGGCCTCCTGGTGGTATGGAATCAGATCTGGGTTCCTGACTTCATACTCTCCACGAACTTGGTTGACTATCAATTGAGAATCCCCAAAAGCTTCGAGATATTCGACCCCCAGCTCCTTAGCGAAACTGAGTCCAATGAGGAGCGCGTTGTACTCAGCTACGTTATTGGAACATGGATTCATCAGTGAATAAGCTCGAGGCATCATGTGCTTCCCCGGGGAAACTAAGACAACTCCAACTCCGGAGGAGACTCTAGAACATCCAGGGGTTATTACCTTATTAACTGCTCTCGAAGCACCATCAAAGTATAATTGCCATACTTGTTGGTGTGATGTGGTATTAACCTCATGGGTTTCATCTGGCAAGTCATCATATACTTCAACCGTATCTGTTGTCGGACTTGCCGCCAAAAGATCACAAATCGCTTGTCCTTTGACCGACTTCTGCTGTTTGAAGTGCAAATCATATTAGGACAAGAGAAGGGCCCACTTCGCTAACCGCCAATTCATCGAACCCGGTTGAGTCATGAATACCCGTACCGGATTAACATTAGCAATGACGTAAATCGTCTGGCCGACCAAGTAATGTCGCATCTTTTGCACTGCGAATACCAATGCGAGACATTCTTTCTCGATCATTGGATATCGAGACTCGGCGCCTATCAAGGTCCGACTTAGGTAATAAACTGCCTGTTCGTGACCGTTATCATCGTCCTGTGCTAATAAAGCACTTATCGAATGGTTCATCGCCTTAATATAAATCAAGAACGGTTTACCTGATTTTGGTGCAACAAGAACAGGGGGATTCATCAGATATGTCTTGATATCTTCGAATGCTTTTTGGCAAGCATCGTCCCAAATAAATGACACGCCCTTCTTGTTTAGCTTAAAAAATGGTTGGCACTTCCCAGAAAGATTTGAGATGAACCTCCGGATGTAAGCTAAACGCTCTTGTAATCCTCTGAGCTCTCTTAAATTCCTCGGGGGTTGCAATTCATGTATTGCCTTTACCTTGTCTGGGTCGATGTGTATACCCTTAGTGGTGACGACGAATCCAAGGAATTTTCCGCTGGACATTCCGAGGAAGGATTTTGTGGGATTCATCTTCAATTAATGACTCCGCATGAGATCAAACATCGTTCTCAAGTCCTTGATGTGATCTTCTTTGTTGCGGCTTTTTACCACCAAATCATCAACGTAGCATTCAACCGTTTTCCTGAGGTGTTTCTGGAAAATCTTAGTCATCGCTCGTTGGTATGTGGCGCCTGCGTTCTTCAGACCGAAAGGCATCACCGTGTAGCAGAAGACACCGAGGGGCGTTCTGAATGCCGTATGTTTCTCGTCATCCGGGTGCATCTTAATTTGATTATACCCCGAAAAGCCGTCCATGAAGGACATTCTCTCGAATCCGCATGTATTGTCGATAATGACATCCGTGATTGGGAGAGGGAAATCGTCTTTTGGACATTCTTCATTCAGGTTCCTGAAGTCGATGCAAATCCTGATTTTGCCATTTTTCTTCATGACGGGAACGATGTTGGCTAACCAGTCCGGATGTTATTCCTCTCGGATGAATCCTGAGTCGATCAACTTCTTAACCTCTGCCTCGATGGCTTCCATAATCTGCGGACAAAACCATCTTTGCTGTTGTTTGACAGGTTTGGCATCCGGCTTGATGTCGAGGCGGTGCATTGCCACATTAGGGTCGAGCCCTGGCATGTCTTCATAGTTCCAAGCGAAGACGTCGATATATTCCCTGATAAGGGCAATTAATTCCTCCTTCTCATCTGGGGGAAGACTACCGCTGATGAATATGGGCTTTGGATTGGTCTCATCGCCCATATTAATTTGGACTACTTCGTCTTCGGTGGGTGGTTCTCTCTGTTCGAACCTATCACCATATTGCGTGTTTAGGTGATGAACCCATGGGTCCTCCCACGTTGGCATTTGATCATCGTCCTCCAACGTAGATGGATCAGCTGTAGTCATGTTCGACATTAAGGTCTTGAACATTTCTCCCAAACGTGTGTCGGAATCCCATCCTGAGGAATCTGCCGAGTACCCATCCTTGGCTTTAGCAATTTGATCGATAATTTGCCAACCACATTCATCATCGGACGAGGAAACGTAGCCTAAGCCTCTCTTGTGACGGTAATAGTCATCTGGTTTCCCTTTTGGTACATACGCCGCTTTGACTGGGATACGAGAACCTCGATCGAAGTACAAACCTTCTCCGAGTGTGAAATCATATCCCTGTCTTTCCATGAGCTTGCGCGCTTCCGGACTATATTTAGATAAATGCAGACCAGATTTGTCATCATCTTCATCTTCTCTTAGGAAATGATCTGGCAACGAAAAATTCTCTCCTTTACCATAAATTACTTCTTTTTGTCCCCCTCTTTTGGCAGGAACAATCTGGGTTGTTCCGAAAGAATGCTGGAGGCGTTTCTTCGTTACATAAGATGATCGGAGCGGCATACATAAATCAGGATTATCGTCTAATCCTTTTATCGCATCATCAAGAGACAAGGAGTACTCTAAATCATGATTTATTTTAATATCGGCAAGTTGCCAATTACAACCGCCATCTGACGATTGTTCATCGTCAAGATTGATTACAAAGGGTACAATGTCATTTAAAACAAAACCGCCATTGTAATCGAATCCGGCCTCGGAATCAGCTTCTTCTCCTCTGTCCGTGCCCTGGATCGATGGTTCCGTATCGGATTTGTTACCATAAAGGAGAGAATCTGTGAAGTAATTCTCATACCCTTTGAACGGTTGCTTATCCGCGACCACCGTCCTAACCCTTCCATCCGTGTCGACATATTTCAAACACTGATGTAGAGTGGAGGGAACTATAACATTACTATGAATCCAATGCCGACCCAATAGTAAGTTATAGGATGTCTCAGCATCAATCACATAGC
This sequence comes from Asparagus kiusianus, assembly GCA_022839385.1. Taxonomy (NCBI): domain Eukaryota; kingdom Viridiplantae; phylum Streptophyta; class Magnoliopsida; order Asparagales; family Asparagaceae; genus Asparagus; species Asparagus kiusianus. Next base: position 1,015,306 of record BQKN01066314.1, on the reverse strand, counting down.
ACGTGACCTCCGTCTTCAGATCGCCCATTTGGCACTTTATCCGGATCTTTCCCAAAGGCCTTGACCCGCTGGTGTTGAATCCGTAAATGACCGTGCCTGTAGCTGCCAATTTGCTGATTGGAATGCCAAGGTTATGCATTAGGCGAAGCGGCATAATACTCACAGCGGAACCCGGATCCACTTGGATTCGGTTGACTTCGCTGGAGCCAATGTACCCGACAAAGTACAGGGGCCGATCATGGTTTGAATTCTTCGTCTGCATGTCCTCTTTGGTGAAGGTGATGCAGAGAATGTTCTTAGCTGCCACATTACACTGTTGAGCTAAAAGTTCCAGTTCCTCAGACGCCGGTTTGATCCGAGTGAGGAATGCTTCTAAATCGGCCAGGGCTTCTTGCAAGGCTTCTCTAGTCTCCTTAGACAGCCGCAGCAACTCATATAGCGTTATCCGCACTGGGATATTGGCTAGCTGAGCCATGATGTCGAAGACGCGCGGAGTTTTCGAACTCTCCGGTTTATCCTTTCCAATCGGACGACTGAAACGAGACTGCTTCGGATTTTGAACCTCCTCGGGCCTCTTTTCTTCCTGTTTATCTACCGGCTGTCGTCGAGCATCTTCCGCCGGTTTAGGAACTGTAATCATCCCCAGCTCTGTGAGAGTTTTGGCTGGTCCCCGTTTTGTCACCCCCTGCTCAGCTAATTGATCACCAGGAGATGGATACTTGAAGTGATACTCATTTCCACTCCGGGTCGCGAGGACTTCCTGTTCTTCGTCGGAAAGCGGGAAAGTGGGGATTCTTTCGTCATCTTCTCCTGGGATAGCAGAGACTCCGAAGCAAGACTTCCCTTTCCCTTTTGATTTCTTCTTGGATGACGATCCGAACCATTGTTCATCTTCGATCAGGTCGGGGTGAACCCAGAGAATTTCGCCGTTTGGGGCTGTGTGTGGCACAAGTCCCTTTTGGCGCTGTCCGTGGGGGTCATCATTCACTGTCTTCATCCCGACTTTGGTGACGCGCTTTGGCTCGAACCAAGTTGTAGGCACCGATCCAAAGCTGATTGACACCGCGTTTGCTCCCACATTCTTGGCCGGTTTCGGGGTTATGACCCCTACATCGATTAACGCCTGGATCTTGTCCTTGAGGTGGTAGCATGACCTCGTAGGGTGATGGACCGCTCTGTGGTATGCGTAGTACTTCGGATCCGTCACTTTGCTGGCTCCCTCCTGATCTACGATCGCCGGCAGCTGGATTTTATTGTTCTCCAACAGGTACTTGAAGATGCCGGGAACTTCATCATCCTTGAAGGAGTAGACTTTAGGGAACTTCGGCTCCGAAGACTTTTGCTTCTGAGGCCGTTGCTGCCAATGCGGCTGCGATTGTTATGGCGCTCGTTGCTGTTGTTGTTGCTGAGGTTGCAATTGAAAAGTTTGGTTAGCATCAACGGCATTAGCATGAGCTTTACCTTTCCCTTTTTGGTTGAAGTTCTGTTTCGGAGGATTTGTTGCCGGTTGGCCTCTCTCCGCCTTCTTTCTCCTGAGGAATCGTTCAGCTTGCTCTCCTCGAACCTTCAAATCCTTCCAGGTCTTGGATGGTGTTTTCGTCGAAAGTTGCCTTCATTACTGATTTCATTAAAACTTCAGTCGTTACAATGAATCGAATAACAAAGAAATTAAGTTTACAACCCTCTCGAAAATAAACGCAAGTCCCGTTTATCGGTGCTTGCTTGCGTGGGTCTTTGGCCTGTGACGGGGATGTTGATATCCGTGGACCGCCGGTCGATCAAGATCTTTTCCGGAAGAATCCGGCAGAGTTTCGTCTATCCTCGAGGGGATATGGAAACCAACAGCTCCTATCTCAGATGATTGAGATATTCGCTCTTCTTAGTATCACCGCTATAGGGCAACACTAAGGGAAAAGAGAAGGGGGTGAAGGAGAATCCTTGATCCGGCAGGGCTTCGCCGCTCTCTTGAATACTCCGACTCCTCGCTCCAGCAGGGCTTCGCCGCTCCTCTCCGAAATTTCAGATCTCAAAGGCAAATGCTCAAGATCTGAAATTTCTCTCCCAAAACCAAGACCAAGAGAATGGAGACCCAAGGGGTCTATTTATAGGCCACCAAGGAGGCCTAGGGGGCTGCCCCAAAAAGCGTTTCGCCGTGTAACAACTTTTGGGACACCCCAAAAAGCATTTCGCCGTAAAAGCGTTTCGTCGTAAAAGCGTTTCGTCGTGTAACAAACTTTGAGACACCCCAAAAAGCATTTCGCCGTAAAAAGGAGGCCAAGACACCCTTTGGAGGGCCATGTGGGCTGCCATCAAAAAGGGAGGGGACCACGGCCATGTGAGGACACCCCTAAGGAGGTGTCTCGGCTGGCCATAGCCGAGACACCCCTTGGGTGTCTCGGCCAAGCCGAGACACCCCGGGGGGGTCTTGGCTTTGCCAAGACACCCCTCGGGTGTTTCGAGCCTGCTGAGATGTCCCAGGGTGCCCCGGTTCAGTCCGAGACTGTCCGCTGTTGTCCCGCCGTTGATTTCTCGTCCGAACACGGATTTGAGTGCTTTCGGATGCGTTGGAATTCTGACGGCGAGCTCTGTAGATCCCATCAGTTGGATTATCAGTGGGACCAACGGGAGTTGAGGAGCGTTGGTTTGTTTGAAGTGATCACGGGGTTTCCGGTCAGTCCATGTCCCCGTTGTTCTGAGATTTGTTGGCTCACGTAATCCGTCGGTTCGCTTCAGGCGCTTACCGACGTCATTTGAACTCTTGTGAACCGGGTAGTGGCGTTCAATCGTCGCTCGTTGACACTGAGCTGTTTGCGGGGACCTATCGGCAATTTTTGATGCCTACAGATGGTGCTGTGCCCATTGCTTCCAACACATCCAGCGAAAGGTTGTTGTGGTAGGTCTGGAGGATGAATTCCTCAGTGATCGGGTCCCGGCAATTCATTGCTTTGTTCCGGAACCTCTTGACGAAGGTGTCGACTAACTCCCCATCCTTCTACTTCTCATCGAGCAATGATCCAATAGAGATCTCGGTGTCATCGTCGAAGAAATTTGTGAGGAATTTAGTCTCCATGTCGTCCCAGCTGTTTATGCTTCCCAGCTTGAGGCGACGATACCAATCGAAGGCGGCTCCGCGAAGAGTGCCAACGAATGACCGCACCATCAAAGGCTCATTACCAGAGATGACTCCCAAGTGCGATTTGAAGTAAATCAAATGCTGAGTGGGCGAACCCATCCCATTAAACGGCGTGAAGTTAATTAGACTGAACTTCGCCGGATATGGGATCGATTCCCACTCTCTTGGGTATGGACAAGGAATGCCTGTCTTTTTCGTCTCTTGAGCAGAAATCAATGTATTGATTTTGCTCTCGAGATTTTTGATTTTTAGGCTTTCACCTGTGTCTTCGCTAGCATTCTCGTTACCACCCCCTGGATTGATGGGAGGGTTATTAGCATTACGAGTTTCATTTGTGTCCTCATCTTCCAGGTTGTTCTGGTTATGACGACTTGGTTCGCCTTGTTGGTTCCTCAATGCTTAGATCTGTTGGTCATGCATCTCTCTCATGTTCTGCATGGCCATCTGCATTTCAAACCTAAAGCTTTCTTGTTGTTTGGCCATGGCTTCTTCGAGCATCTTGGCCACTTGCTCCGCGCTTATCATAAATGACTCGCGGGGCTGTCCTTCGCTGAACACGGTGTTGTCAAATGCAATTGCCGAGCCGGCATCTGACTCTTCGTCTCCCGAAGGTACTCTTGTCCGAACCCTACCATACGTCGCCCGAATGATAGCCTCGGATTGTAGACGAGTTACTCGTCGGGGTATTTCTGGAATCGCCTCGGGTTATCCTGAGCTGATGTTCTTTTGCTGGTCATGTTGGCGGTGACCCTCGAATGTTCACCGTCTTCGACCACCGTCCTTCTTCGTCGGAAACGCCTATGCCTTGGTTTTGGCATTTCAGTACTAAGTCTTTCGAACACCGAAACTCTCTCGGGGACTGCCTTGACACAGTTGCACTCAGACAGTACCGCCCGAATGAGCTTTGAACAAGGACACTGAGTTTCGAGCCTTCGAGGGCTTCTCTTTCTGGATTTACTCGTACCCCCAACACGATAGTACAGCTCGTCCGCTTGAAGGTCTGAGCAACCTATCGTGTGTTGGCATGATCTCCCAGGTATGATGTCATCGTCATCAGACGACAACGTTTCCTTCTGAGAATGAATTGCCTTCTTTGGGCCTTCCAGAGTCACACGCCTCGAAACGCGCCTTTGTGGGCATGAATCTTCAGCGGGCTCCTGTACCTCGATGCGCAAAGTTGTGCGCTTGGGTGCCACAATTTTTTCCAAATGTTGAGGGTTGTGGCGACCCCCAGCATGCTGAATCGTTTGGGACTTCTTCATTAGCCCCAACCGTTCTTGGACTGGTGCTTTGCCTCGTCCCTTGGGAAGTGGACCGAGGCGCTCCAACACCGACTTCCTCTTCTGGGATGGTCCTATGGGATCTCCGGAACAGTTGCGGAAATCACCGGCGATTTGGGTTGATTCGCCGGAGGCTGAACTTTCGGAGGCTGCAGTTGTTGCTCCTTGGTCTGAACTACCGCTTCAGACTTCGGCCTCCAAACTCTGCGAGTTGATGGCGGCTTCTTGACCACCTCCTTCTGTAGCTTCGGACGGGCTTCTTCAGCTTTGGCCCGTGCTTGCGCCGATAATGCGCGGCGTTTGCGGATACGCTCCTCTAGCGTCGAACGGTTCCGTTTGACACGGACCCACTCCATAGTTGATGGCTTGGAGGAACCACCCTTCATTTGTTGTTGAGGCTGTTTGCCTCGTTTGCTCTTCAGATCCGCATGGTAGCGGACCCCGTCAACAGATTCCATGGCCTTTGCGAATTGCTTCACAAGGCGTTGACGCTGCCTCTGGCGAGCTCTCTTGGAGAGAGTCACCACGCCTTCAATGGCGGATTTGACCTGCTTGGAGGCCGGTGGGACTTCACCCGATACAACTTCGGCGTCGATCGGGGTGAGGTTGTCGTTGGTGGCTTCAACTTCTTCGCACCAACGGACTTTTCTCCTGGAGGAGAACTTCTGGGATTTCTTGGACTTACGGGGGGAGGTAGATCCGGACGAGGACACATACTCCTCGTACTTCTGTTGGTCGAACTCATACTCGACCTCCTCCACGACCGGGATCGAGATCCGCGGCTGCGACGCTCCGATCTCGGCAGCGAGATCGGTGGCTCCCACTGTGGTCGCCAGATTGTTCGCGGGAAAAACTGATGCTTTCTTCATTGACGATTCCATTGCACTCTTAAAGAACAACTTTTTGCGTTACAGAAAGATCCGGTCTTTTTATAAGATCCGGTTACAATGAAAATCAAACAAAAAAGAAAAAAAAATTACAAATTTTCTCTTGTTTACCGAACAGATCACGAGCTCCTGTTATCCAGTCGCTCGCTTGCGTGGGTTGTTTGCCTACGCCGGGGTTATTTGCCATGGACTACCGTGTGATCTTGATCCGAACCGATCTACGCAATATGACGGGTATTATTTCACCAAGGAAATAATAGCCGGAGGGATTATTTCACCAAGGAAACAATCGCTCAAATCTCGGGATCAAAGACCAAGCTTTGATCCGGAGTATAGCAACATAGATCTAAAGATTTGATCCTCTCGAACTCCTGCCTTTTATGATGTGGGTGCTCGCCAAGAACCAGATCCAAACGTCCAAGTCTTCAAGCCTTCGAAAAACTCAACCACAAGTTCTCAATCCAGCAGAGTTTCGGCTCTCCAAAAGTCCTCTAAAAAGATGAATGACAACCCCTATTTATAGGCAACCAGATCTGTGCATTTTTCACAGATCTGGGCCGGCCACCTCAGGGTGGCTCGGCACTGGGCCGAGCCACCTCTGTAGGCGTATAAAATTGCCTACGGGTCCCTTAGCACAGCTCGACGACGTCGATTCAACGTACGAACCATCGGGCGACATATCCAGGCACGACTGTTATCCCACAACGCCGAAGCCAAGCGATATGCGACGAAGTGGACTAACGAGGCTAACGAACCGCACGCCAACAATCCATTTAGCACGCAGAATGAAGCCAACGGTTCGAGGAGTCAACGAGTCATCTAAACAAGAGCGAACTCGGATGAATCACGATCGAATCAATATCAGTTTCAGACTCGAACTCAGAAGCGGATTAACTGCCATATCTGGAATCAAGTCAACAAATCGATTCCAGACCAAGTCAACCACAAACCGAATCAAATCCGAACAACGGAGAACCAGATAACAACGAAACGACGAAACGGACAAAACACCCGAGGACTCGGCCTTAGCCGAGCCACCCCAGGGTGGCTCGGCCAAGGCCGAGCCACACATGGGTGGCTAGGCCCAGTTCTGTGCACGGGGCATAGTTTCGAGCGCCTATAAATAGGCCTTCAGGTTCATTTGTTCAAGGTGGATTTTGGAGGAGGCGAAGCCCTGTAGGATTGAAACCTCAGATCTGATAAAGATTAAAACTTTAAGGCTTGAAGGATTTGTTCATCCGGATCTGGTGCTCAGCGATCGACAACGCCAAATAAGGCAGGAGTTCGAGAGGACTGGATCGGGAGATCTACGTTGCTATACTCCGGATCTAAGCTTGGTTCTTAGATCCCGAGATTGAGCGATTGTTTCCTTGGTGAAACAATCCCTCCGGCTATTATCTCCCTTGGTGGAATAATACCCGTTATACTGCGTAGATCTGCCTGGATCTGGATCTAGCGGTGGTCCACGGCAAATAACCCCGGCACAGGCAAAGAACCCACCAAAGCGAGTGACCGCAAAACAGGAGCTCGCGATTCGTTCGACAAAGAAGGAAACAAGTTGTAATTTTTTTTATTTGTATTTTGATTTTCATTGTAACCGGCTCTTATAAAAAGACCGGATCTTTGTAACACAAAAAGTTGTTATTTTAAGATGACAATGGAATCAACAATGAAGAAAGCAACAATTTTCCCCGCGAACAACCTCAGGGTGGCTCGGCTTTGGCCGAGCCACCCTGAGGTGGTTTGGTTTTTGCCGAGCCCCCCTTGGGGTGTTTTTCGTCGTTTCCCGTCTTCCGGTTCTGTATTCGATTTATCCGGACTTTGATTTGATAGTCCGGGTCTTTATTTGGCAGTAAATCCACCTCGATGTTTGAGTTCGAATCCGTTTTATGGTTGGACGACTCGTTGACTTCCTGAACCGTTGGATTGGTTCCACACGCGAACGCATTCTGTTGCTTGCGTGCAATTCGTTGATCACGTCACCTCGTCACTCGAACGTTCGTTGATTTATTGAATTATCGTGCCGAGCTATGCTAAGGGACCTATAGGCAATTTTATACGCCTACACCTATGATAGGCTCCGTCAATCTAATTTCAGCAGGCTCAGAAATACTAGTAGGTGTGATCGTCGATGGTATATCAACTCCTCTAGGTAATTCTGTAATGCCCATTGGGTTTGGAGAAGATACATCACCGCCAGGCAAACTAGGGATGCTAGGAATCGTAGTCGTATCAGTCATGATGGCTGGTCCTATGATTAAAATTCTTTATTAATCAAATAGACATTTGGACAAAAGAAAAGAATAACGATGAAGGGGATTACATGCATACCTGTAGATCCGTCATCGTCAGGCAAACTCAGGATGCTAGGAATCATAGTCGTATCAGTCATGGCGGCTGGTCCTATGATTACAATTTTTTATTAGTCTAATAGAGATTTTGGCAAAAGAAAAGAATGACGATGAAGGGGATTATATGCATACCTACAGATCCATCACCCTCAGCTAAACTAGGGATGCCAGAAACCATAGCCATATTAGTCTCGGTGGCTGGTCCTACGATTAGAATTCCCTATCGATCAAATAGAGGTCTCGATAAATTAGAATTATCATGCATATAAACAAGAAAGCTATACTCACAATATTTCTCCCCCTTTGACAACATCAAAAAGGGAAAAACTATAAAGAATGAAAAGAGCGAAAACTCCCCCTACATATGAGCATGGGTGAGTATAAAACAAATATAAGGAATAGCTCCCCCTATCAAAATGCCATATAGAATATATACAATAAAGATCATGACAAATAAGTGAACAAGTATAAATGCTAAACACAGCTCACATATAAAAGGATAATGAGAACATATATAAATATATCAATATGAAAAATAGTGCCTCATATCAAGGAACATAAAAACCATGAGTAGATTTATGAACTCAAAAGAAAAGGAACATGGGAATCATGCAAAATGTTTTTAAATAAAAACAAACAACCAAATGAAATCATAAATCAAATTTTAAGTCCAAAAACAATGTTTGATCAAAAAGTAAAATTTTCTTTGTATAACTTAATCAAACCATTCATAGAATACATTATAAGGCACGAATAGATGATCCATGAGCACGAACATATAAATATCATCACATAAGTGAAATAAAATGAATTCAAAGCAACAAATCAAAATAAAATCTTTGACAAAAGAATTTCAAGAGAGGCAACAATGTATCAAGCTCTTGAGCTTGTTCCAACCCATATAAACATACTAGCATCCGGTAAACATGATTTATGAGTAAACACCCAATAAACCTGGAGGGTTATATAAGCACAAACCTCTCATCGAAATCAAAACTAATAGTCATGAAAACAAAAGAATTGATCAAAGTAAAATTGATTTCATACACAAAAATTTCAAAGCATAATTTTCAAAAAAAATAAAAACATTAAAATTCTTGGTTTAAAATCAAATTTGTTTTGGTACCCAAGTATTCTTGGTACCAAAAGGTTTAGGGCCATGACCCCTATCATTTAAGCTTAAAACCCTAGGGTTATGAACCCTCTTAGGTACATATGGTGCACTAACACGATCAAATAATATTCATTCAAATGACCCTTCCGATTGTAATTTGTGCAATGAAAGAGATCCATTTATTTTTGTGGACCATTAGCTCGTGCATGGGAATCATTTGCAAATAAAGATTGTCTTTTAGATTCATTTTGCAAATGAGAAGTATTCTTAAACAATGGTCTATTTGGAACATATTACAACTTTAGAGCTTTTTGCAAATCAAAACAAAATTTAGCAAGATATCCAAACCTACCACAAACATCACATTTAAAAACATGTGGCCTACTAGAAACATTTGGCAAACGTGATTTTCTTTTCAAATCAAAACAATACTTGACCAAATGACCAAAACGACCACAATGATCACACTTGAACACACTAGCATGCTTATGATGAACTTTGTGAGAATGAGCATGTGAATATGTAAGTGCACATGATGATGAAGCTACATGAGATGCACAAGGAGCATTAACATTCTTAGGCTTGTGTGCATCATAGCAAAAATTACCTAAAAGGCCTTTTTTGCTGCAAATTCCTTGTGCATCATAGCAAAAATTTTGCTATACATGTGTGCATTATGTGTGATATGTTTAGGTGTAGTAGCATAAGACTTAGCACACATGTTCATAAGCTTATCATGATTTACTATACATGTTTTCAAGGTTGAATCTAAACAAGATATGCGATGTTTAACTTGACTCAACTCATCATTTTGCATACATGTATTGAAAATAGAAGTAGATGAAACATGATCATTTCTAAAAGAATTAAACTCATTTCTAATAGTTTCTACTTCTAACATGGCATTATCTTCAGCATGAGATAAGCTAGATATGGATAAGGTTAATTTTTCATTTTCTAAAATTAACACGTCATTGTTCTCTTTAAGCGTAGTATTTTCTTTTGCAATGACATCAAATTTGGAAACTAGTATCTCATGATCGAATTTCAAATCTACATGCTTGCTTTTTAGATCTATAAAATTATTTTGCAATTTTGTATAGGCATGAGACAATCTCTCATATGCACAAGCGAGTTCATCGATAGATAAATCATTTTCAGAATCGAAATCGCTTACTACACAAGAGTTATCCTCTTGTGGCCGTGTGCATGATGCTCCATATGAACTTGAAGAAGAATCCTCCAAAGCTTATTAGATTGCCTCCAAGTCCCCTTGATGTGTTTCCATGAATTTCCAAAGTTTGTAATCACTATCAAAATAAACAAATTTGTTAGAAAAGGATGAGTCAAAAGCATTAAGCAAAAATTCTAACAAAATCTTGTTCATTTTAAACATTTTCTTATCATGATTGCTCCACTTGGATTTCTCCAATGTGGGCATAATATAAGCACAATCAATAACTTCCCATAAGTCGATATTTCTAGATTCAACAAATATTTCTAATTTAGAGCACCATTGAGCATAAGGAAAATTTTCATATTTTGGAGCAATATTTGGATCATAGCCTAAACGAAATGCACCCATATTCATGATATATATGTGAATATATGCAAACAAGACAAATATAATCATAACTAGATTAGCACAAATAAGATAACTTGGATCTTTAACTCAAGGTGATTAGACCTTAAATCAAAGAGCACCAAGCTCTGCTACCAATTGTTAGAACCTAGAGGGGGCGTGATTAGGGTCTTATGCTAATCTAATCTGATTTTATGCCAATTTAAACTAATTAATAATTTATTCTTATAAGATAGATATACAGTAAGTTATAAGCAAGAATAAGCAATATGAACAAAGGTAAATATCCTAGCAATGACATATACTATGGGATATATGCAAGGATATATAATTAACACAAGGGTAAACAATCTAAACTAGATAGTGGGAAATATAATTAACAAGCAATATACAAAGGTGATATAAGATATGAACATAAAAATAAGTGCGTCAATGCAATCATAAACAAACGATATGATTACGGAGTTCGGTTCCCACGACCTATATCTCCGTTCCTCACCTCGAGGAGATCTCCACTATCATAACCAGATTTTCTACGCTCACCCGAATAACGTTTACACCTCACAATACGGTTTTCTAGCTAACCGAAAACTTTACAATCAACACTCTTGCAATCCCACTCTATACCATCTCAAGTGTTGGACCTAGACGTGTCTCCCTCAAGTGCTCGGATATAACCTCTCCCTAGGTTCGTCAACCGACGTAACTCCTCTGGGAACGATCCCCGACTCTCGCCACATAATTCTCTCGGTGTACAAGTGTATTACAAAGTGATCCTCACAATAAGCACAATTACAATAAATGATTATTCTCTAATATGGATGAGAACACAATAAAAGCTCACACTCAATTATTACAACTCTCACCAACCCAAATATACAATGTGTGCAAATATAATAAGCTCAAGTGGGTATGTGTAAACAATGAGTGAAATCAAATCAACTAAACTCAATATAAAACTAGCTTTAATAAAATGATAATCAAACAAATAGATATAAAGCTAGAAATAGAGTTTAGAAAACTTCTCAATAGATCAAGAGGTAGAGGGAGAATAGTTAGATGCCCAAACACTAATAGATGATCTCCTCAAGCTCTTATGAAATTGATTTCACAAACTCAAACTTTCAAATGCTTAAAAGCTTCTTAAACAAACTTAAACCAAACTTAAACCCATATTTAAAACTCTTTAAACTTGTTTTAAAACACTCTCTAAGTTGTTATGAGAACTGAGATCAATGGGGTATTTATAGCCTCCCAAAACCTCAGCCAAAAACCCCAAAGAAAAAACCAAAAAACCCCAAACAATAGCTGTAGGAAATAGCCATTGGTGTATGAAAAGACAGTGCGGCAGTCGACCATGAAATTCTCGCGGTCGACCGTGAGGCATATACAAACCTGAGAAAACTTCCAGAGAAAGCTACAATCGACCGTGACAGTCAACCGTGGGAACTTATAGGCTGACGGTCGACCGTCACGGTCGACCGCAAAAGTCTCTGCTAGCTCCTCAAGGAAAAACTTAGGCGCGATCAACCGTGGCGGTCGACCGCAAACTGATATATGAAAATACAGGTTTTGAAAGTGTTTTTCTAACTTTTGGAAAATTGTTAAAAATAACAAATGATGTCCAAAAGTAATAAAACTTTGGGAAATGTATATAAACATGTAAATGAACATGTTACAAAAGGAATTTTCCAAATTGCATTTCCCATTTGTAAAATATCTTCATTCTGCAAAATATGTTTGTTTCCGGTAAAAGTTGCTGTTTTCATTGCTCTTGTTTGAGATCT
>BQKN01066314.1:931197-955004 GCA_022839385.1 Asparagus kiusianus | reverse complement strand
CAAGGAGGGATGACATATTTTTTTAATTATGAATAGTTATAGTATGATAAGAATTATTTATGAAAAAAATATGATAAAGATTATAAAATATGGTGAAAACTTGTGTCAACTTAAGTGGATAGGAAATAGTTGTCCACCAAACTTTTTATCCATAGATCTTGTCTAGGGATCCTTGCATGATATGAAGAGATTTTTTATATTAATAAATGGGTGGCTAAAAAGTTTGGTGGACAACTATTCCCTATCTACTTAAGTTGATAGGAGTCTTGCTCATAAAATATTTAGTTATTAGAATTTTCTAATTATGTAAAAGTTTTAACTTTATGAGGATGAGGATTCTTGGGTGAATATAAGATTAGGTGCTTACATGTCATCTTCTGATAGGATAAAGAAACAAGTGGGTAATTATGGTATAACATATGTCAGTTTTATGAATTTATGATATGACACGTCATTTCTATTTTCTATTTTTTTCTTTTCTTTTTTTCTTTTAATTTTTATTTTTGTTTTTTGCATTTAGAAGTTTCACCAATTTCTCTTTATATATAAAGGAGGGATTAGAAAAAAATCTCATTATATATATAAAACGAGGTCTTTTAGTTTCCGCCTAAAAGAAGCATTTGCCCAACGGGATCTGCACTCCCTACAAATATCAGCTTTCTTACTGTAATTTTTCTTTTCCAGTTACAAGAACACAAACAAATGATGAAATACAGTAGAACAACACAGTATACGCCCTTCATATTTAGCAATCTTCTTTGGCGCATACCTGAGCAACAGGAACAAAGTACTTCAGCTCACTGAACACTGATGTCAATCGGAAGAGCATCAACAAGCCAAAAGTTCAAATAATAATTTAACTAAAACATAAATACACCTTGCATACATATTTCCTTCCAGCCACTAAATTTAATCTCACAGCATCTCCACAATCACACTACAAATATCAACCCAAACACTTGGAATTTTTACTTTAACGCAAGCCTGTGCATTTCAAACTCTAGATCGCCATCCAACCCATCCAGTTTCCCTAATGCAGTCTCCAAAGCTTGGAAAGCAACGAACAATTTCTCATTGGAGCTCTCTATCCTTTCAACATGTCCTCTAATCTCCCCAACTCCATGAGCAATCTTCTTGGCTATCATCTTCATATCTGAAATCTCCTGTGGAGGGTAAACGCAAGCTCCAAGCTCACTAACTTGAGAGCCAATCTCCTTGCAATAGCCAAGCAATCTCTCCAAGAGCTCGACAGAATCCTTTTTATCGAGTTCTACGTTTGGGTTTTTAAGCAAGCCTGATAAGAATTGGATTACTTCTTTCAATGCATTCAGTGAAGTGTACGTGACATTAATGACTAGTTGTGCAGTGATCATTTCTTCGGCGGAGAGGTCGTCACCAAGACCATCATCACTCAAAGCATCATCCATTTCTTCTTCTTGATCATTAACGTCGGTATTTGACTCAGTTTTGAGTTCTTTCATCTCTCGAAGGACGTCCTTCACCGAGACAGCAACCAGAGTAATAGCCCTCACGATAGCTGTGCAATTTGTTGTTGGGGTCTTTTTGAGGGCAGTGCATGCTTCCCATACTGAGCCAGCTAGCTGAGGAATAATCAATCTTTTGCTGGGTTCACCAGAATCTAAAGAAGCAACAAAATAGTAAAAAAAAATCATATGTAAGAAAGTAGTTGATGTGTAGGTGCATGGACCAAAGTTTAAAGAATCCAGGAACTTTACACTAATCTTTTTCGTGGAGCAATTATATGGTTTGGCACTTCAGATATTATTTTATTTATAACCAGCTGTTTATGCTACAGTAGCTAATTATGCATATAAGGTAAATTTTCAGTGACTGACAAGAACATTGAGGTCATTAGATGTCGCGTATAAAGCTTTCCTATGTTGTAACAACACCATTGTTAATTTATTTCGGCATTACAGCAGCAACAACAATAAAGCCTTTATTCCAAATTTCTGGGGTCCGCTACTTCCACTCAGGTTTTTTGAGGGTTATGTTCAATGCTAGGTTAATCCTTATCATAGGTTAACAGATTCTACCCAAGTTCTCTTGGCCCGTCTATAGTCCTCATTTCACCATTAATTATCATAGTATCACTGGCATTTAGGACTAGAATAGAAAGATATGACAATCTAATCGGCTTTCTGGTCCTCCTTTCTCTCTTAATTATAATCTTTATCACTATCCTAATTTATTTTCTCTTACGTTATCCAAGTAATCTTCTCTCATCTGAGTCTCAAATGAGCATTAAGACCAGATTTAAATATGAATAAGCGGCTTGAGAAAGTAAAAGAAAATGGGTAAGATGACCGCTAATTGACAGAAGGGATTGCTCTTTAAATAATTTCAACGAGAAGCTGGCTTCACAGAGGGGGATATATTATGAAGAAGATTCATATAAGCTGATACAAGATTCTAGGATATAAACTACTGTGTTTTCTGCAACAATTTATAGCAAATTCAATTTGTGCTTCCGAAATCAGTATGTCATTAAACTGACAGAATAAACTAATTGGGTCTTGAAGAGCTGCCAACTGCTGGATATCTTTTACTTTGATGATAGATGTTGAACCAAACAAACCCATGAAAGACCCACTGCAGGTGACCCAAATGGCTAGGGCGTCCCAATATGGCCCCCACGGTCTTGGGTTCAATTTCGGACGGGGTTATCAACCAAAATAAATAAATAAACCCACCGCAGGTGACCCAAACGGCTGGGAAGTTCCAATATGGCTCCCACGGTCTTGGGCTCGATTCGAGACGGGATTATAAGAAAACAATATAAAACAAAACAAAACAAAAACAAAAGCAAAACAAAACAAAAACAAACCCATGAAAGGATAGTGATCTTTTTCTAGTATCCAGAGAATTCCTAGAAAGGAACAAAATTGACTTCTACTGGAAAAAAAAAATTCCCAAACTCTAGAAACTAAATTGAAACATCTATTCTTGGTTTAGTTTTATCTACAGTAGCCAACTAAGTAGCTATATACACTTTTTTTTAGGAATAAATACACTTGAAACAAAGAAGCTATATACATTTGAAACATAAAAAATGGAATAAATACTCGACTTAAGATCCGATTGAATGTGTATAATCTTATCTAGCTGTCAAAATGTTGTATTAAAATTTTAGCATTCAAAATTTTTTTATCTAAATATAACAAAACTCAGTAACATGCATGCACATACAGTATTGATAAAGTCCAAAAGAGATAAGAGAAGCATCAAGGGAACATTTCTTGCTAGCATAGTCTTATACACATGAATCAAACATGAATACATCAAAGATATTTAAGAGCTTGAAAACTTGGATAGAGACATGAAACTTGAACAAATGAAACTAAGAAGACATAGAAATATCAATTCAAACAGAAATATGTGCTCACCGTATATTGAAACAGCCTCTTTTAATAACGAAAGACTGGAATCCACGACTTGTTTGGCAGAGCTATGTATGCTTTCATGGAGGGTGGGCCCAGCATTGACAGTACTCCCATGACATGTCAAAAGGAACCCCTGAAGCATGTTGAAGTATGCTTCCATATTCTCCTCTAATTCTTTCACTTCACGGGGCTCTCCGTTCCAAAGCATTCCAGCTGCATAAAGGTCAAAGAGAATTAACTTAAACTTCAAGAACACAACAGGATATCATGATTGTCCAATAGATATTATACTGATCAAGCAAACATGCTATTTCTCTGATATGTGGAATATCATCATTAAAATTAAATCTACGAAACAATCTAGTATTACTGTAAGAATACATGACAAATGTAACAAGTTTATGTAATCTTTTTTCAGAGTAACGCACTGCATCAAGAAGTAAATCTGGAGAAACCCCTAACATTGCCATAAAGTCAGGGGCAGATCGATATATAGGGGCCAAAGAGGCCACGTCCCGCCAATCTATATGAGGCCAAATATGCCATTGCCCCTACCCCTATGAATAAAATGAGATTATAGAGTGAATATAAGGGGCAATTGATACAATAAAGTTATATAGGATAAAATATAAGAACATATATCCTTAAATGATGCAAAAGAACCTGAAAAAACTAAGAAACTAATTTGCTATGAAGCACGGACACGCCTAACATGAAGCCGTGTCGTGTCGTGTCCGTGTCGGACACACGTGTCGAACACACGTATCCTATGTATTTTTTAGGATTTGCCTCGTGTTGGCGTGTCGGATGCTACATAGCTAATTTGAATTCAATCTGAGAAAGAAATTAAAAATTGCTTAATGGGTTTTCTTCAATCAAAGAGAGGAAGAGAATGACCAATAGTGTACTCATTTTGTGTTTGGTGTTTTGGGAAAAGACTTATATGGGTTTTGTCTTTTAGTAGATGAGAAAAGTAGCAGGGTTCACATGGGACTAAAAATAACTCTTTAAAAAAAGGCTCAGGTTTTGGGATTTTTTTTTTCTGTTTTCTTTGAATAAATAGCATTTAAATACCTTATAGTTTTAATGATTTGCACTTATATACCCTGTCTCTTTTCTTGACATTTAAATTCCCTAATTGTTTATATGACTTTGCACTTATGTAATGTATCTTTTTTCTTATCATTTGAATAGCCTATTGTTTCTTAAAGTTGAACATTACTACCTTTTCTCAGTTAATCATTGAAATATTAAACAATTAAACTCTAGAAAAATAACAAATAGATAAAGTCAAATCTAATATCGTAAGAAAACAAATCTCAATTATAAATATTTGAATTTCTAACAAATCTATCTACTGGTATTGTAAGCACTATATTAAATTTGAACTGTTATTTTGAAAGTCTTGTTATGCAATTATATTTAGATATTAATCAACCACACCAAAAATTATATATTATCATATTCAATTATTAATTAATTTGCTACCCTTATCAAATTTCCTGGCTCCTCTACTGCATGAAGCATATGAAGAGAGGAGTGAGGATGGGCCGCTTGGTAATATATGGCTAGAGAAAACAAATTTAGGAAGATTTGAGAGAATAGGATTAATTTTAATCATCAAAACTCTAAACAACAATAATTTTTCATCTCCTCTATCTATATTGGTCTGGCCAAAGTATAATTGCAAATCACCAACTAATATGGGTCCCCTACTTCCTCTTTCTTACTTCTCTTCTACAATCGAGAAGCACGGAATCTCTGACTACCTCCTTCACCATGACATAAGACATCGAATCCTTCAAACGCTTCAAATTTTCCCTTCTCAATCTCTCATGTTGTGCATCAAGAGCACTGTGTTATTGGCCCTAGTGGGCTTCATTCCCATGGATTCATGTGGCCGCTACTATTCGCACAATTACCAAGAAGTAGCTCACATTTGGGATCTTTCTGATGCTCAGCTGAACCTTAGTACATGTAGACTTCTAGTGATCTAGCATCTAGAGCAATAATAAAAAAGATCTACTTAACAATAATGTGCAGATAATACGATAGAAGAAAAATAGTCTTCGCATGCTTGCTATGAAATATAAATCATCATATTAGATTTTACTTACAAGGAGATGCTTTGTTGTTAACCCTGCCATGTAGACTTTCTCGATCAACGATCAAAGAGTAACCACATTGACACCATAAGGTGAGAAATCCACGTTTACCATCATGCGACTACTACAACAAAAGTTGCATGTGTCCACACTTATTTTATGACATATATAGAAGTGTCATTTTAATTACAAAGAATTAAACGTCACACCATATAAAAAGTGTCGCAAGCCACGACACATATGTCAAATCTTGACCCAAATAAGGCCAACCAACCCAATATTAAAATGTGGGAGCATACCTAAAGATGATCGATGAGAAGACACCATGGATCAGCAAGGAGCATACCTAAAGATGGTTGATAAAATGGTCAATGATTTATCGCGGATGATACAGAATTGTCTACCCTAATCAATGGACTGACACGACAGGTTGGTGAGATAGTCCTTGACAAGGCCAAGGAATCACAAGTAAGATTCTCCTCCGAAGCTCTCTCTGGACACACCCTTATCTCTAACCAAGATACCATCCCCCATTTTCATGTTCAACTACCGTGATGACAAGCTTAGGACCAACATCGAAGGTGTCAGCCAGATTTTTCTCTATTCACTGTAACGAACATCTTCTAGTTGAATTACTATGTCTATCAACTTTTGGATTTTTACTCCATACTAAAAAAACATGTTCTCAACCAAGGATTCATTTTGAAGGAAGTAACATTTGATGTTGAAAGTGATGGAGGATGAGATTAGAGCTTGTCATCATTTGGGCTCGAGGATGAGTCCCTTGTTAAGTGGGAAGGACTGTCAGATCTCGACCCAAATAAGGGCGATTGACCCAATATGAAGATGTGGCAGCAATTTAAAAACTAAATGTTAATATAGTAGTGGTTTAAAGAGTATAGTTAGAAAAGTAATTTATAGTGTGTCTATATATGTAGAAAGAAGGAAATTGTATTCTTCTTATGAATGAATGGAGTTAATCTATCTCTAGTTAAATTATTCATCTTCACTTGCTAATCTCTCTTCTACAACTCCTCGCTTTATCTATCCTCACTCAAATCTCTCTATATCTCTTGCTTTCCCTTTTGAGTTCTCTTATTCCTAAACTTTTTCTACCATAATTTCTTTTCTCGGATCAAGAGAAGATGACTGGATGTGGTGAGGGAATATCCTAACATATTTGTATCATTAAATATAATCTATAATACTTATAAAAGAGAGAATGAGTATCAAAACTTTTGAATGCCTACTTTGCCCTTTACAATGTTTATAATTCTCATCTAATTTTAATTTAAATTAAATTAAGGGGTTTTTGTTTTTAGGTCCATTTGTTTACTTAGGTTTATCTTTAAACCCAAGTATTATTAGTTTTATCTCTAAGCCTAACTCTCTTTTTGCATTTATCTTTAAACTCAATTTCAAAATATAATACTCTCATATATGGGTCCCCCTATATGATTTAAAGATAAATACAAAAAGAGAGTTGGACTTAGAGATACAACCAATAATAGGTGGGTTTAAAGATAAACCTAAGTAAACAAATGGACCTAAAAACAAAAACCCCTTAAATTAATTAAAATATTTAATATATATTAAATGAAATATGATCAATTAAAACCCTTATTTCTCTATCCCTTTGTCTCTTCTTCTGCAAACTACTCACCTATTTCTTTTAGACTCTCTAAACCGTTCTCCTTATCCCTATGGCATTAAAATTAATCCGCTTGCCTCTCTCCTCTCACCTCTTATCTCTCTTTATATATGAGCTCTAATGCTAAGCCTGAACTCCAACGGTCCCTCTTTTTTCCCTCATCCTCTCTTCATTCTCACTCTGCAATCTATCTCTCAAAGTATCGCCATGGCGAGCTCTGATGACGATCAAGGAGATGACGATGAGCTCACCACGCCGCATTCACCGGAGCTCAGACCGCTCCATTCATCAAGATCGAGGAGGTCGCGTTCACTACCGGCAAAGATGATGAAGACGTCGTCCTCAACCTCTAAATTTCTTAGATCTGTCATTGATTTGATGATTTTATGGTTTCTCGCTTAGGTTCGCTCGATTTTGGAAAGTTTAGCTCTATCTGTTCGGTAAAGAGAGGAATCAACCGAAAGAGCGCGGAAGCTGGATCGAAGCAAAAAGAGATGGAGAATCGGTGCTCAGGATATGAGCAAATCGTTATGGTGAGTTTTCTAGGTTTTGCTGTTACTCTAATTTCTTCTTATGCTTCGTCCATGTCAGATCGATCCAAAAATGGAGGAGATCGAGGCAAAGGAGGTGGTCGTTCGCGAGATCGTGAAGATCCTCCCGCTTTTGGATTGAGCTTGTGGCCTCCATCGCTTCCATGAGATCCGACTCTTTCTCGTCAATAGATTCCAAATCGCAAAACCTGTTCTTCTCATATTTAAGTGCTAGTAGTTAGTTGTAATTTTGAGTGTTTCTACAATTTCCTGAATCTTGATCTGTTTTGATTTGATCTAAGTGAGCTTATCTCTACAAAGTGATCTGTTATTTTCTGCATTGGTGTTTTCCCCTTTGAATTGAGTGAATAAAATTATTTAAGAACTTTTTTTTATAAATTGGATTGTTTCATGTTAATATTGGAAAGTTAGATTAGATTAGGCAGAGATTGGGACATAGATATAAGATGAGGAAAATTGATGAAAATTCAGTTCATTGTGAGGTCTAAATGAATTAACTTGATTTTGGATAGGAGAAGATTTGTATGGACCATTAGGCCGTTAGTGGATATTGAAAATTTGGTGAAAACTAGAAGCATATTGGTAGAAAAGGAACTACATTACGTTTGTTTTGATTTTTTTTTTTTGTCACCTTGAGCTAAGCATTATTACCTTAGTGTTGAAGTTTGTTAACTATTAATTGTTACCTTTATTTTAAACTTTGTTACATTTGTGTTGAATTTTTTATTAGGAAGTGGGGCAATTTATTTTGTTCTACTTTTTACTTGGAAGTAGAGTAAGGAGGGATAGGATTCAATTTAAAAATATTTCCTAATCAAATTTGTGACACATAAAACACGCACGCCCACACGGATAAACAGAGGCATAGTTATGACCATAAGCTCACACAAGGTCTTCCTATTTCTGCTTCTTTGAGGTACGGTTTTTTGGTGGATTTGGCAATTTTGTGTGATTTAGTGAAGATCAAGGTTATATATTTTATGAGTATCAAAATACGTTAATAGGAGAAATTGTGTTAGCAATCACATTGTGAATAGGTTTATTGTGACACCAATCCATTCAACAGTAATATTTTTGACATTGCTTTTGTTAAATTTGATTCAACTTCTTAAACTGTTGGATATCACATTTTCCAAATAGTCCATTTACATACAATTCTCTTCGCCTGCCTACTTTATATGTGCTAAATTAAACAATGGAGTACATATGTGATATATAATTCTTAACTATATTATTCATTATCCTGTATTTTTGCTTTATATTATGGAGTTTGAATTTGCTACTATCAACTCACGATCAGTTTATATTCTAAAATATTATTTGTAAATATTTTTACTAGAAATTGTGAAATATACCAAGTAGAGAGTTCATATTGTATTAGATAATATATATGAGTAGCAGTACAAATGTTCTTTGTCCTTTAGTTGCCCAGTTCAAATAATAAATGACAAAACTTTTATATTTGGTTTTTAGCAAGTAGTTTTCTTAATAAATTTACTTTGAATCTTTATAGTGTAAAATAGTTGTCCTCTAACCAGTACAATTCTATTGCATGACCAGCTTAGGAGATTCCTTTTATTTAGCAACTTAATTCAGATTAATTTAGAGAGTCATCAACTGATAGTTACATAGGGTTAAAAGGTTAGAGTTAAAATTCACAAGCTTATGGTTGACAGCTCATGTGAGTTTATATGAGGTACTTTGTCTTTTTCCAAATATGTTAATCTTAGTATTGTTTTGAATCTCATCAGAACACTTATGAAAAGCCAGCATAATTGCTTAATTTTGTCCTTTTGAGTAGTTGATACAAACTCGGCTTATGAAATTGATTGATTTTGTAATTTTTTCATTTTGAAATTAATGTATTGGATCAAACACTTTCACTACTATTTCTTTCAAACCTGTCAATTTTAGGTTATCGATACTTTGGATCTAACATAAACCCGATATGTTATTAAGAATCAATGATCCATAAACAAATGTTATGGATGAATTATAAATGATCGAAAAGGTTTAAATTTGTGTTATACCTATTTTGATCATAAGTTTTGTTTCTTGTTCCAGTTTGTAGATTCTTAAGTTTGTATGGGTAATTAAAACCTTATCGACTTAGTTAAATCTTCATATCTTTGCCTTTTAGCCTCTTTATTATTTTTCGCACGTAAAATTAAAATCCTATTTGAAGAATTGACTAAAAATTTCATGTTAAACATGGTATGAGATGACACATAGGTGAACTTGCAATCCAAATGATTTTATTCGATATGAAGGTTTATGACAACAATCATCCGTGCTTGGGATAGACCAAAAGTAAATATATACATTTTCTGCTCAAACTTAACAATTTCTTTAAAGATTTTTTATAATTTTTTATTTTATTTTATTCTTAGGATGCACATTTCCTCGCTAATTTTATGATCTTTAAAAAAATGTATAATGATCTACAATGGCTTTATGGATGGAAGTTAATCAATTTAGTGGTAGCGTCAACTCTAAGGAATGGGTGTATCTGCAAGGTGTGTTTTCCTTGATGATATTTTTCTTACTTAATGTGGCTAATTCATTTAGTACACACTCTACACTATGATCAAGTTATACAAAGGAATAAACAAGAGATAGTTATCATGTATATGGATCTATAAATACATCATGCTTTGAATGAATTTGAGTTTGTTTATATTTTAATCCTTACTAAAGTTCTGCTAAATATAAGTTTGAATTAGTTTTTTCAATCCTGGATCTATTTTGGTTTGATTTCTTGAGCATATGATTTCTTAAGGTATATTGCACCTACTGTTGAATTTAAGAAACATTGCTTACTGCTTGTTCTAAATTGGACTATCGAAAAGTTGTTGTCTATGTCTCTCTTTTTATTTCTCTCTAACATCACTTAAGTTGGAATAAATAAGGATAAATTCAAAGCAATTTAAAAGGATGGATCTAAAATATTTTTTGTACCATCCTAATAAATGCTCTTTTTGTTTTCAACTATGGATGCTTTTCATAGAGAAAAATATATATTTTCCATTGATTTCCATTAGAACCAACAAGGATCAGATCTAAAGCAAGAGTTACTGAAGCTACTGCATCTGCATCTAAGGCCAATGTCAAAATCAAGACAACTTTAACTTGTGAACTTCAAACATGCAGATGTGTATATGATTCAAAAAAATGTGTAAACTGTAATATGACACGTTTTTGAATTCTTGGAGATAGTTAATTGTCTTAGAGTCCCTTCCACCATATGAAAACTTCAAAATTATAAGGAGTGTTAAGAATTTTCATACTAAAATACTCTCATATTCTAGGCTTTCTTTCACTGGATTGAACCTGAGGTAATTTTTATGCAATGGTACATCTTTTATCCAAAGTTTTCTCTTATTTTTATCATTTTCTCCTTTTTATCAATAGAGCTGCAATTATGTTGCTTTCAACAAGAATGTCTAAATGATGATGTAATTGATGTCATTACTGTCTTTCTTACTTTTACGATTTATCTGATTTAAACGTGTTTAGTTGATGTTATTTGGAAATGTATATTATTAGT
This sequence comes from Asparagus kiusianus, assembly GCA_022839385.1. Taxonomy (NCBI): domain Eukaryota; kingdom Viridiplantae; phylum Streptophyta; class Magnoliopsida; order Asparagales; family Asparagaceae; genus Asparagus; species Asparagus kiusianus. The sequence goes on along the minus strand of BQKN01066314.1, from coordinate 943,746 downwards.
ATTTGTTCTATATGAGCTATATGTTCAATAATAGTCTTAAAAATGGTGCACAAAAAATGATTTGACCTTCAAATACCTCACCTTTTATAGTTTCTTGACATGCATCACGTGCAACACGCGTATTGCATACTAGTATAAAATAAAAGTGAAAAAGGCTAATAGCCCCACATCGGATGTATGAGGACATATTGATGGATTTAGAAAGTAAATCTCAGGATTTAAGTTAATAGCAATGAATTAGTCTACAAATATGTAGTTAAGCGTGTTTGGGTGAGTAATTCTAGGATAGGTGACCTCTTGGAAGTCACAGTGTTTCAAGATGTTACTCCAATATTTTTATGCTCTCAACACAAATATGTGTCGTAGGTTTTGCGACACGTGTATGAGACGCGAGTTTTGTGAGACGTACATATGTCATAAGATTTGCAACATATTCTCACATGTGTAGAAAGATTCACCTCTCTATAGATGCTTTATCCACGCTTTTGACTTGTGTCGCACTCCATTTGTACTACAAAAGGAAGTGTCGAGGGGTGACAAAAAATGTATCATAAGTTGCAACTTTTGTTGTAGTGGACTAACCCCTAAACAATGAATAAGAAGGAAGGAAATGATAGGTAGGCTTGGACGCACTACTCAGAAATTAGATCTCTCTTTTTTGTACCTCATTACGATGGCATGCACGTGCATTTATAGGGTAAGAGACAAACCATAAACCCGAATCCTATTAGCGTTAGTGGTCGGCTACCTTTAAAGTGTTTTGAGTGCTATGAATACCTGGACCTTCCCACTTATTTGGGTGGTCAGGTTCTTAAATTTGGTCCAACAGTATCTTAAAAAAGAACCAACTCCTTGGACATTGGTTGTGTAAATCAATTTCATGCAACTATTATTCACGGCAATAAAAAGAACCAACTCCTTGATCAGATCAGCTTCTTTTATCTACTACTGTTGATTAACTTCTGCTTCAATCTTATTCTCACTGTTTGTCTCCATGTATAAGACTTATGTGTCTCTGTCAGAAATCCTACTACTTGTCCTCATGTATAAGACCTACATTGCTTCTATCTGTCTCCATGTTTGAGACCCTTTTATATGTTGCTGATCTCTGAGATCCTACTACTTACCCATTTATCTAATCTCACTATCCATCTTCACGTTTAATACCTAAGTTATGCATCAGCTTTTGGACATTCAGATTACTATTCTGTCCAACCAGTTTCTTCTGCTAAGAAATTAATTGACATTGTTGATGATAAAACTGTTGAGTAATGGAGACAAAGATAACTACTCAATGCATACAAGGAAGATTGTCACTATTATTTGTTATTTTGTTAAAAATATTATATCTAGGAAGCAAGTTTCTCTTTTTATAAAAGTTGGGCAAGATTGATATATCATATATGTGCTCCAACTTGAGAGGGAGTATCAGAGTAGTTATTATATTAGGAAACTTAGCAAAAATTGTATGGTCTGACTCACATTGAGTTATTTAACTAATTATATTTACTTTATTACGAATATACCGCACTGCCCCATTTTGGGATTAAGTCATTTTCCTGACATAATAAAAATAATGCATGCTAATGAATCCAATGAGTTTTCCTTCAAGTGCAATAAAAAAGATATTACTCTATCAATCTTTTTTAAAAAAACTACTGACAACTAAGTAATGAGCAAAGACATCTCTACCACTTAAACCTGTTCAATTCCAACACTTGATCATAAGATAGGAAGCAATAAACACATGTTTATACAACAATGCTCATGAATTCAATATGTTAAAATGCCTTAACCTTGACAGATGACCAAACAGTCACTATCAAAACCTTTTATTATTTACAACATCCTTAAGACTTTTGATTTACATTCAGTCCTAAAGCCATCATAAATATTACTTTTCTACATGGACACTTAAACAATAATTTTATATTTCATTGGTTGGTATATTTACGGACACGTTAAATGGCTAGTATATCAAGGTTGAAGACATTGTACTCATTCAATTTTATCTACGAAAAAGAACTGCATATTTCTAAAGTTGCAGTAACCAAGGTTAATATTTTATTTCTACGTAATATGTTTCAGATCGAAGAAGTCAACACATTACTAGCATAAAACAGAAAGGAAGACATATAGATCCTTTCTATGGGTCTATAACTCTGTTGTTGTCTTTTCACACATCTGTAGGCTGCTGGTCCACAAAATACACTAATTTGCCTGAGAGTATTGTGCAACACCTAAAGGCTACTCAGCTAAAACACAAGAACTTTGGGGGACTAAACAGTTCAGTCCCAGAGTATGCTAATATCATAGAAGACTTGTATATCCGGCTACTTTCGTACATGAGCACAGCCAATAAGTTGATCAATGTAAAATACTACTGTGCTTAGTGATTAGGCATCATCCACTTATCATCAACATGGTCATTTAGACCAATGTACCCTTTATAAACTAAAAGATACCAACCTACCATTTATAAACCAATGTATGACGATTGACGAGGACAGCTAATTTTAAGGACAACAGGGAAATTTCATAACGAATTGCATCCCTTATGTAAGCATAGTCAAAGATTAAATTTCATGGAAATGCCTACATTAAGCATTAATCTAGTCTTCAGACAGAGAAGGGACAATCCCAAAGCTGACTTGTAGTTTGCAACTTGTAGAGTGAAGTTTTAAGGATCAAACCTGTAAATGTTAACTGCTAAGTTGACAATGTAACTTGATAAGCTTCCTAATCAACCCTTCTTATTGTTTGAATAAATAGAAGGAAGATGCATGAGTATCTTTCTTTATTGACCATGGTGCCATTGGCAGAATTATGTCTACAATCGCATGTTTCCATGACTAGACAGTAATAACATCAAGTTCAATAACACTAGCATTTTAATTCAATAGAATTCCCATGGACATGCTCTAGTTAGCCAAAAAAAGTGACTTATGTTGTGAAAGTTTGATGCTTGTAACTATAGATAAACGGATAACTAGGAAAAAATATTAAAGATTCACAAAACCAAACCAAATGCAGAGGGGGCACATGATAATTGGTCCTAAAATTTCCTAACTTGTAAATATTTTTTGTGTAGTTTAAGGGAGATGGCAACCGGGAAGAGTGGCTTATATGATTCACAGTGAAGAATAATGCAAGTTGAACCACTTGTCAATGTCTCCTAGATATGAGGCAGCTATGCTAATATCAAGCATGCAAGTGCCAACTCAAAGATCCTCTCTAGCAACATAATCCACAAAGCATACCTATTTACACATGCATCAAATATCTATGAGTAGCAGTGTCTAATCCATAAAGGAACTAGTCATTAAACAATATGCAGTCACAATATAATTTGACGTGACAAGAAGATATCAACACACCCAATAGATGAGAGTAGTGTAATCGGATCTAATAACTTGATGGTATGTTTTGGAAGGGGAAATAGTAAGAAATTCTTTAGAATCCATATACAAACTCACTAAACCGAGACAACCATACAAGAATCTGATAAAAAAGGAGGTATATCGCTTAGTAGATTAACTATGAAACAGGCCAAAGAATAGAACAACACCAATAATACCGAGGTCCACAACATTAATATTTTCACTTATTACAGGATTCCAAAATTAAAAAAACAAAAGAAGAATATCCTTCTCCGTTTGGCAAAGGTTTAAAGAACAGCTGTGATCATTTTTAGTGCTTGGGAATAATAAATATTTGACTATTTTCTTTATAAATAGAGGAGTTATCTCTTAATTCTTCGTATTAGTAAACCCTTCACTTAACCCTTTGCCAAACGACACTCAGATGAGTAAACTTCCAAAGAATAAAAGCAGTAAAAATAACAAAATAACTTCATAAACCAGTTAAACCAAAAATAATAAAAAACTTCATTATGCACACCTTAAAATTAAAAGGGTTTAATAAAATAATAAAATAATAAAATTTATTACCAATGGTTGCTTGCTTAGAAACTTCATCCCCCAATTTGACGACTTCAGGCCAATCTACTTTGTCCAGAGAAGAAGAAGCAGGTTTATCGAGCGTCTGAAAGAACCAAATGCAAAATCACGAGAAAATAGAAGGATATTTAAAAATAAAAGTCAGGAATTTAATAGAAAAATTCGACTTGCTTGGAAAGTTTCTTGGATGTTTTGGCTGTGCGAATAAAGGGATTTTGTGAGATGTCCTCTTCTTCCTCCTTTCTTCGACATCGCTGTTGCCCGTTCGTCCGCTTGAGATCAAATCGTTGAGGTTTATATATATAAGGTTTAAAAACGAGACCTCTTTTATGCTTTTTTTGGTCAAAATGACCTCTTTTATTCTTGCAGTTGCGGTTAATTTTTTCTTTAAATAATTGTTTTGATATTTAGGGGCTGTTTCTTTGCCTAAAAAAAGTCGGAAATCAAAGAATAGGAAAACTTGTATTACGGTTGTTTGGTTGGCTAAGGGGCTGTTTAGTTCATTTCCTACATATAGGGAAATACATTTTCATGTACAAAAACACAAGTTTTGAGTTTTCCAAACTTTTCCAAGAATAGATTGTTTCGCTTTGGTTCGCACAAAAAAAATGGTTGGAAACCAATGTATTTATTTTTCTTGTGTTTGGTTCGTATGGAAAAAAGGAAAAACTTTTGTTTATATGGCAAAAAGCTAACGTGGCTGCAGTTTTTGTCGATTTCACGAGATTGAGGAAGGAATTGGGGGAGAGAAAAAATCTGATGTGGCGGCGATTTTCATCAAGTTTCCCTTCTTCAACCCTAGCGAACCAAAGATGGGAAAAAACCGACGGAAAGCTTATATCCTACGTGGCCACGAAAAATCTGATGTGGAGGCAGTGTAAAACTTTTCCACCGAGTTAAAAAACGAACCAAACAGCCACTAAAAAAAGAAGAAAATCAAATAATAGGAGATGAGATGAGAGGAGTTGTCACCATATTATTGGATGATGTAAGTGATTTTTTAAGAAAACTTGTTTTGAGGTTGTTTGGTTGGTTAAAAAAATTAAGAAAATGTATTATAAGAAACATATTTCCTATAATATGTTCTTTTCTTGTGTTTGGTTCATTCTTGAAAATAAGAAAATAGATGAGATGAGATGAGTTGTCATTATATTATTGGATGATGTGACTCACACTTAAGGAAATCAATTTCTTTGGTTTTTTGAGGAAATGGATGGAAATGAATTGTTAATAAGATAAGATGAGTTGTCACCATATTATTGGATGATGTAAGTGATTTTTAAAGATGAGATGAGATGAGTTGAATGATGTGACTCATTTCTTGTGTTTGGTTTATTTTTAAAAGTAGAAATAAGATGAGATGTGATGAGTTGGTGGATAAAAATAATATTTTATTGATAAAAGTGTGTAGATTTGCTTTTCTTGGGGTGAGTTTTAGGGATGAAAATGGATAAAAATAATATTTTAATGAGAAAAGTACAAAGATTTCATTTTCTTGGTTTTTAGGAAACCAACCAAACAGCCCCTTATAGAAAGAGTTTGATAGATATTTGTAATTTAGTCACTTAGGTTTCGTCTGAATACCATGGTGTTTTCCTTGTTGTGTTTTTATAAAAAAAAAACACCATGATGCTGTGTTTTTCCCTTAAAATGTTTTCAAAACACCATGTTAAGTATTTTTTGTCAACACTAGTTTGACTCATTATAACATTAGTATTAAACATATTATTAATATTTATATATTAATTATAATAAAATATATTATAAATAAAATGTTATAATATTTAGTTTACATTATTATAGCATTATAAGTATTGAATATAATATAATATAATATTGTATAATGTATTATAATATTTATATTATACTTTAATGAGTTATATTATATTATAATTATTACATATTATTTATAAATAATTATATATTTAATTATGCTATATCAATTTGTTATTGTTATATATTATATTAATATTTTTATAATAATATTATTTTATTATTAATATAATATTATACTATTATTAATATAATATAATATTATTAATAATATTAATATTATATATTACTAGTATGTTATTAATAAATTAATATATTATAAATATTTAAATATTATATAACATATTATATTTTAATAATATTATTATATTGTTATGTTATTATTAAATATGTTACTATTATATTATATTTTATAATTATTAATTTATTATAATTTATTTATTAAAATTTTAATAATATTATAGCAATTATACTATTAAATAGTATATTATCATATCATTATTAGATTATTATTTATTATCAATAACTTTTTATTAGTTTATTTATATTTTATTATTATTTATTTATTATATAATATATTATTAATATATTAAATATTGGTATTTAATATAGTATAGTATAGTATATTATAATAAACATGTTGATAATAACTATATATTAATTACATTTAATATATTATGTTAGATATTATATTAACACATTCTCAAACTCAAAACCAAAATACCAAACTTAAAACACCTAAAAGTTGTTTTGAAATAAGTGTTTTGTTTTTGGTTTGAGGATGATTTAGCTCAAAAAACACCATGGTTTCCAAACACATGATGTTTTGTTTTTGGTAAAAATACCATAGAAACAAGTAAAACACAATGATATCCAAACGGAGTCTTAAATATTTGGGTAAAAAACCATTTTGGTTCCTGCCCCTGCCCCAGGACTTAATATTCAAATTGGTGCTCGTACTTTTTTTTTCTCAACGCAGTCTCGATACCACTCATCAGTTACAAACTAAGTCCCTTCATTAACATCATAGTTAAAAGAAAAAAAGTTGTAATCCTGTCTTAATATGTTTAAATTAGGAGGCACCTCTCGAGCCTCTAAACTCTCAAGCTAAGATAGATCAAGGCTCTTGTGAAGCTAGAAAGGAGTTTTGGAATAGTTTTTGCATATAACCTCTCTATTAGGTAACAAATTTAACCAAAGATTTTCTTTTATATATGTTTTGTGTTTAGATATGTTGTTACATGAATATAAGTCTAGTTCTTAGACATGCATGAGTTATTTTGTAAGATCAAGGCTTGCATGTAAGTCAGAATGTGATTTGTGAGCATGCAAGCCTTCCTTGCCAATAAAGTCACTATCATGATGCATTTGGAGCATAAAAATTATAATATTCTTGTGTGATTAGTCTTGCGTATAATAGATAGAGGTTTCATGGCTCTAATTATGCTTAGAAAAGTATCCTTGTATGTACAAAATTCTCATTCAAAAAAAATAACAAGCAACTAGACAGTTTTTCTAGAATTCATAAGCATAAACTATCAAACCACTCAAGATAAGTATATATTATCAAATTCTTCTTCTAGGAATTAGCTCTAGTTGATTATTCTAAGCATTATTGTTGGCCTATTTGTTTTGATGATGTTTAACAAATAATTTACCACTAATGTTGTTTGTCTAGTATTTATGTTTTCTTATTTATTGTAGACAAACAACGTGTCGGAGGATGGATGGAATCGAGCATCAACGATCGTATCCAATGGAGGTTGGTGGAATATTGGTATGAAGCCAATACAATTAAAGTTGAAGATCCAAGTTCAAGCTTCATCCGTAAGTTTACCAAGACGAGCTTAATTAAAGATCAAGATAGCTTGGGTAAATTAGTTTAGGGTTTATACTTGTGTGTTAATACTTTGAGCTCTATATCACACATACACACAATTCTTGATTTTGAGTAATTTTGATAAAATATTGAGTTATTGTTTTTTGGACTTAACAACCATTATATACATATTTTATTAAGTCTATAAAATCATTTTATAATGTTTCAAAACATTTTTTAACTCAATAGTCAAAAATTAAGAAGTTTATGTACACATGTATTTAAAAGTTTTGCAAAATACATGAGTTTCACAAATGTGAAGTAAACACTGAACCTCTGTCTGACACGATCGTGTCTGGAACTCCATGAAGTTGAACTATCTCCCGTATAAATATCCTCGCGTATGCCTCGGTGGTATAAGTAGTCCTCACTGGAATAAAATGGGCTGACTTCGTCAACCGATCCACAATCACCCAAACTGAATCGATCCCCTTCTTCGACTTCGGCAACCCTACAATGAAATCCATAGAAATGACCGCCCACTTCCACTCTGGGATGAGTAAAGGCTGAAGTGTTCCTGCTGGTCTCTGATGCTCTGCCTTCACCTGCTGATAGGTAAAACACTTAGCCACATACTTTAAAATCTCTCGACGCATACCACTCTACCAGAAGTGTCTCTTCAAGTCCTTATACATCTTAGTGGTCCCTGGATGTACTGTATACCTAGTACGATGTGCCTCATCAAATAACTCTCTCTTCAGCTCGGCACTGGATGACATAACTAGCCTACCCTTCATCCGTAGACCTCCATCTGCTCCAATGGTCCAATCAGCCTTAGGCTCTTTAGAAATCTCCTCCTTTCGGATTTGAATCCAAGAGTCTTCCAGCTGAGCTCTAACTACTCTGGTACTCCAAGATGGCTGAACTGACATAGCTCCCAAAAATGCACTGGCTCCACTAATCTCGGGTCTGAAATCAAACTGGCTAAGAGTAAGAAGATCTTTATACAATGAACACCTCAAAGCCGCAACCTGATGTCGACGCTTCCTACTCAAAGCATGTGCTATGACGTTCGCCTTCCTAGGATGATACTGAATCGCGAACTCGTAGTCCTTGATAAACTCAATCCATCTCCTTTGCCTCTGGTTGAGTTCCTTCTGAGAGAAAAGATACTTCAGACTCTGGTGGTCTGTGAACAACTCAAACAGCACTCCATACAAATAGTGCCTCCACGACTTCAATGCAAATACCACTGCTGCTAACTCCAAATCATGAGTGGGATAGTTCTGCTCATGCACCCTCAACTGCCGTGATATATACGCTACTACCCTTTGAGTCTACATCAATACACCTCCTAAACCTGCCAACAATGTATTTGTATAGACGACAAATGTCCTGTCGCTACTCGGAATGGTCAAAACTGGTACTGAAGTCAACTTAGTCTTCAAGATATCAAAGGCCTTCAGGAACTCCATACTCCAAATGAACTATACACCCTTCTTCGTAAGGGGTGTAAGTGGCATCAAAATCTTCGAGAAGTCCTGGATGAACTTCCTATAATAGCCGGCTAAGCCCAAGAAGCTATGAATCTCTGTCACCGTCTTCGGCGGTTCCCAGTCAAGGACTGCTGTCACCTTAGCCGGGTCCACTACTACGCCCTCTCTACTAATGACGTGGCCAAGAAATCTGACTTCTGAAAGCCAAAATTCACACTTGCTGAACTTGGCATACAACTGATGCTCCTGTAGAGTCCTCAAAGCTAATCGTAGGTGCTCCTCGTGGTCTGCCTCCGATCTCGAATAAATGAGAATGTCGTCGATAAAAACAATCACGAACTGATCTAAGAAGGGACGGAAAACCCGGTTCATTAAGTCCATGAATACCGCGGGTGCATTGGTCAGTCCGAATGGCATGACCATGAAATCGAAAGATCCATATCGAGTAAGAAAGGCGGTTTTGGGAACATCCATCTTCCGAACCCGCAACTGATGATAACCAGAACGAAGATCAATCTTCGAGAAGAACTGCGCTCCCTACAGCTGGTCAAACAAGTCATCAATCCTAGGCAATGGGTACCTATTCCGGATAGTGACCTTGTTCAACTCCCTATAATCAATGCACAATCTCATACTACCGTCCTTCTTCTTCACGAAGAGGACCGGTGCGCCCCACGAAGAATGACTCCGACGGATAAAATCCTGAGCTAATAACTCGTCTAACTGGGTCTGAAGCTCCCTCATCTCAGCTGGTACCATGCGATAGGGTGCACGGGATATCGGGGCTGTGCCTGGCTGTAACTCAATACAGAACTCAACCTCTCTCACAGGAGGTAGTCTAGGTATGTCCTGGAAGACATCCGGATACTCTGAGACAACTCTAGTCTCCAATAAATCAACACCCTGATCCCGTCGCATCACCTCCTCGGTGTACGCTAGAAATGACTCCGGAAAATGGTTGCCCTGAGAGGTTGTCACAATCATCTCGGACCCATCGGACGCCCGCAAATTGACTGTCTTTGCAAAGCAGTCAATACTAACATGGTAGGAAGACAACCAACCCATACCAAGGATGACATCGAACTCGGACATATGCAATACTATCAAATCAACCACGAACTCTGACTCATCTAAACTGATAGTACAGCTCCTACAAACGCTCTCCAGAAGCGCTATCTCACCTAAAGGGGTGGAAACTGATAAAGGGGTGTCTAATGGATGAACTACGAGCTGGAGTCTAGACATAAAATCATGCGAAATGAGAGAATACGAAGCTCCCGAATAGAAGAGAATACGGGTAGGAAAAGAATTCACAAGAAACGTACCCTCCACCACTGCTCCGCTAGCTCCATGATCACACGGTACTACCGCATATACCCTGCCTGTGGCTAGAGACTGCTCTGCTACTAATGCTGGAGAATACGACACTATCTACCCCTGAGGAACCTCCTGAACTGCACGAATCTGCCCCTCAGTCCTCTGTGCTGCTGGTGGTGCCTCAAGTCTCGCCTGATGGCCCTGAACTCTGCCATGCTGTCGCTGCTGTTGCTGGTTCGGGCCCTTGCCCTGCTGAGCTCCTATTGGTGCGCTACGACACTCTGATGCCTTATGCCCGACCTTGCGGCAGTTATAGCAAACTCCCTGGAACTTACGCTGCTGATGCGCTCTCTGATCATGCTGGGGTCCCTTCTTATGAGGACCTTGCTGCTACTGCTGGGATCCAGAAAAAGGACTCTTGTTCTTCCCCTTATCCCCGGTCTGTCCTGCCTTGGTCTTCCCTTCCTTATCCTTCTGGAACATGGCAGTCTTAATCTCCTGAGAAGTGGCGGCCTCAGCTACCTCTCGAACTGAATAAAACTTCCTCAAGACGAGATATCGACGAAGGTTAGGGCGGAGCCCTGCTAAGAACATCTGAGCCTGGCGCTCTCCCGTCTGCCGCATACCAGTGAAGTGCAGCAACTCCATAAATCTGCTCTCAAAATCTGCCACTGACATATCCCCCTGAGTCAACCGGGATAACTCAAGCTCCTTCCCAGTCCGTGCTGTAGAAGAAATATACTGCCCATCGAAGAAATAAACGAAGTCCTCCCATGTGAGGGTCATCCGGTGCTCTGGAGTGAACTGAAGTCAGTACCATCTCTCGGCATCTCCCTTTAGACTGTAGGATGCCAACCTCTGCTTCTGCACTGAATCCACATTAAGTATGTCAAGGGTGTTACTTACATCCTCCTTCTACTTGTGGGCTGCAAGAGGGTCTGCTGACCCCTGGAACTGTGGTGCTCTCATCTTCTGATACCTCTTAACCATACGGAGCCAAGCCTCCTGCTCTGTGGCTCTGTCTGAGACTGCTGGTGGAATGACCAGGTGCAGTCTCTGGGGGTTTCTCGCTGAAGGAACTGCTGGTATCCCCTGCGGCTGATCTACTGGTGGTGGTGGTGTCGGTGACGCGATCTGACTCGCCACAAGCTCCTCAATTACTGCCATCCTAGCTATGATGGAAGCCATGAGATCAATGAGGTACTGGGGAGCCTGCTGCGGCTCGGGTGGTGCCTGCTGTGGCTCGGGTTGAGCTTGCTGTGGCTCAGGTGGAGCCTACTGCGACTCTGCCTGTCCAGCTCTCCGAGTACGAGGTCTACCACGTCCTGCCATTTCTCTGTTCATAAGAAAACAAGAGTTTTATGAGTCCAAATAGACATATACATATACATAGCATATCACAATATGACTTTCACAACAATTTAGTATTCATTCAAATACTTTAAGTTTACACATAATAGTTATCATAAAAAAATATCCTCAATTTTGAGATATACGCATATATCGTCCCCACTCATACTAGGGAATCCTTACGGACTCTATACATGAATCCTAAGAAACTCTATCCTAGCTCCACGACTCGACACAGGATGATCCTAAGAATACTAGAACTAGAGCTCTGATACCAACTGTGACGCCCCTAGGTTCACACAAGGCTGCAGTCCAAGGTAAAACCAAGAATGTCAACCTGTCATGCACCACACCGTGCAATAACATGTTTCACCATCATAATTACTATCTCTCTAGTAGAGTTAAATAACAGGTGTAGGTACAAAAGCAAGTAAAAGATAATACAAGAGTCAACTAATAAAATAATAGAGATCAGATTAATATTTCATCATCGAACATACTAAAAAATACAAGTCAATATCTGAAATGAATATACTGGAACTCCTTAACAAGTCTCAAATACATAATGTCTGAATAATAGGAAATAAGGCACACAACCTTTACAACCTCTAGAAATAAACTCTCAAAATGTCTAACAAAAGCCTACAGTGGAGCTCAAAAAAAATATAACTATAGTAGAATAGCTGAAGCTAGAGTGCCTCGCCATCAACCTGCGACTCTCCGGGCTCCTAGCTCATTACCTAAAAGGGGAAGGGACAACGAGCGTTAAAGTGCTAGCGAGCAACATCACAACTAACCCCAAGGGAAAAGGGCTTGTTGTATACAGAAAATACAG
>BQKN01066314.1:902540-930797 GCA_022839385.1 Asparagus kiusianus | reverse complement strand
ATTAAGGGGGAACTATCAACTGTTATATCCTAGCTTGTGGTGAGTGAGACGACGATTTGTTTGCTCCTCATCCTGTTATAACTGTTATATCAACTTTTGGATATGGGACTTTTTAAGTTTTGTTCGCATCCCTCTTGTTAATTTTTTATATTTTAATATATTTTCAATGAATAGGTCACCTTGCCTGCTTTTTCTCTAAAAAAAGACAGGAAGAGGATGAATTCCTTATTAAACCCTAGAGTTTTTATCTAACTTGGACTTGAAATTAGTTTAGGCCATACAAGTACGGGAATAAATTTAAAACTTAATAGATCTCAACATTTCAGATAACCTTAGGCATCAGAAATAAGAAATGGAAATAATAAAGGGAAAGGACATACCAGACAGAAAAATCTGAATGCAGTACCTTGATAGCAGCAACATCAGCTGCTAGAGGCTTCAGGTCCAATGCAATACCAAAGTAGAACATGGCCTTAGCATGCATATTAAGCCTCTTGTAAATCTTCCCCATCAACGCATAGATGCTGCTCTCACATGGAGTGAACTCCTTTACCTGTTCCAAATGCTTCAAAGCTTCATCACATCTTTCAAGACTTAGGAGTATGTTAGCCTTCTGATAGTCTGGGAGTGGGTTCTTCTTATCCGCAAGGATAGCCTCCTCAATTATCTCTAGGGCTTCCTCGTTCCTCTGCCAACCAAAGGGAGACAAAGTTTCAAACAGTAAAGTATAACAATGCTTGAGAAATCTATAAGTAAGATCTAAGGATTGATACTCATCATTGAATTCAAGTCCAATGACACAAAAGAGGAGATGAAAAAGTAAGAATGACAACATGTAGAATGGAAATTCAAGAGTATATACAGCAGCAGAAGCTGACCTTCAATGAATGCAGTGCCATTCCAAGATAGCATATAATAATTGAAGAGCGTTGATTAATACGGTAAGCTCTCTGGAAATGGTGCTCTGAGAACTCAAATTTCTCCTGCCGAAGATAGACGAGCCCAAGACCATTTCATGAGTTATAATGCCTTTCATCTACCTTAAGTGCATTCTGATAACACTTTATTCCGTTCTCATAATCCTCCAAGGCAACATACCTGTTAATAAAAAAAGATGGATAAATATGAAACATTAATAGTAGCAGTTGTAGTTATTTACGGCCAAACCTCGGGGTTAAAGAAAACAAAGTTAAACCACCAAGCAGTGTAGCTTTGTTCCTGTCACAAGAGCAAAACTCAAAACAAGCTGAAAGTAAACAGAAACCCAGCATCTGTCCAAATGAAATCCAATTATCCAAGAAATAAGATAATCATAATCCATGTTGATTACTTTTATTGAAATTTTATTAAGCAAAAGAAAATTACGGGGACGCATATCTTGTTAATTATGTAGTACTTTCAATATAACGAACTTATTTTATAGAATGGAATATGGCTTGTACAACAACCTCATTTTCTCGGACCATTAACCTTCTCCGTAGCTGCACAAACAAAGAAGAAGGAAAAAACTGTAAGTGCACCAAGTATAGTCTTCTGCTCATGCGGATCACACCACAGATGTCCTCACAACCTATAATATTTGACTACTTAGGAGAGGGACAAACTACTTGATCATTTGTTTGTCAAAATTTTGTTCAAATATCGGACTATCTTTACACATTATTTTCTCAAAGGTATTGAATCCTAAATTAATCACATGATTTATTCAAAGGTATTGAATCCTAAATTGATCACCGTCCACAAAAAAATGTTACCTTTGTCCATTGTCGAATAAATGAACTTAACTTGCATAAGTATAATGTGAACTATGTCATACTGAACCACTAAAAAACAAAGAGATAAGAGGAACAAAATGACTTACCCAACAACCCAGAAACTATATCCATCAAGATGCCAAGATTGCAACAGCCATACACTTTAATAACGTCAAAGCCCTATAAAAATAAGCCTAAGAGACTTTACACTGGAAGAGCAAATGAGTTTCAGGTATCTCATTAAACCACCAAGCATTGTAGCTTTGTTCCTATCACAAGAGCAAAACTCAAAACAAGCTGAAAGTAAATAGAAACCCAGCATCTGTCCAAATGAAATCTCCGAAATTCAACCAGATAGATCTCAATTAGGGTACATGCAGCATATTAACAAAGCCCCGGGCAAAACTCAAGCATCCATTACCCTTATAGGTGAACCTGACCTATCAGTACCACCAAAAAGGCAAAAAACCAAATCCTTTTCACGTGCTAAATCATGAGAAAATGCCTTGGACTAGAAAACCCCAAATTGCATATTTGAAGGTAATATGGAACATTGCCCTTCAACAAACAGGCACATAATATATTTGTTAATAACGTAATATCTACAAAGCAAGAAAATCATATACCTTATCCCTATACAGCTGTTTGAGCCGTGCAACCTCCTCGAAACCCTTATCCACCAATTCCCTCAAATTCCTCGGCCCAACCCCCATTATTGTCAAAAGACCAGCACTCTCCACCACCACCCCCTTCTGCCTCCTATAGACAGCTCTGCTGCTACTGCTGCTCTGCTTCTTGTCACTCAAACCCGCGTAAATCTCACCTTCACTTACACCGTCCTCGTCATCTTTACTCTTCTTCCCCGTATCATCAAACTCTTTCAAGATTCAACCCTTATCGTGACTCCTCGGGCCCCGCACTGCCCTGAACCTCGCCACGTGGCAGATGACTGGAGCGGCGGGGCTCATCCCCGATTTAGAGGTCCAAAATGACTTACCCAACAACCCAGAAACTATATCCATCAAGATGCCAAGATTGCATTGTGTTTTCAGTGTTTTGAAACACAATATCGATGAAATCATGCCAACCAAGTCTAACGACAGGCGTCCCAGTAACATTAGAGTCGAATTTATACTATAGAAATATGTCTAAGAAAAAGGGTTGGCGAATGGATTTTCATGTACATGAATAGTTTGGACAAAAAATTCGTGATTAAGATATATTTCTTCAAGCATGAATAGTTTGTATTAAAAAGTAAAAAAGAAATGTGATGCAATGGTTTTGTAACGCTATACATGTTATCCATTATTTTGTGAAATAGAACAAACTTACCTCACTTTTAGCAGAGGTGTCCATCATAACAAATGGTATTACAGTAGGTGATTGAATAGGAAGAAGTCGTAATATCATCCAATCCGGACGATCATTTTTTAGCATGAAACCTAGTAGATTTGAATCTTCATTGATTATTCTTTTAAGAACACTGGGAACCTGGTCATGTCATAAAACAGATACAAATAAATTTGGGCTACTAAAAGAAATAAATTAGAATAACAGTTTTGTAAAATTAACTACCTTCTCTATAGAAAGCTATTGTTTCCTCTCAATAGGTTCAGGAAGCTGTGCTTTGTCATCATATTTCTTGCAAAGGACTCATCAACAATAGTTTGTGTGCAGTATAGATAAGTAAAAAATAGTTGACATGCAAATTTAAAGTAATAAAGTGAACTATTCTCTGAATATGTATTTAGATTCACATAATTGAATGTTAAATTTAAGTTAATAACTGCAATAACAATCAAAGCATGCAATAGTTATCAAACAACTATATGAGCATATGCGTATAAATCATAAATTGTCCTAACAAATTAAATTCATCAGTTCATAATCTTAAAAGCATATGAAAAGCTCATTTGAAATCCTTCAACCAATTTGTAAATGTAATTAAAATTAAAAAACATTCATGTTTAATTTTTGTGGGCCCTTGATCAATCCTTCTCCACCTTTATCTTCTTTTTTGGTAAATCAATAACTGAATCATCATCATCAATGTTGATTGTGATGTCTTCTTGGATTTGGATTTCTTGTGCTATTATCTTTCCTTGTGCACGTTCATCCTTTGACTTCTCATCCAACTTTACAAGGAACTTGTATGTCTTTCCGATGTTGAGAATAAACTTTTGAATGAATGAACTCTGATTTTTTTCTGTTTTAATAAGGAAAAAATTATGATCTTATACATGAAACATATTGTTTTATATGTATAAAATATAATAAAGTAAGAAGTTACCTCTTTTATATCATCCATGAATTTTTGAGCATTGCATCCTATCAAAGTTTCTGCTACATCAAAAAGTGTGACTCTTGCATTATCTGTTTCATCTTCCACTATGATTTTAACAAGATACCTACATTTTGTATTATCATTATTCATCAGATGATATTTTTATATTTAATATTTATATTTTTCTTTCATGAGTAATTGATAGTACTTTACCTCGGTATACTGTCTTCATTGTTTTTTTGACAATTTTGACATTTGTCATAAATAGTTTTGTCTACTTTTTTATTGCAGCCTTTGCATGAGTAGTACCAAGCTTCATGTCTATTTAAGATATTACTTATTTTTCCAGTAAAGCTGCCATATTATGCCTGTAGATTTTTAAAAACTTAGTTAGTTATAATCGTAGTTTACATATATTTAGTAAATAAAATAAGAAATTATAAAATAATTGAAAAAATTATAGTTAAAAATGAATTTTTTAAAAATTAATGTAAAAGTAATAATTGTAAATGTATTTGAAACATCAATGAAACAAGATCTATTTATATCAGCTTGTTTTGAAACTGAAGCTCTTGATTCATTAATATTTTACAGTAGGATTTTTAATATCATACATTTGATGATTTTTGTGAAGCTTGCATAATGTCAACAATATTCATTTTCGCAGCATTTTTAAATAGCCTTGACGGAGCACCATTAGTCTTGATCTTTTCTTTTGAAAGAACCCTGCATATAATTTTAAAAATATTTAAATTATAATTTATAAAGTTATCTTTTTTATTTGAATTACCTTTCTCGCATGTCCTTAGCAAGTTGTATTTCAGGGTTGATACATATTGTTGATGCAATTTGCGAAGTCATGCACATCTCCCCTGCATATATATTAGTTATAATTAGAATTTGATATTTATTGATAAATAATTTATAATTCAATAATAAAAAATGTTACCTTTGTACAATGATATTTTAAAATCTGATAGCGCTATTATAGTTGTCTCATGCATATTTCGTTCAATAATTGAACTTTCATTGCCAGCTAAATCTCCGAATAAAGTTACAGACAATGTTATCTCACTGTGTAAGAAAAGTTAGACAATTTTAGGTTAATATATTATATTTTGAATAATAAATTTATTGTGAAATAAAAGCATGCGTGTATACTCTTTATCTACTATAATGATGTCCCGCCTTGTGTCCGCTTTATTATATCTTGTAACGTACTTGATCATAGGCTTGACATTTGCTATCATTGTAAGAACATCTGCACATAAATTTATAATAAGTTTAAAAATCATGTATAAATTTTTAAATTAAAAATAAAAGGTGTTTACAAATACTTACTTATATTCCTTGTATCCTCGTTGGAAATTGCGTCTTTGATTGAGATGAAGTTATTCAATATCTTATCAAATTGAAACTCTGCTTTTGATTCTTTGATAGAAATATTCTTAGTAATGTCAACTCAATTGACTCATGTACATTTCCATAAAGCGGGTTTATTGGTTTGACTTCTCCATTTGAGATGTAAACAACATGATTCTTCTGAAGCATGTGCTTATACATTTCAATAGTTTCTCCAAACATAATACCTTGTATTTTTTTCCCCTGCAAATATTACTAATATTATCTCACAAATAACTAATACATTAACATTCATTTAAGCCTAAGATAAATAAGATAAGTAATAGATGACGTAAGTTATGTATAAATGTAGTTTTATGTGGGAAACTTTTAACTAACCATTCTCTAGATTGTGCTGAAAGGTATCCATAATCTTTGGGTTAAAAAAATTACCTTTTAACTCATCAACAAAACTAACCTTATTTATATAAAGTTACCTATTATTGAATTAGCATTTCTGCTACTTACTAATAAGTCATTTGATCTCAATTAACAAATTTAATCGTTTATACAGATTAGCTCTTTGTAAACAATTTCAATAGGCGCTACTTGTATAAACAATTCCACCAAAGTTTTGCAACACCAACTAAGTTGAGGGGCTAACATGATAAATTAATATACTCAAAATTTAGCTTGATCATGCAACTAAATAATAAATTTATAGTAAATATGCTTATTAAAAATTTACTCTAAATAATAACTATTTTGTTGCAGTGTGTATACAATGTTGTGTTGATGTCATATTCCAATTATTTGCTTGCTTATATGTTAGACATATGTAGACAATTAATTTACGTAGAATTAGGAAGAAAGCATGATATTTGTTGTATAAAATTTGCGAAAATGAATTACATGTTGCTTACCTCTTTAATAAATACAGGAATTTTTTTATATGATCTTATACATAGTAAGGTGATAATAATTAATATAAGAATAAGCATCAACAATTATAATTTAATTTATAAATTTTAAAAAAATTGAGAAGACTCTGCATAGATTTAAAATAACGATTGCTATAGCATGATAAAAAGTGATGCATATTGTACTTAACTATTGTATGTATTACTTTATTTAAGAATAAGTATCAATAATTATCAATAGAATTATAGCATGTAGAATATTGCTACATTACCTCTGAGTCGACAAAAATTATTTTTAGTAGTTTTCCTGATCCTTTGTTGTTCTCATAAGATGACTCAATAGTTCTTAGGATAACAACATGAATGGTCCACTCTCTTTGAAATTTTTTTAGTTTGCGTATTTGAATGTGTGGAATTGCTGCTTCGTTGGTAGATGACATTGTTCTTGCAAGATTTTGAATAGTTTGTTATATATAAATAACAATGCATCTGAAGTACTAAATAAACTCAAAAGAAAATAAAATGAGACTATTTCTATATTAAAGGTGTGACACTAATTATAGTAATTTGAATTTATTAATTAATACTATTTACAATGTTTAAAGTTATTTTAATTTTGATTAGTACATGATTTTGAATGAACAAAGTGAATGATGTAATAATGAGTTGTAATTTTTTTAAAATTATTTTTAAGAATAAAACTTTAATAAAATTGCAGCTACTTATTATATAAATTCCTAACCTTTAAAAATATTATTGGTCATTTGAATTATTCCTCGTTGTCCTTTGGCTAGAGAACTTCCTTGTATACAACATTCTTTGTGTATTGTTCTTCTTCTGCAAATTTTCCATCTGATGTTATTAAGACCTTGGTTGTCATCATAGAAGTACCCCGCGATAAAGCAACATATAATTGCCCATGAGAGAACACTGGTTCAGGTAGATAAATACCTACGTTAGGTATTGTTTGCCCTTGGGATTTATTAATTGTCATTACAAAACATAATCTTATGGGAAATTGTTTGCGTTTGAACTTAAATGGTAATCCTTCATCTTCTGCTGGTGACAATGGTATTCTTGGCAAGAAAACTTCTTTCCTAGCATGTTGGCCCATTATGATTTTAGCTTGAATTACATTGTAGTTAAAATCTTGACATACCATTCTTGTACCGTTGCACAATCCATTAGTTGGATCCAAGTTCCTTAGTAAAATAATTGGATAATATTTTTTCAACATGAGCTTGTGTGGCGGTAGTCCATTATGGAGCAGAGTGTTCAAAAATTCTTCTTGGTAATGATGATTAGTGTCATCAACTGCTTCATCAAAGCTATAGAATTCTTTTCCTTCTCCTGGAAACCTTTTTATTAGTCTATCATTTAACATGTCAACATATTTATTTTTTTGTTGCAAGGATAGCTCTATCTTTCATATAGTCAATAGACTTGAAATTCTCATCTAAAGATGGAAAAATTGAATTTATGAGAGAATCTTCTGGTAGGTCATCACCTTGATTCTGGATCAATATTGTATTAGGCAGTTTTATGAGATCTTGGGTCACTGTTGGTTCATCTCCATTTCCAATCCTAAGAAGAAATTCACTGAATGATGTGTCTGATTTTGCTCTCATATTTTTTGAAAGTTGTAGTTTGATCATTTTGCTCCACAAATGTGAGCTTACTAAACTTTCTTTGATAGTTTGTGATCTTGTTGAGCGAGGCACCACTAGTAAAACTTGTCTGAAATTGCCACCAAATACAATAACTTTTCCGCCAAATGGTTCATCTTGATCCATTAAATCTCTTAGTGTTCTATCCAACGTTTCAATTGCAACGTGTTTAGCCATAGGAGCCTTGTCCTAAATTATTAGACGAGCTATTCTAATGAGTTTTGATGTCCCATCTTGCTTTGATATACCACACATAGATGAATCTATTGTTGGGATTTTGATTTTAAATCTGGAGTGTGCTGTTCTTCCACCAGGCATTATTACAGCTGCGACACCTGATGTCGCTGTAGCAAGAGCTATCATACCTTGCGATCTTACTGTGGCAAGTAGAGCACGATATAAATAAGTCTTACCAGTTCCTCCAGGATCGTCAATAAAGAAAACTCCACTTTTATTTGCTTCAACTCGTGTTAATATTGTAGTGTATGGGGTATGTTGTTCATAGTTGAGTTTTGTTGCAGCATTTAGATCATCAGTTGGGATTTGTACATCTAGCTCTTCTTTTATTTCTCTTGGGTATGAACCTTCCTCTGTAATGGTTTTTGCTTGTAAAGGTGGCAAATCAAAATTTTTAATATCCTTTCTCATACTCTCTAAGTAGAAGTTAATATTGAGAAGAGTATCATTTATCACCGAAGCTCTAGTAGCATTTGGTTTCCTTGAGAAGTCTTCAGATAATGATTCAAGATATTGATCCGACAAATGATTAACATCTGTGGGCTCACAATGAACCAATATAGTTGCAAACAAACGTCGAAGTGCTGTTGGCATTTGGAAGACGATGGCTTCATCTAAGCACTCTCTTATGCTATCATCAGATTCCAAAAGACCTAATTTCTGGGCTGAATGATTGAAAGATTTGCAATGAATACCATTTACCGTCAGTAGATCCTCAAATGATGTCGGACACCTAACGTGAGTAAGCAATAGTCGCAAGTAATATCTCTCTCCTTCAATTGGATTAGCCCTGTTTATTCGACCTATCACTTGTCTCTGTTTTCTTGGACTCCAAGATTTTGATGTTGAATCCCAAACATAACATTCAGGAAATTCCACATATAATAACTCCTTTTCATGGTCCTTTTCATGTTTCTTCTTGTTACCTTCTTTAATTTTTTACACGTAGTAAAAAATTCTGTAAGCATCGTCTTGGAGACATGTTCCAAGTGAATCAATTTCGATAGGTCTTGATGTTTCCAATAAGAAACATATTGCTGATTTGGCATGTGAAGTTGTAAGTTAATAACAGCCGGGAATATCTCATTAAGATGGAATTCATATATTCTCCGGAAAGCTTCCTGAGCTGATACCCATCTTGTATCTCGAAAATTTTTGATTTCATTCACAATTTTTTCACCTTCATTATACTCAATGTTTACTGCCACTCTATCATGGCCTTTATATATGTACTTATAAAGGTATTTCACTGCTTTTATGCCTGAGCATATTTCAACATTTATGTGACAGTTATAACGTGTCAGCAAATAGGGATTGTAAGGTACCACCCATTGATTATTAAGGATTTTGTTTCGAACCAACATTGTTCTATTATTTTTGCTCCTTTTATAAATTGGGTAAGCATCTTTCGCTTGTACTGATCTTGGAGAAAACTCTCTAGGGTAGTGATTGCACTTGC
This sequence comes from Asparagus kiusianus, assembly GCA_022839385.1. NCBI lineage: Eukaryota > Viridiplantae > Streptophyta > Magnoliopsida > Asparagales > Asparagaceae > Asparagus > Asparagus kiusianus. The sequence continues at coordinate 921,135 of BQKN01066314.1, read as the reverse complement.
CATTTTGCATGCAAACATTCTTCATATTTAACTCTCCACAAGGGCCGTGCATCATATGTTTTTTTACCAGTTCATATAGGATTGGATTTTCATACTGGTCTGGAATTTCTGCTGATACGTACTTATCATAATGATCTGATGATACGATTTTGTGCTTTCCCATTAGAATAATTAACATGTGTGCATGAGGCAACCCTCTTTATTGAAATTCGATGACATGAACATGGGCAACAACTTTTCCAAAGATTTCCTTTTTAAATAGCTGATCTTTCAGGTCTTGTAATTTTGCTCTAAATATCCTTAAGGTTAGATCTGGTCTATCATTATGTGTCTGTCCTGGATGTAGCTCCTCCATGATTTCTTCCCATTCAGGATTGCATGTCATTATGATGAAAATATCTGGTTTTCCAAATCGTTGTACTAATGACATTGTATCAAGATATCTACGACGCATATCTCTAGGAGCACCAATAAATGATGATGACAGCACTATTCTTTTTTCGACTTGACATGCTTTTACTTCACCAACAGCTACACTATCGACTATGCCTTGGAATAACTCTGCTTTGATTTCTGATTGTTTCTTTCTAAAATAATCAAGTCTTGATGTTTCAAGATTTATGTATATATCAACAGCATATTGATGGAACAACCGGCCTGCCGATGTTAATACAGTAGATTGTCGAGTGTCTCTTATCTGGAACTTGTAACAATAATATTCTCGACATGAGACGCTTCCAGCCTTTGGTGCTTTAACACCTACAAGTTTGCAGGTTAAGTTAATTTTAAATGTTTTAATATTATTAAACAATTTTAATTATGATTTACCTTCCCTTTCTCGTTTAAATATGTCTTTTGCAGATGTAAAAGTTTGCTGAGTCACTTGAGATGTTGTATTTAGTTGTTTTGAATGGCGAATATCATTTTTCTCCCTTCTTTTAATATTTTGGTGCCATCCAACATCTCCGCCTGGAAAGAGTAAAGGATATTGTAAAGGATCATAACAACCAAAATAGTGCTTAACTTGATGATTCTTTCCGGAGTGTGAATGGACAACTATTTCTCTCTCATACGGAACATTTTCATTATTTCCCTCTACCCAGACAGCTGCAACCTGATCCACTGTTGGCGAGTTATAAACACATTGATCTACTGCAGCATCTCTATTTATAATGATCTTGAAGTCTTCAAGAGATGGAAAATCATTCAGTTTCCGCAGAAATTTTGCATATGGGTTCCCTTCTAATATATCCATCAATCTTTTAGTTGTAGTCGTACTCATGTTTGCATTATCTAATATTCCCATTCGATTTTGCAACTCATTCTGCGTATCGTAGAAGTAAAGTTGAAAGTAGGAAGGCTTATTTTCTTCTGGAATTAGAGAGGGGAGATTATGATATATTTGTCCTTGTGCTCTAAATGTGAAAATACCCTTTTTGTTTGATGCAAGCTCTCTATCAAACCTTGCCCCAAATGATGTGAATGAGAAAATGCTATTATACTTTCTGGTTTGTCTTCGAAACTCAATTGCCTCTTGGGTTTGTACTGTATAAAGGGCATATAACTCGTCATTAACATTCACATCTTCTAAGTGGATTTCACCATTGTGGCAACAGGATGTTGGTGGCTCATGTTCAAATTTTTTTGCTCCACAAAATGAACAAGACTTTGGAGTGTGTAGTTTATGTAATAAAGAACATACTGGCTCATGGTTAATTTGACCTAGAAAAAAATAATAGTTTTTAGTGTTAAATAAATTTAGATATATAAAATCATGTAATTATTTTAATAAATTATAAAATTAATCTATGCAAACCTCCATGCTCATATTCTCGCTATTGTGCTCCACAAAACAAATCAATCTTACGTTTTCCCTTGCTATTAGTACTACTGCCAGCAAAATCATTCCTTTTCCTCTTTCTATTATTATCAATGACCTTCTGAATGTAAGTTCTCTTCTGATCAACATTCAACTGATTATATTTGGTGTTTCTACTCTCATGTATTAGAATTTATTCTTCTGTTAAAAATAATGAAATATACTATTAATAAACATAAATACACATAAAGCAATAATAATATATATTTATGTTGAATTCAAACCTTGGTTTAAAGTCATTTGGAAGAAGGTACTCTTATGCAAATGCACAGTGATTATGCAATCCAAGAAGTAGAATGTAAATTTCTACAAGGAAAAGAAAATTTAATGCGTTAAATTATTGATTTTATTTTTAACATAAGTATAGCAGTGAATATAATTTGAGAGAATAAGTATTTAAATGATGTTCAATAGTATTTAAGGTTTTTTTAAAGAAATTTGGTACACTATATCTCATATGCTAAGGTTAATTCTGTTTTTTGAAGTCATATAATAATAATAATAATAATAATAATAAATATTTAAGTGAAGAAGAAGATAAACACAAGGAAATAGAGTTACCATCACTATGAACAAAATAAAGAGAAAAGGAAGAAAGTTGCTTAACTCACCTGAATCACCGACAACTGTAGAAATGTTTTAAAAAAAAACAAGGCAAATCCAACCAAGTAGAATATCTGCATTAATATGAAAAAATGTTAAATTATTTAATCTAGACGTAAAAGTATATTACAAAAGTGCACATCATTTCATAAAATGTTTTAAAAAGATGATACTAAACATAGGAGGCTTATTAGTAATTCACCAAAATACTATTTATGAGGAATTTATTTCTTGTGCACGCTATGTGTGCTTGTATAAAATTTGTAGAAAAAACAAAAAAAATAACCCATTTCCATTTGAAAATAAAAAAAATGACAGAATTTGTAGAAAAAACAGCTATGAATTATGAATCCAAGTTAATAAGAGGCCAAGAAAGTGATGATTATCCTTGGAAAATAAATCATACTATAATTGGAGAAGCAGCCTATATAATTCATTTTTGAGGCTTAAAATGATGAAAAGTTAGAGAGATGAACTTATAAGTGGGGTGTTAAAGATGATGGTGGTTAATAGGATTAGTTAAGCAGTACGTAGGACATATCTTTTAATAACCCGTATCTATTTGTACATTATATGGATATTTCATGGAAATATTTGAATTCAAGACTTACAAACTTATGGCGAAAGTATTGAACATGCTAACATTACAAAATTATGGTGAAAATGGACCATAACATGGGGGTAGCCCTATGTATTCTCATTAACTAACAAACAGTATAATCCTCTATACAAACTCTGCTAGCAGAGAATCCATCGCAAATAGCAGTAAGATACGTAGGAAGAAAATGATATGCAATGATATGCAAATGAAGGTACAATATGCAAATTCTGCAAATATTTGATTTCCTACTATGTCAGTGATATGAGCTGAAGATAATAGACATGCCAAGAAATGGATTTAACAGGACTTAATTTTGAGATTCATAGAATTATGTAGAATTCAGCATGCAAAACTAACTTCCATATGGTCAAAAGATATATCGCAAGGGCAGTAAACATTCAAACAACTAAGAAATCTAAAGTGATGAAATGTAATCTTAATGTATTCGACATATAACAATACCACGCAAAGTCAAAAGTGCTTTACAAATCTCTTGCGCGCCTCACCTAATGATAGCAATCAAATTAACCAAATAACAAGTCGAAGGTAGCTATTGAAAAAATTCATGATTACATCAAACTTCAAATGAACTCAGATTAATTTTCGTAAATTGATCAGGATCCATTAGCTCAACCTTCCTGAATCAGCTACGTCATCAAATAATAACTCTTTATTGTGATAAACAAGCATGCTGTTAGCACTTAGTCATAACCAAAAGAAATAAGTTCATTAATTCACACCAAAAGAATCATGTTTTCAACAAGTTCCTAACAATTGTCATAACCTTGAAGAGTTCTGACTGAAAGCATCATTTTTAATTTCAAACTACCATAAGGAACTAAGGCAAAGAGCATAAAAGATTGTAGCACTAATACGCGCATGGTGCGAAAATTCTCAAATTTGATTTGAGGTATATTGAGCAGAAAACATCGAGTCTCTCAATCTTCATCATGTTCTGGAGAGGTTTGAAATAGAACAATGCTCAAGAGGCCCGGCTATACCAAATTTATCTAACATATATACAATCAATATTAAAAGGAGAAAATAGCAGCATTATTCCCTCAAGGAACAAGTAGGCCAATAATAAGAAAAGATGCCACTATTTAAAATGTTGCATACAGGAGAACATAATCTAGGAAAATCTAACCATCCAACCCCAAGCAAAATCCCTTACACATCATCTAGCTACCAGGTATCAGCTCCTTATTGGCCCCTGTTAAATATAAAAATGTTAAATAATGTGGCTGGGCTATATTGCAACTTATAGAGTTTACTTTAGCACATAGGAAATTTCATCATAGCTAAATCGATTTTATAAAGGCGACATGAAAGTTGTAAAACACCTAAGTGTGTCTTAAGCTTCCACAGGAAAAGATGTCAAAGTTTTCCATAACTTACATTGGGTGACAAGGTAAAAATTATGTGTCCTAAACTTACTCTTCTTCCAGATTGCAATATGATGGGATTTTCCACCTGCTAAGACTTACCAAAGGGACAAGCACATCCAAAGAAGGTTAAAAAAATGATACATTATATGTATAGATGTTTAATACCAGTAAAATAGGTGTAATGTATTATGTAATCAACGTGAGCTTGTATTAAGAAGCAAGCATTAAATTGCATGAGAAGCAAACTAAGTGCTAACAGCATGCTTGAGGGATCCTGATGAATTTACAAAAATTAATCTGATAGATCAGTTACTTTAAATTTGTTACAGCTTGTTTCTCCTGCTTTTGGATAAGTACATCTTATGGGAGACCTACAATCAAAACCAAGGCCCATTTAGGAACACTGCCCTAAGCCTTATTTTACATATTGCAAGTCGAGCAAACTTCTGGATGTATATCTATATGTATGTAGAAAAATTGAGAATCCACTAACTCAAAGAGGTTGCCAGAATTCAATAAACACTAACACAAACTGATCTACCACAATATAAAAAATCTTCATTGCTATCTTGCAGATAAATTAGCGCTAGAAAGTACAAGCTTTCAGATGCTCAACTTTTATGAATGTAACTTCAGGTCCCTGCTTCTTATTGCCAACAATGTTCGGCAATCTAACTATTCCTAGAGGCTAATCTGACGACTAACTCAAGTACTTCATAATCCAACATTACACAAACAAAAAAGCAAGGTAATGCGAGACAAACCTGTCAGTTCATATGTGATATTTATCATCCGAACTCTATGGACCAATATCTACATCAACTGTCCCCTAACAAAATATCTAGTAAAGCAATTTGAAATGGTTTAAAGTTCCTATAGTCATATATGCACCAGAATTGAGGAACAATAGTTCTGATACAATGTGAACTATTTTCACTCTCGTGAAAGAAATTGATCAGACAAAGACATGAATAGAGATTCAAGGTATACTTATGAGCAAGAAACGTTATATTTCTGTGATCAACTATAAATGTAAACTTATAATGTATAACTGAAATATAATTAGAACATGAAAGGAGACAAAAATACATATGTGAGAAGAAAGCGAGATAAGAGATGCTGCCTTTATTCATCTAATTCCTGCAGTGCAGCCCTGGAAGCAAATAAATTCTAGCTCAATAGATGCAATTAAGACCTCTATATACCCACTTTGTGAGAGGTGATTGTGGGAGTCATGCATGCAAAACTAATTATATTTCAGCATGCAAAGGCAAGGAAGAGAGATTGTTCGTCTCATTTCGGAGCTACTGTCGTTGTTCCTGCTAACAAGAATTACCTCTTGAAGCAACTCCTCTTCTCAGGTCCTTACAAGTCGGATATCACAATAATGGTACATAATCGTGTGCACCAACATTTTGTTTTCTCTTCTTTAGGAAATCAGTAAGATATAATCAATTTTTTGAATTTTATATCAGATCAAAGGCACAATAGACGCTTCATCAAATCGCTCAGATTGGGATGGTATGAGTATTAGACACTGGATTATGTTTCACAACTTGAGAAATTTTATCGTCATTGGTGGTGGAAAGTCAACGGCAATGGTAAGATATGGTGGCAAAATTCTTGCAAGATAAATAGAACTCTGGTCACGATGAATTTGATTTTATTGATCTCTTTGTGATAGCTCACTAAACTGTTTTCTTTCCCACAACATTCTTGTGTTTTCAGCCTTGCACAGTTGCACCAACGGTACGTTCATGGTTAATTTGGCATGAGTAAGAGAGAAAGAAAGTGTTGTATCATATAATAAGACATTTTAATTATTTTTACAGGCTTTGACCTTTTCCAACTGCAGAGGTTTGAGGATTGAAGATTTAAGGATAAAAGATAGCCAACAAATTCATGTGTCCATTGAGAAGTGTAGAGATGTAGGAGTCTCGACTCTATCAATAAATGCACCAGATGAGAGTCCAAATACAGATGGAATTCATATAGACAACACACAAAATATTGTCATAAGCGATTGTGAAATTAGAGCAGGCAATAAATCTAGTCAACAATATTAAAATCTAGTCAACAATATTCATTCTAACTTTTACCTGATCAATTTTTTTTCCTGATATGAATGTCTTATATATTAATTTATGTGATGACTGTGTTTCAATTGCCATAAAGAATATTACATGGCATTCAAACTCCCAGTGGCAATTTTTAATAAGATGATCAATCATATAGCATATAAAACCATACTTATAGGTATTAATGCTTGAACATGAACAGAGTTGCCTAAAGTCCGACATGAAACTGAAACATTTAGGGTAGATCCTAAACTGTGTCATCACTATTTCATATATAATACATGGCTTACCTGATGAAACTGACGAAGGAGCAATATGAAGACTTGAAGCAAGCCCTGATTCGAACAATCCTTGACCTATTGTTGAATTAGAACAAAAGGAGATGATGGCTAATTAGAACAAAATTAAATGAAGAGCAAAAAAGTAAAATCATTCTTACCGATGCCAAAATTTAGACAACTGAGGAGATGATGGCGGAGGCGCAGAGATGATGATTAGGACAGTAACAATCATCTTTGGAAATTTATAGCTTAAGATAGTGCGACGGCGTAATGTAAGAACTGAGAGAAGGCGGAGAGAAGGCAGAACCGAAGGAAGATTTAGGGTAACGGATGAACTGGTGAATTGATTTCATCTTTAAAAGTTGTAACAGAAGATCGGATGGGCTGAGGAGAAGGCGGAGAGGAGGGACCGAAGGAAGATTTAGGGCTTTTGATTTTTGCTGATGTTGTAAGGGATAAGGTTGGTATATATATTTCGGTTGAAGGTTAATTTAGGGATGGAAAATTTTTTCAGGAACTCGCTCTTTTAAAGGGTAGATAGATTATTGCCATTGTCCATTGCTCATTATTTATATCATCCACTATCTTGTTTATTTTGTTTACCCTTGTGTATATCACTTATCCTAGTTCACATATCTTGTTGTATTTCATACTTGCTAGGATAACTTGTTAATTAGTTTTAATTGGCATAAAATCAGATTAGATTAGCATAAGACCCTAATCACCCCCCTCCCCTCTAGGGTCAAACAATTGGTATCAGAGCTTGGTGCTCTTTGATTTAAGGTCTAATCGTCTTGAGTTAAAGATCAAAGTTATCGTTTTGTACTAATCTTGTTTGATTGCATTTGTTTTGCTTGCATATATACATTATGGATATGCACGGTGTATCTAGTTTAGGTTATGCTATCAATATTGCTCCTAGATTAGATAATTTTTCCTATACCCAATGGTGTGTTAGATTTAAACCTTTTGTTCAATCTAGACACTTTGATTTATGGAAAATTATAGATGATGCTTATATTGGACCCACTTCGGAGAAATCTAAGTGGAATAAAAATGATCATCGTATGTTTACAATGAACAAGATTTTGTTAGAATATTTGCTAAATGCTTTTGATTCATCTATGTCTGACAAGTTTGTTTATTTTGATAGTGCTTACACCTTATGGAAATTTATTGAAGCACATCAAGGGGACTTGGAGGTGATCCGACAAGCTTTGGAGGATCCCGCTTCAAGTTCATATGGAGCATCATGCACACGGACACTAGGCGATAGCCCTAGCGAGATTTGCGAGTTCCAATTAATTAATGATTTATCTAGTGATGAATTTGCTTGTGCAAGTGAAAAATTATTGCATGCCTATAACAAATTGTATAAAGATTTTATTGACTTACAGAGCAAGCATGTAGAATTAAAATCCGATCATGAGGAGCTAGTGTCAAAATTGGATGTCATTACAAAAGAAAATATCATGCTTAAAGAAAACAATGACATGTTAATTTTGGAAAATAAAAAATTAACCTCATCTATTTCTAGCTTAACTCATGAAAGAGATAATGCCATGTTAGAAGTAGAGAACATAAAAAATGATACTGCTTCTTTTATAAATAACTATTTATGTTCCACTTCTAATAAAAAATGCATATGTGCCTAATGATGATTTGAATCTTGTGAATAAACGCATTTTATCTTTATATTCAACTTTGAAAATATGCATTGATAACCATAAGAAACTTATGGACAAGTGTGCTAAATCTAGTGCTATAAAATCACATATACACTATACACACTTGTATAGCAAAGTTTACAAATGCTCAATTTACGATCGTAAATGCCATATTGCTAATTTTTGCTATGATGCACACAAATCTTCTAAGACTAATGATTTTTGTGCATCTCATAAGGCTTCTTCATCACACACATGTACATGCACACACTCATAAAATTCATCATAATCATGCTCATGTGTTTAAATGTGATTATTATGGTCGTTTTGGTCATTTGACCAAATATTGTCTTGATTTAAAAAGAACATCTAGTTTGCTAAATATTTCTAGTAGACCACATGTTTTTAAGTGTGATGTTTGTGGTAGGTTTGAACACTTAGCGAAATTTTGCTTTGATTTACAAAATATTTCAAAATCACAAGTTGTTCCAAAAGAACTACCTTTGTTTAATGATGTTTCACATTTGCAAAGAGCTATAAATAAATTTTTTATGTTTGTAAATGATTCCCGTGCATCACCACTTGGTTAACAAAATCAAATGAGCCTCCTTCATTGCACTTATTACAATCGAAAAGGTCATTTACATAATTTTTGTTTTGACCATGTTCGTGTACTAAATGCGCCCAAAAGGGTTCATAACCCTAGAGCTTTGAGCTTAAAAGATAGGGGTCATGCCCCTAAATCTCTTGGTACCAAGAATTTTTGGGTACCAAAACAAATTTTATTTTTAAACCAAGAATTTTAGTGTTTTTCTTTTTCCTTTTTTTGGTTTTGAAAATTATATTTTAAATTTTTGAACATGAAAACAAATCTTTTATTGATCAAATTTCTTTTGTTTTCATGATTATTTATTTTGTTTTGATGAGAGGATTGAGTTTATATAACCCCCGGATTTATTGGGTGTTTATTTCCAAATCTTATTTATCGGGTACTAAAAGACCTTATATGCGTTGGAACAAGCTCAAGAGCTTGATATGATTGTGATAATCACATTTTATTATAATTTTATACCCTTATTATTATTTTATATGAATAAATATGCCACTAATAATTGTTTTTATCTTTAAATACAGGTTAATGAAGAATAAATCCTAAAAATTCTATCTCTCAACAAAGGCCCTTTGATTTAATGAAGAAATGCCAAAGCCAAAAAGAAGAAATGCCAAATTGTCCAAAAGCACAAAGCTAAAAAGAAGAAAAAAAAATGCCAAAGCCAAAACCAAGAAGAATAAAATGCCAAAGTCCAAAAGCCCAAGCCCAAATACAAGAGGAGCTGCGAACATCACATTGGAGAGGACCTCACATCGATGCCAGCATCGATGGGGGCATTGATGCTAACATCGATGCCCGTATCGATGCCAGCATTGATACGCCTATCGATGCTGGCATCGATACCATCGGCCGGACAGTTACAATCCAAAGGCCAAAATTTGTTATTTTTGGATAAGATTTTAATTCAATGGTTCTCATTCACTAATGTTCACTATAAATAAGGATAGAAAGTAAGGGGTTAGAGGTGTGAAAAATTTTATAACTCCATTTAGAGAGGAGGGTTACTCTTAATTGAGAAGACCTTCCAAATTTGTAACTTTTGTTACAATTAATAAAAAAAATTCTCCACTTCAAATCTTCTTTTCATTGTTGGATGATGATGATGGAGATGAAGAAAAGTTTGAAGGTTTTCTTTTCTTTTATTTTGCTCTTTTATTTCTTTTTAGTAATTTCTTTATTATTCCTTATTAGTTAGATTTACATTCATGCTTGTAGTGTAGATTTATTTTCTTATCTTTTTTATTTCTTTTTGCACCTTAATTTGTAGAGTAGATTTATTTTCTTATATTTAATTTTTGTAATTTATTTTGTAGTTTAGATTTTAATTCTTTGTAGTTAGATTTATTTCTTGTTCATAGTTTAGATTTTTCTTTTCTTTTTGTTTTTGTAATTAGTTCTTTTTCTTCTTGCTTTTATTTCTTAAGATGTGAAATTAATTCTTGTAATAATCTTAGAATTATATGAAACTAGTCTATTTTATTTATATTATATGAATTATTCTCTTACACTTAAAATGATCATGTTTAGGATAATCAACTAGAGAACTAATTCATAGAAGAAGAATTTGATAATCTATGCTTATCTTAAATGGTTTGATAGGTTATACTTATGAATTCTAGGATTACTATATTATTGTTGTTCTTATCATGATTTTTATTTTGACTTAGATGATAATTTGATAGGTTATATTTTCCATAACTGGTTTGATAATCTATACTTAATAAATCTAAATTAAAATATGAAAAAAAGAAAATAGTTTGTATTTAATAATTGAGATTAGCTAGTGGATTCAATTCTAGATTTCTCATATCTTTAATTGAACCCTCCACCTTTTATTTTCTTGATTTTTCTCTTTCTTGCTTTTTATTCTATTGTTTGATTCTTACTTCTCTTCACTCAAATTCAATTTATTGTTACTTGCATATATTCAAAACAATCACTCTCACTCATGATAACTCTCACACTTATTCTTTAATTCTATTTTATCACGCACACAACATAAGGACCAATTCTAATAATCTCTTAAAATCACCTTCCTCGTGTGATCGATAACTTTTTATACTATAACTTGATCAATTGTGCACTTATAATTTTGGTACATAATTATGCCGCATCAAGTTTTTGGCGCCGTTGCTGGGAAAGGTGCTAAAATAAAATTTTATTATTTTGGTTCTTTAACTTGTGAGTTTTCTTATGAAGGAACCACTTGGAGCTTGAAAATCTTGGATTGAAGATCAAGAACTTGGAGAATTGCTTTTAGGTAACTCTTCTTTCTAGAATTTTCAATTCCACCCCTTTTAGTTAGCTTCATAATTAGAGACAATTAGGATTTAAAAAAGATTTTATTTTTATTGACCACAATAAAATTCACCTTTCACTTGGACATTAACAAGATAATAAATTCAAACAAGAGCTCTCTTCTCACATTTGATTGTTGTTGACCATAATTAAAAAAAAAGATTTTTTTCCATACTTTTTAGTCGCTTTTAATTTCTAGGGTTGCATTTCATGTAGTTAGTAGGAATTCACCAAAGTGATTGTAGCACTTGATTTGGCACATACTTAAAACATTCTTAAGGGCAAAACCCCTTAATCAAGATAAGGTAAGAGATTTCATCACTCTTTTCTTAGCCCACAAATCAATAATTCCTCACTTCACAAACCCAAGTCTCCTAAAACTCATTAAACGTTGGCCCCTAAGGACTCGAGCTCAATAAGGAACAAGAAATCCCTAAGTGAATCAGTTCAAGTTTTCTTGAATTAGTTGGTATCTAAGGCAAGGTTTAGGGGTTGTGTAAAGCGCTCTGCAAAGAACAATATACTTAATTAATCTTTGATCACCCTCTAGTACTATCCTTACCTGGCTAACTATCCGGAAAAAACTTTAATCTTTTCACTTTAGGAGTTTTTGGTTAGGAGCTGGTCTAGTTGAGTTAGGCTAAACCCTAGAATTAGAGTGATTGAAAAGTGATTGCTTTGATTTGTTTTAATTAGGATTTTTTTTATCCTTTTCTTCTAAAAAAACTAATTTTCTTTCTTTCCTTTAAAAAAATATTATAAAAAAAGTTGTTTTGGTGTATGTAAACGTGGGTTAGAGATAATTCTCATCGTTTAATCCGTATTGAACCAATCCAAGAAATGACAAATCAACCCGTTCTCCAGGATATGTGTTACCCTACTAGAAATGCAATTCCTTCTTGCATAAGGTTCCCCAAAGCAAATGGAATAAATTTCAAGCTTAGACTGCAATACATAAACATGCTTCCTAAATTCATCAGAAACGAAACTAAGGATGCTTATATTTTTATCTCGGAATTTGAGGAAGTATGTATTATGATCAAAATAAGAGAATTAACCAAAGATACGATCAAGCTCAGATTTATTCCATTTGCTCTTAAGGACAAAGCTAAAAAATGCTGTACAGCTTATCGACAAATTCCATCTCAACTTGGGATGAATTTGTCACTGTTTTTCTCAAGAAATTTTTTCCTATTCATAAAACGGTAAAACCTAGGAACATTATTTAAAACTTCAAAATTATCCCAGGGGAGCCATTCTAGAAATATTTTGACCAATTTAAAGATCTTATGATCCAATGTCCTTATCATGGTCTCGAGAAATAGCGATTATGCCAAGTCATATATGAAGGATTGGACTATTCTTCAAAAACATCTTTAGAATTGATGTGTCAGGGAGATTTTATGAGGAAAAACACCGACGAAGCTTGGGAATTCCTAGAGAGTCTATCCGAGAAAACAATGCAGTGGGAACACTTTGAAGACATGGTTTCATCAGTTCCCCATCTAAGTCTAGTGGTCTTTCCCTGGAGTCAAACATTGCTTCTGAAGCGAAAATAGCAACGATTCTGCGGAGGTTAGAAGCCTTAGAAATTAAGGAACAAGCTCCAGCTCAAATCAATCATTTTTCTGTCCCGGAATGTCATAATTGTCAGTTTCCTACCCACGTTTCAGAGGAATACCCTCTCCTAGGAAACAACAATGCATTAGAACAGATGAACGCTGCATTCCAGCGCCCTAGAAATAATCCATTTTCTCCAACCTACAATCCAGGTTGGAGAAATCATCCCAACTTTGTATGGAATCAAAGAAATTCTCCCGAAAATCAAAACTTCATTCCTGCGTCGAACCTACAATTCTCTAGGGGAAATACGCTTCCGTTCAATGCACCAAACAATTTCCAACAAGCTAACCCAGCTTTTCCAACCCAACATCCTCATCCTCACCAGCCTACAAATCCTTCAAATTCTGATCATGACAAACATCTGAGTGTCTTAGAAAAGGGTTTAGAAGCTATGATCAAAGCTTCTACACAAACTACCAACATGTTGACCCACTCATCCACCAGTCTAAATTCCTTTATGCAAACAACCGGCCAAGTGCTCAACTCGAACACTCAAACCATAGCCCGGTTAGAAACCCAACTTGGGCAACTAGCCACTGCCATGAGCGAAAGAGAGAAAGGAAAATTCCCAAGTCAACCTATTGCAAACCCTAAAGACAATGGATCCAGTTCATCCCAACCAGCCCATGTGAATGTAGTTCACACTTTGAGATCAGGAAAACAGATAGACAACCAAGTTAGAATGCTACCGGATCAAACCCCTTCTCCCATCCAACACATTCCTTTCGATGACCAAAACACTAAACATGAGATTGAGCCTGATCTAGATGGGTATAGGCCTGTTGCCCCCTTTGCAGATAGACTCAAACCTAGGAAAAACTCCCTGCAGGTTGAGAAAATCCTAGAAACTTTTAAACAGGTCAAGATCAACATCCCTCTCCTAGATGCAATCGAACAAATCCCCTCTTATGCAAAGTTCTTGAAAGACTTATGCACTAAGAAAAGAACCACCAATGTCCTCAAGAAAGTCTTCTTAGCTGCCAACCTCAGTGAATTTTTTTTAAAACCCATGCCGTTAAAATATAAGAACCCTGGTTATCCCACAATTCCATACGTTATAGGTAACACTCACATTGATAAGGCACTTCTAGACTTAGGAGCCAGTGTCAACCTCCTTCCTTATTCAGTCTATCAATAACTAGGTGTAGGAGAACTTAAACCGATAATATGCACTCTATAATTAGCTGATAGATTCGTAAAAATTCCCAAAGGAGAGATAGAGGATGTTTTGATCAAGGTTGGAGAGTTTATTTTTCCTGTTAATTTTATTATCTTGGGAACGTAACCCATTTCCAATCTCAAAAGTCAAATCCCAGTCATTCTAGGAAGACCGTTTTTAGCCACCTCAAATGCTTTGATCAATTGTAGGACAAGTCAGATGAAACTATCTTATAGGAATATGACTGTTGACCTCAATATTATCAACCTAGGAAGGCAGCCTAGTGATCCATCTGATTAATCCATGGAAGTGAATTTCATTCAGGGAATATCCAGTGAGCAACAAGAGGGAGAGTGTGAGTCACATTGAAGTGCATCTGACTTAATGTTTGTGGAGTCTTCTGATGACGAACTAGAGTTAAATCTGCTGGTCAATCATGTTTCTACTGTTGGCTGGCAACGAGAACCTTTGGAGATAGAAGCACGAATCCAGCTTCACTCATCTGTAGAGGAACCCCCTAAGTTAGAGGTCAAACCTCTACCTGAAAATCTAGAGTATGCATACTTAGAGGAGAACGAGTCTTTACCAGTTATCATTTCTTCTGACTTGACTACCGGTCAAAAGGAAGCTCTCTTAGATGTTTTAAGAAAGAATAGGGAAGACATTGGATGGACCATGGCTGATATCAAAGGGATTAGTCCAATCATTATTCAACATCGAATCCATTTGATAGATGATGCCAAACCTACTAGAGATCCTCAACGTCGGTTAAACCCAGTGATGAAAGAAACTGTTAGGAAAGATATTCTGAAATATCTCGATCATGGGATCATTTATCTCATTTCTAATAGTTCATGGGTGAGTCCGGTCCAAGTTATTCCAAAGAAATCTGGGATCACCGTGATCCAAAATAAGGCTAATGAGCTGATTCCCACTCGGATCCAAACTGGATGGCGAGTTTGCATTGACTACCGAAAACTCAACTTAGCCACTCGGAAAGATCACTTTCCTCTTCCATTCATTGACCAAATGTTAGAGCGTTTAGCATGACATGAGTTCTATTGTTTTCTGGATGGATATTCAAGTTACAATCAAATCCCTATCGCTCCCGAAGATCAGGAGAAAACCACCTTCACTTGCCCGTATGGAACATTCGCATACCGACGCATGCCTTTTGGCTTGTGTAACGCACCAGCCACATTACAACGCTGCATGATCAGTATTTTTCTGACATGGTAGAGAGATTCCTTGAAATTTTCATGGACAACTTTCCATTTTTGGTGACACATTTTTCCAATGCTTGTATCATCTTAAACTGGTCCTAGAACAGTGTAGGGAGAAAAATCTGACTCTCAATTGGGAGAAATGTCATTTCATGGTCAAACAAGGCATTGTATTAGGACATGTAGTTTCTAATAGGGGAATCGAAGTGGACAAAGCTAAGGTAGATCTCATTTCCAATCTCCCTCCTCCTAAAACTGTCAAAGATGTCAGATCGTTTCTTGATCATGCTGGTTTTTACCGATGTTTCATCAAGGATTTCAGCAAAATTGCTAGACCCTTGACCAATCTCTTAGCCAAGGATACATCATTTGTCTTCTCTCCCGACTACCTTAAAGCTTTTGAATATCTAAAAAAGGAGCTAACCACAGCTCCTATCATTCATGCACCAGACTAGACCTTACCCTTCGAACTGATGTGTGATGCATCTGATTTTGCGATTGGTGTTGTTTTAGTACAACAGTTTGATGAAAAACCACATGTGATCTACTATACCAGTAGGACTCTGAATGATGCCCAGCAAAATTACTCTGTCACAGCAAAAAAGTTTTTAGCTGTAGTCTTTGCCTTAAAAAAATTCAGGTCCTACCTCATCGGTTCCTTAACCAAAGTTTTCACAGATCATGCCGTACTAAAGTATCTTTTGACCAAAAAGGATGATAAAGCACGGCTCATTAGATGGATTCTCATACTTCAAGAGTTTAACATTCAAATTCTTGACAGAAGAGGAACAAAGAACCCCGTAGCAGATCACCTCTCTCGACTCCCGAATGCACCAACATCAATTGTCCCGATCAACGAACATTTCCTAGATGAACAACTCTTAGAAATCCAATCTGTTCTATAGTTTGCCGACATCGTGAATTATATAGTCATGAAACAGATCCCTTCTCATTGGTCTAAACATGATAGATCCCGTTTTCTCTCCCAAGTAAAATACTTTTACTGGGATGATCCATATCTGTTCAAATACTTTCCTGATCAGATCTTTAGGAGGTGTGTTCCCACTAAAAAAACTAGGAGTGTTCTATCCTTTTGTCATGAGCAAGTATGTGGGGGCCACTTTGGCCCAAGAAAAACAGCTAAAAAGATTCTTTTCAAGGATTCATACGAGTTTTGCAAAACCTATAACCACTGTCAGCTTTTAGGAAAGTCACTAGAAGAAATATGATGCGCTTATAACCCATCTTATCTGTTGAACTTTTTGATCTGTGGGGTATCGATTTTATGGGACCATTTCTAAATTCCTTTGGAAATGTTTACATTCTAGTAGCCGTTGAATACATGTCAAAATGGGTTTAGGTGGTAGCTTACAAAACTAATGACAACAAGGTCGTTGTCAAGTTTTTAAAAGAGAATATTTTTGCACGGTTTAGAGTACCCCGAGCGATCATCAGTGACAACAGTACACATTTCTGTAACCGTTTTTTTGTGGCTTTAATGAGGAAATATTCAATCACACACAAATTGTCAACTCCTTATCACCCTTAAATCAGTGGCCAAGTAGAGGCCACAAACAGACAGATCAAAAGAATCTTAGAAAAAACAGTTAATCATAACAGAAAAGATTAGTCTGTAAAATTATGTGATGCTCTATGGGCATATAGAACAGCTTTCAAGGCCAATTTGGGGATGTCACCGTACAGGCTCGTGTTTGGAAAAGCTTGTCACCTACTAGTGGAGTTGGAAGACCGAGCAATGTGGGCTATCAAACGGTTGAATTTTGACTTAGACTCGGCAGGTAAAAATAGATTGCTCCAAATAAATGAGTTGGAAGAAATTCAAAATGATGCATACATAAACTCAAAAATTTATAAAGAGAAAACCAAAAATTTTCATGACAAATCAATTTTACGAAATAATTTCTCTCCAGGACAAAAAGTTTTACTCTACAATTCAAAATTGCATATTTTTCCTAGGAAATTGAGATCAGGATGGACATGTCCATTTATTGTAAAACAAGGTTTGTCACATGGGGCTGTCGAGATAGAAAATCCTAAAAATGGTGACATTTTCAAAATTAATGGTCAACGTCTAAAACCATTTTTAGAATTTTCTACACTCGGACATATATATATATAATAAAAAGTATATAAAAAAAGAAAAATAAAAAGATATAAATATATATTTCCTTATTTTGTTTTCACTTAAAAAAATAAATAAATATAAATATATACACTTTTTCTTATGTTTGTTTTTCACTTAAAAAAAACAAACAAACTTTGAATAAGTAACATGGGCTTTAAAAAGGAAAAAAAATTAGGCCTATGTTCACTAGCCCACAAAAAAAAAGGAAAATTGTGTTTGGGCTGACTAGCCCAAACGCCAGAAATTTGGGCATCGATGTTAGCATCGATGCCCGCATCGATGCCAATATCGATGCCAGCATCGATGCTAACATCGATGCGCTGGCTGCTGGAACAAAAACCCCTCAATTTCCTTCTCTTTCATTTCATCTCCCCAAAACCGATTTCCCCCCTCTCTCAAACACTATTTTCACCCATTCAACTTACACGAAATCAAGACCACTTGGAGGGATTTTTCTTCAATTTCTTGGGCTTCTTCCTCATCTCCCCAAGGTATACTCTCCTCTTGATCTTGTAATAATTTTTTTTATTTTTGAATGTGTACATGGATTATTTATTGGTTGAATCATAGATAGGATTGGTTTATTATCAAAGTTTGTGTTGATTCATGATAAAATGTTGACCAATTTGTTAAATTTAGGGTTTAAAGAGGGGATTTTGTACAAAATCCGAAAAAATTTAGGGATTTTATGCAAACCCGAAAATTCTTGGGGGGTTTTCATGCAAAAACACATAATTTTTGAACATTCAATTGGGTGAGTGATTTCAAATTGAGAATATGATCTTAAAAAAAATTTGGGGTGTTTTATGCAACTCCAAAAAATTAGGGGGGTTTATGCAAAAATGAAACTTGAATTTGGGTTGTTCTGTGCAACATTAAAAAAAAGAAAAAAGAAAAAAAGATCAATTTGCCAATCATTTCGGACTGAATTTTGAGTAAAGAATTTTGAGAGTTTTGTGTAAATTTTGAAAATTCGAAAATTCAAAAAGTGAATAATTGAAGTTTGAATTGAGTACACTTTTCACATTCAAAATTT
>BQKN01066314.1:866133-894301 GCA_022839385.1 Asparagus kiusianus | reverse complement strand
CCCTTGTGTTAGTTGACATATCTTTGCATATATCATATTGAATATCTTTTTGGTAGGATATATCATCTTGTGTTGGTTCATATATATCCTTGCACATATTTCTATCATATAGGATATATCACCTTGTGTATATTGCATATTCTTGCACATATCTCTTTGTATATCTATCTTGCAAGAATACACTTGTTAATTAATTTTAATTGGCATTTAATCGGATTAGATTAGCATAAGACCCTAATCACCCCCCCTCTAGGGTCTAACACAGTTAGGACCATAACCAAAATCCCCTCTCGATTCCTCCAATGAACGAGAGGTCCGCTATCAAATCGAGTGATCAAACCTTCCTACAGTTAGGGTCATCTCAAGCTCCAGTTTGGTCAAACCTTCATACAGTTAGGACCAAAACCACAATTCATTCTCGATAAACGAGAGATTCATCTTTAGTTCGGTAATCAAACCTTCTGACAGTTAGGGTTATCCGATTCTTTTCGATTCTTGGAGTGGAGATCCTACTCTTAGTTTCACCTTTCCGAATTCTGGGGGTGGAGATCCCACTTCGAGTTTCCTTTCCTTCTTTGTTTAGAGAATAGAATATAAAATTCTTCCTTCCCACACCAATCATTTTCCAAGAATTTTGGATTCATTCTAGGTATTTTATCCCGAAACCTAAGCAGGGATAAGTCTGCGCCTAACACGCGCTGCCGGTTTAGTCTTTCTCCGTAGAAGAAGACACCAGAGTTCGATTCTGGGGAATTTTATCCTGAATCCTAAGAAAGGATATGCCGACGCCTAACACGCGTCGCCGGTTTAGTCTTTCACCGATTGAAGAAGACACCAGAATCCGATTCTGGGGATCTTTATCCCGAAGCCTAAGTAGGGATAAGTCAACGTCTAATACACATTGCTGGGTAGCCTATTCCCATAACAACGGCGAAGTCTACATATTCAAAGTCGTAGCACAAAGTCTTAGAGGATTCACCCTCTTAGCACAACGTAACATGCGGAACGGAGTTAGACAATCCGCATGCTAGCCCGACTCAAACGGTAGTCGGTAAAGGTTAATCAAATCCGTTGAAGGCTGGGGGTTAGCCAAAAATCCTAAAGTCAACGCCTAACACGCGTCGCCGGGTAACCTATTCCCATAACAAATGGTAAAGTCTATGTATTCAACATCATAGCACAAAGTCTAAGGGAGTTCATTCCTTTAGCACAACGTCACATGCGGAACGGATTAAAACAATTCGCATGTAAGTCCGATTCAAACGGTAATCGGTAAGAGCACGTCAAATCCGTTGAAGGCTGAGGATTTGCCAAAAATCCTAAGTCAACGTCTCATACACGTTGCTGTTTAGTCTTTTCACGGGAGAAAGACGAAGTCTACGTATTCAATATCGTAGCACTAAAAGGGTTAACTCTTTTAGCACAACGTCACATGCGGAACGGACTTAAACAATCCGCATGCTAGCCCGACTCAAACGGTAGTCGGTAAAAGCACATCAAACCCGTTGATGGCTGAGAATTTGCCAAAAATTCTATAAATACGAGTCATTGACGCATCAATTTTATGAATTGGTCTCGTGACTCAAGTATCTGCCACGCTCTAATACCTTAAGAGCTTAAACTGTGTATACTCCAGCAGACGTACGAGTATAAACTGTGTCGGACGTCGAACAAATACGTCGCAATGAAGCTCAAACGCCGGACAATGCCGTCAATCGGTGATCAGTTCTATGTTGAAACAGCAAACTCGAGCTAAAAAGTCAAGAAATGAAGAATCGGTTTCAAGTTCAAAGTTCCAACAGACGGTCAGACAATAAATGCAGCACCGGAATCCTTACATAAGTTCGACAAAGCACCGAATAACCTGGAGGACTGAAGGAATCAAGAACAGAAGCCACTCTATCCCATCGTTACCGATTGAATGATGGGACAATCACATCCAAAGTATTCCAGACTCTTCTATAAAAGAACGAGGCTGAAATACTTTGGAGGGGGTATCTGTAGGCGTATAAAACTGCCTATAGGTCCCTTAACACAGCTCGACGACGCCGATTCGACAAATGGACCATAGGACGACATATCCAAGCATAACCGTTAGCCTGCAAACACCGAAGCCAAACGATACGCGACGAAGCGAACTAACGAGGCTACGAAGCTAGCGAACCGTACGTGAACAACGGAATGCATCCATTCGCATGCGGAATCAAGTCAACGGTTCGGGGAGTCAACGAGTCATCCAATCAAGAGAGGATTCGAACTCAAACACCAAGGTGGATTTACTGCCAAATTAGGAACCTGACTTACTGCCAAAACTGGAATCAAGTCAACGAGTCGTTTCCAGATCAATCAACCACACAACCGAATCACGGACATAACCGGAAACAACGGAAAACGACGAAACGGACAACACCCAGAGTGGCTCGGCCCAAGCCGAGCCACCCTGAGGTGGCTCAGTGGCCGAGCCACCCCCTGGGGTGGCCGAGCCACCTCATGGTGGCTCGGCATGAGCCGAGCCACCTTGAGGTGGCCGGCGGCTCGGGTGGCTTCTGACTCGTGTGCACGGGCACAGGTTCGAGTGCCTATAAATAGGCTAGGCATTCTTCATTTTCAAGGGTTGGAAATTTTGGAGAGAGGCGAAGCTCTGTCGGATTCAGATCTCAAAACTTAAAAAGATCGGAGCTTTAAGACTTTGAAGACTTGCCCATCCAGATCCGGTGCTCGGCGATCGTCAACGCCAAATAAGGCAGGAGTTCGAGAGGACCGGATCTCAGATCTACGTTGCTATACTCCGGATCAAAGCTTGGTCTTTGATCTCGAGATTTGAGCGGTTGTTTCCTTGGTGAAACAATCCCTCCGGGCTATTATTTCCTTGGTGAAATAATACCCGTTATACTGCGTAGATCTGCTTGGATCGAGTTCGCGTGGTGGTCAACGGATTAACCATCGGCGCCGGCAAACAACCCACAAAGCGAGTGACCGGATAACAGGAGCTCGCGATTTGTTCGAGAAAAGTTGTAATTTTTTTTCTTTGTTTTGTTCTGATTTTCATTGTAAACCAGATCTTATAAAAAGACCGGATCTCTTTGTAACGCATAAAGTTGTTAACTGAGATAGTAATGACGTCATCAATGAAGAAAGCTACGATTTTTCCCGCGAACAGTAGGGTTGAGCGAGATGAAACTTGCCTGAGGGGTGAAGAACAACTAAAAACGATGCTGGAAAAGATCCTCCTATGCTGAACGTCGCTGGAACTCACCAAAATTCTCCAAAACTCGCCAAGAAACGTCCAAAGAAAGAGCTAGGGTTTGTAAGAGAGAGGGAGGAGGCTACTAGGGTTTGCTCAGGTGAAGAAAAAGGCTCTCACGAACTAAAACAATATATATGAGCCCACAAACCCGACCCAAAAACCCCAAACTGACCCGAAAAGAATAAAACTGGCAAAACTCCTAGCGATCGACCGCCACGGTCGATCGCGCAAGGGATAGAGGCCTCCTGCCACTGCTGCGCGCGTGGCGGTCGACCGCCAAGGTCGACCGCACATGCTTTCTCCTGTTTGTGCATGTTGTGTGTGTGTTGGTCTTGACACTTGGTCTCTCTCATATAAAATATACTTGTTTGATCCCCAAACACTTGTTATCCCATTTATCTATAATATAAACATATGTTTCATAATAAAAACTCATTTATAAAATTTCACAGGGTTTTACACCCCCCCTTAAAAGAATTTTGTCCTCAAAATTCCGAAATCGCATTTCAAACATTAATAATCTAATCTGAGAAAATCACGTCATCTCATAACATAGATTTCTAGATAGTACTATTTAAAGTTAACAACTTAGAATGCAAATATTCGCATCTTAATCCTTAACTAAATGAAATTAGTACATCGAGTGAAATAATCCAAACAAGGAAACCCTCATGTATATACCATATATTTTTCAAATGATTAAGGATTAGGTGACAATACCCCCATTCTTGTGTTAAAAATGAATATAACTATCCCAAAACGATCATAAATCATAAGAAAACAAAATTCAATCAATTTACCTGCTCAAACAGGTGTGGGTAGTCACAATGCATATCCTCCTCGCGCTCCCAAGAAATCTCCTCAGATCCTCTCCGACTCTATTGGACTTTTACCAAAGGAATCACTTTATTTCTAAGCTTCTTGTCCTCTTTAGAAAGTATACAAACTGGGATCTCAAACATAGTCAAATCGTCCTGAATCTCGATCTCCGGAGCATCCATCACTTGTTTTCTCTCCTCATCATGAAGGTGCTTCGTGAGCATAGAGATGTGAAATACATCGTGCACACTAGACATCAATGCTGGAAGATATAGTGTATAAAAAACAGCCCTAATACGCTCAACAATCCGAAAAGGGCCAATAAATCTCGGGGCAAGCTTTCCCCGTCTGCCAAATCGTTGTACACCCTTCATCGGCAATATCTTCAGCATAACATAATCTTCCACCTGAAACTCTAAAGGTCGCCGTCTATGATCCGCGTAGCTCTTCTGTCGACTCTGAGCGGCTAGAATACACTCCCTAATCAATGCTACCTTTTCGGTAGTCTGCCTCACCAGCCCTGGTCCAAGCAACAAGTTATCCTCCGGCTCTGCCCAACATATAGATGATCTACAAGGCCTCTCGTACAGTGGCTCATACGGAGCCATACCAATCGTTGCTTGATAACTATTGTTATAAGCGAACTCTATCAATGGAATATGATCCTCCTAGCTACCCTGGAAATCAATAACAAAAGCCCATAGCATATCCTCCAACACCTGGTTCACTCTCTCTGTCTGACCGTCCGTCTGTAGGTGAAATACACTGCTGTGCAATAATCTGCTGCTGAATGAATTCTGGAAACTCCTCCAAAAGTACGAGGTAAATACCGATCCTCGATCTGACACAATCATGTCTGAAATTCCGTGCAGTCAAACTATCTCCCGAATAAATATCCTCGCATATGCCTCGGCGGTATAAGTGGTCCTCACTGGAATAAAATGTGCTGACTTTGTCAATCGATCCACTATCACCCAGACTGAATCATTCCCCTTCTTCAACTTCGGCATCATTCCCCTTCTTCAACTTCGGCAACCCTACAATGAAGTCCATAGAAATGTCCGCCCACTTCCACTCTGGAATGGGTAAAGGCTGAAGTGTCCCTGCTGGTCTCTGGTGCTCTGCCTTCACTTGCTGATAGGTGAAACACTTAGCCACATAATCTGTAATGTCTCTACGCATACCACTCCACCAGAAATGTCTCATCAAGTCTTTGTATGCCTTGGTGGTCCCTAGATGCACTGTATATCGGGTACGATGTGCTTCATCAAACAACTCCTTCTTCAGCTCCACACTGGTTGGCATAACTAATCGACCCTTCATTCGAAGGCCTCCATCTGCTCCAATGGTCCAATCATCCTTGGGCTCTTTGGAAATCTTCTCCTTCCGGATTTGAATCCAAGAGTCCTCTAACTGAGCTCTGACTACTTTGTCCCTCCAAGATGGCTGCACTGATATAGCTCCCAAATATGCGGTAGTCCCGCTAAACTCTAACCTAAAGTCGAACTGGCTAAGAGTGAGAAGATCTCTATACAATGAGCACCTCAAAGCCGCAACCTGATGTCGACGCTTCCTACTCAAAGCATCTGCTACGACGTTCGCCTTCCCCGGATGATACTGAATCGTGAACTCGTAGTCCTTGATGAACTCAATCCATCGTCGCTACCTCTGATTAAGTTCCTTTTGGGAGAAAATATACTTCAAACTCTGATTGTCTGTGAAAAGCTCGAACTGCACTCCATATAAGTAGTGTCTCCACGCCTTCAGCGTGAATACAACCGTTGCTAACTCTAAATCATGAGTGGGGTAGTTCTACTCATGAACTCTTAACTACCGTGAGATGTATGCTACTACCTTTTAAGTCTGCATCAGAACACCTCTCAAACCTACTAACGACGTGTCCGTGTACACAATAAATGTCCTATCACTGCTCAGAATAGTAAGAACTGGCGTCATAGTTAACTTAGCCTTCAAGGTATCAAAAGCTACGAATCTTGGTACTGCTGAATGAACTTCCTATAAAATCCGACCAATCCCAAAAAGCTACGAATCTTAGTAACTATTTTCGGTGGTTCCCAATCAAGTACTGCTGAAACCTTAGCTGGGTCTACCGCTATGCCCTCTCTGCTAACAAGATGGCCAAGAAACCTGACATCAAAAATCCAAAACTCACACTTGCTAAACTTAGCATATAGCTGATGTTCACGCAAGGTCTACAACACCAAACGTAGATGCTGCTCGTGCTCCGACTCCGATCTCAAATAGATAAAAATATCATCAATGAACACAATCACGACCTGGTCCAAAAATGGACAGAAGACCCGGTTTATCAAATCCATGAATACCGCGGGTGTATTGGTGAACCCAAATGGCATAACCAAAAACTCGAAGGACCCATATCAAGTCAGAAAGGCGGTCTTGGGAATATCCATCTCCCGGACCCGAACTGATGATAACCAGAACGAAGATCAATCTTCGAGAAATATTGCGCTCCCTGTAGCTGATCGAACAAGTCATCAATCAGAGGCAAATGATATATATTCCGGAGAGTGACCTTGTTCAACTCACGGTAGTCGATACACAATCGCATACTACCATCCTTCTTCTTCACGAAGAGGACCGGCGCTCCCCACGGAGAATGACTCCGACGAATAAAGCCCTAAACTAACAACTCATCCAACTAGGTCTGTAGCTCCCTCATCTCAGCAGGTACCATGTGATAGGGTGCTCGGGAATCGGGACTGTGCCCGGCTGCAACTCAATACAGAACTCAACATCTCTCATAGGAGGTAACCCAGGTATGTCCTGAAAGATATCCTAAAAATCTAAGATAACTCTAGTCTCGCATATATCCACACTCTAATCCTAAAGCATCACCTCCTCGATGTACGCCAGTAATGACTCCGCAAATTGGTTCCCCTGAGAGGTTGCCACAACTAACTCGGACCCATCGGACGCTCACAACTTGACTGTTTTCGCAAAACAGTTGATACTGATGTGGTAGGAAGATAGCCAATCCATACCAAGAATAACATCGAACTCTGACATGCTCAACACTACCAGGTCGACAACAAACTCAGACTCATCTAAACTGATGATACACTTCCTGCAAATGCTCTCCAAGAGCGACATCTCACCTAGAGGGGTGGAAACTGATAAAGGAATATCTAGAGGCTGAGCTACGAGCTAAAGTCTACTCATAAAAGCATAAGATATGAAAGAGTGAGAAGCTCCCAAATCGAAAAGAATACGGGCTGGAAAGGAGTTCATGGAGAACGTACCCTCCACTACGGCCCCACTCGCACCATGATCGCGAGAAACTACTGCATACACTCTGCCGGTGGCTAGAAGCTGCTCTACTGCTAGAGGTGGGGTATACTAGACTACCTGCCACTGAAGGACCTCCTGAACTGCACGAACCTGCTTCTCAATCATAAGAACTGCTGGCGGTGCCTCAAGTCTCACCTGCTAACCCTGACCTCGGCCTTGGAATCTGCCCTGCTGCTGATTCTGCCCTCTCCCTTGCCAGGCTCCTGCTGGTGTACTACGACACTCTGATGCTTTGTGGCCAGTCTTGTGACACTTAAAACAAGTGCCTTGGAACTTGCGTTGCTGAGGCGCTCTCTGCTCATTCTGGGGTCCTCTCCTATGAGAGCCTTACTGCTACTGCTGCTAAGGTCCTGAAAAAGGCCTCTTATTCTTGCCCGTTTCCTTGCTGTTCCCCTCCTTGTCCTTCTGGAACATGGCTGACTCATTCTCTTGAGAGATGGCAGCATCCGCTACCTCTCGAATTGAATACAACCTCCTAGAAGTAAGGTATCGATGAAGGCTGGGGTAAAGTCCAACTAGAAACATCTGAGCCTGGCTTTCTCCGGTCTGCCACATGCCCGTGAAATGAAGTAGACTCATAAATCTGCTCTCAAAATCCGCTACTGACATGTCTCCTTGAGTCAATCTGGATAACTCAAGCTCTTTCCCGGCCCGTGCCGTGGAAGAGATAAATGTTGGCCTTCTTGTTTTGATGATGTTTAACAAACAATTTACTTCTAATGTTGTTTGTCTAGTTTTTGTGTTTTCGTATTTATTCTAGGCAAACAACAAGTTGGAGGATGAATGGAATAGCGCTTCAACGATAATATCAAATGGAGGTTGGCGGAATTGTGGAGTGAAGCTTATACAATTCAAGTTCAAGATCCAAGTTCAGCTTCATCCGCATAGTGTACCAAGTTAAGCTTATTGAAGATCAAGATTGCTTGGGCATACTAGTTTAGGATTTATATTATGTGTGTTATATACTCTAGGCTCAATATCATATACACATTTATTGGTTTCTTCGTATATATATATATTTTTATATATATACATAAGTTTGGTTTCTATGCATATATATAGTTATATATATACATACATGTGTTTTGGGTTTTTATGTTTATATATATGAAATTATATATATGAAATTACATATTTTATACTCTATTGTGTTTTAGTATTTATTGCATAGAATATGCATATTTTTGAAAATATTGTATTCTTAGTTTTTAGACTTAACAATAATCATATACATATTTTATTAAGTCTATATAATCATTGTGCAAAGTTTCAAAACATGGTTTAGCCTAAATGTCAAAATTCATATGTTTACATTTTTGTGTTTTGGATTATTTTGCAAAATGATGATTTTTCACAAATAGGAAATGCAATTTGGAAAATTCTTTTTGTAACATGTTCATTTACATGTTTATATATATTTCCCAAAGTTTTATTATTTTTGGACTTCATTTGTTATTTTTAACATATTTTCAAAGTCTCAAAAATTTGTTTCAAAACTGTTTTTCCTGTGTATCTGTTCGTGGTCGACCGCCACGGTCGACCGCCATGCGTTCAGTACTCAGAACTGTTTTTGCTAGCTCGCGGTCGACCGTGGCGGTCGACCGTAGCGAATCCAGAGAGTTTCGCGGTCGACCGCCGTGGTCGACCGTCGCTTGTCCAGAGCCTTTTTCCTGTTTCTGATTGCTCACGGTCGACCGTCGCGGTCGACCGCCGCTCTGTCAGATCCTTTCCAACGACTATTTCTTGTTACCGTTGGCTGGGGCTTTTTGGTCTTTTGCTTGGGGTTTTTGGCTGAGATTTTGAGTGGGTATAAATACCCCATTGCTGTTCTCTTACAAGTATCTAAGAATGTTTTAAACAAGTTTTTAAACAAGGTTTTAAGTGTGTTTTTAGTGTTTGTTTGGTTTGAAGATTGTTTTCACAAGTGGAGGAGATCATCTTCTTGTTTAGGCTCCAATCTCCATCTCTTCATCTTGTCATCTATTGGAGAAGTTTTCTAAACTCTATCTAGCTTTACATTTGTTTAGTTATTTGATGTCACGCCCCGCTTCCCAAAATACCCGGGAATCAGAACGTAAACAAGCCCACGACGTATTAGATTGAGAAGAAATATACACTATCATTTTTTTCTGTTTCTTTTCTTCTCAATCTAATACGCTAAGCGTCTGGAAATAACTTCAATGCGAAGTCATAGGTCCCCGATTACAGATAGCAAGAATATAATGAACAACACAGAATAAAATAATATCATATCACAAATGGGATAACATCCGAGACATAAAAATATTCCGGTCAACACGCCCTTATACAAAATGATCTGAATGAAATACTGGAAAAGTATAAAATACACTGATCAAATGGAAATGGAAGGTGCTACAAAAGTAAACTAAGGACCAATAGATAATAAAAGAGACAACTAGACTTCATCTTCTTCTTCTGTTCCGTCTATAAGGCACTCCTGTTGAGAATCTTTCGGCTCCTATACAACTCTGAACTGAACCTGTCTGTCTCCTAAATCTGACGCACACCAGAGAAAATAGGTGTACGTCAGCGTGCATGGTGCACGGTAAGATCCCACAAAACAATTGAGTGAACGAAAACCTAATGCGAAAAACAATACGATAACCGAAATGACAAAAGAAACATGCAACTGGAAATCCAACCAAAACAATCAAGTAACAAGCCGGTCATACAGCTAGTTATCAGAATAATCATCCAGGTAACCATGTCATACAAATAGATGAAATTAATACTTAAAAATCTATAACAAGAGACATAGTACGTCGAACGAAATAATCTAAACAAGGAAACCCTCATGTATATACCATATGTCTCAAATTGTAGATAATTAAATATTAATCCCGATCTATGTATAAAAAGATAATACAACTGATCTGTATCTCACAAAAAGTCATATTTAGCCTAGAAACGAGGTCAAGTAACTAGCCATCCTATAATAGGTCACTGGTCACATCTCACACAGAGTTAATGCTCCTATCATCGGATAACTGGCTGTTCACAAATCCTCTACGCGCATCCAATCCCGCAAAACAGGCGGCTAAAGGACTACACGTAATCCGATCTCGGCCCGGTCCGAACTCAGGCAAAGCTCAGGTGACGAAACAAGTCATGGATCCAAGTGGCGAAACAAGTCACTTGGTCCAACAAACCAACCCCAAGACGAAACAGGTCTCTGGTACGAGTCTGGAAGATACATCAATAGCCTTATCCGATTACATGAACATTAACTTCCCCATCCCAACTCTTCTCGTTCTTTCTAAATCAACGATCATAATCCTTATTAAAACTCCGGTTCACCACCTAAACACACCCACACATGTCACTAGGTCTGTTCATGACGCACAAGGCCACTAAGTCATGAACTACTAAGGTTCTCAAACACAGCCAGGAATAATCAATGCAACTAATCACGTGTAATAATATCGTAGCATATCAGATAATCAATATTAAGAATTATAGATCATAAACAGAGTCTACATAATTCAGAAATATTTCTTTTTCCAAAATAATCTCTTTAAAATTATCATAATTTTCCTCAAATGATTCCGTTCTCAAATAAATTCTTTTTAATTAATATAATTATCCAGAAATGATTCCGCTACCGAAATAACTTCTTTTAATTCATAATAATTATTCTAAAATAATCTTTTTCCAAAAAACTTCTTTAAAAATATTTATCATTCTAAAATAATTTTCTTCCACAACATAAATTCTAAAAATATTATAATTAATCTAAAATAATCCTGTTACCCAAAATAAATTCTTTAAATTATTATATTTATCCTAAAAATACTATTTATCACATAATTACTATCCATTCAATATTATTCATCAAACCCACGCAGATAAATATTAATGGATCTAAAATGGTAGATAATTCATAATAAATAGAAAAAGTAGATCTGAGCAAGCGGGATCTTACCTCAGGTTTCGTCGAACGGATCGACGTTGTCGGTATGACGCGTCGGCGCTGAAGGGGCAACGGATCTAGCTGAGCGGGTCAGCGTCAACGACAAAGCGGCGGCACGACGAGGTGCTGTCGAAAACTACTGTAGGGGGTTGGACAGCGGCGGGTTGGCCGGCGAAGGGAACTGACGATGACAGAGGCGGAGGATGACGGAGGTGGAGGTAAAGGTGGGGGTCAAAGGTGGTGCTGGTGGTAGCCAAGGCGGCGGTTCGGGTGGCTGGGGATAGCGAGTGACGGTCGGAGGTGGTGGAAGAGGAGGCTGGGGGCGGATCTGGGTCGTTCGGGGTGGTGTGATGGCGGAGGCGGTCAGCTTGGGCGGATGCGGGCCTACAGGGCGACGAGGGAGTGGTGGAGGATGTACGGGGCGGCGGACTCAGCGGCGTTGATGGAGGAGGCGGCTGGAGGGGAGAGCGGACACGGGGGAGGTTGGCGGTGTTGGTGGGGCTGCAGGCGGCGGTCGCGCGGCTCGTGGTGGTTTGGAGGTGGGTTTGGGCAGCGGGTCAGAGACGAGGGGACGCAGAGCTCGAGGAGGGGGCCAACGACTAGCGCTAGGGGTCGACGACGGCGAGCTCAGGTGGCGGCCGTGAGGTGGAGAAGATGGATCTGCTGCGTTCTTTGGTGGCGACGTGAAAATGTGAACAGGAGAGGGGTTACATTTATATATATATGTATAGTGTAATATTAGGGTTTTGGAAAACAAAAATTAATTAAAATAATTAATTACTGGTATTTAAAAATCAAAATATTCACAAAATATTTATCTATAATTAAAAACGTACATGTTATGTTAATACAACTATTGATACGAAATAGTCAAAATATACCCATATTGTATAATTAAACAAAAATAATTAATAATAAAAATATATTTACTTACATTTAAAATCATGTAATTATGGGATAATTATATACACAGTAAAACGTACTAGTTATACTAATATGACAGATAATATGTAACAATAGAAATAATACAATAGATTATACCAAAATCACGTAATTAATAATACCATGTATTATATGAAATAATTTGTAATAATATTAATAATACAATATATTATTTAAAATAATACGTATTACTACCTATAACACAACAAATTAATTCCAGAAAATTTTTACCGCACAAATTAAATTTATAAATATCACAATCATTTAAATAAATATATAATTAGATTTTTAAATCATAGAAAATTGTAAAAATTCAAGAAAAATATAAATACTATTTTAAAAATCATAATTAAATATTTAAAAATACTAGAAAATTATTTTAACTAGTATCAAAATTCACGATCATTACATTTGATTATCATTCTTTAAAGCTAGTTTTTATATTGAGTTTAGATTTGATTATATTATCTCATTGTTACACACATCCACTTGAGCTTATTATATTTGCATACATAGTATATTAGGGTTGTGAGAGATTGTAACATTGAGGTATGCTTAATTGTGTTCTCATCTATTGTAGAGAACAAATTTATATTTGTTACATTATGAGTGGTGTAAGGTTTTCGGTGAGCTAGAAAACCAAGTGTGTTGTGGAGTTTTCGATGAACTATAAAACCGAGTGTGAGGAGTGAACGTTGATCGGTGAGCGTTGAAAACTGATATTGTGAGGTGTAAACGTTATTCGGATGAGCGTAGAAAACCCAGTTGTGATAGTGGATTTCTCCCCGAGAGAGGGGAGCGGAGACGTAGGACGGAAAGTCCAAACTCCGTGATCATGTCATGTGTTTGAGTTTGCTTTTGCGCACTTAATCTTATGTTTATATTTCTTGTCGCCATTGTCCATAGCTCATTATTTTTATCATCCACTCTCTAGTTCATATTTGTTACCCTTGTGTTAGTTTACATATATCATATTGTATATCTCTTTGGTAGGACATATCATCTTGTGCTAGTTTATATATCCTTGCATATTTTTTCATCATATAGGATATATCTCTTTATTCATATTGCTTATTCTTCCTTATAACTCTTGTATATCTATTTTGCAAGAATATATTTGTTAATTAGTTTTAACTGGCATAAAATCGGATTAGATTAGCATAAGACCCTAATCACCCCCCTCTAGGGTCTAACAATTGGTATCAGAGCTTGGTGCTCTTTGATTTAAGGTCTAATCACCTTGAGTTAAAGATCCAAGTTATATTTTTATGCTAATCTTGTTTTGATTGCATTTGTATCTTGCTTGCATATTTTTATAAATTATGGATATGAATGATGCATCTTGTTTAGGCTATGATTCTAGTATTGCTCCTAAATTTAATGTTTTCCCCTATGCTCAATGGTGTTTTAGATTCAAAATATTTATTCAATCTAAAAATATTGATTTATGGAAAATCATTGATTGTGCTTATATTGTGCCCACGTTGGAGAAATCCAAGTGGAGCAAACATGAGAAAAAGATGTTTATTATGAACATGCTTATGTTAGAATTTTTATTAAATGCATTTGATTCATTTATGTCTAACAAGCTTAATTCTTTTGATAGTTCTTACACCTTATGGAAATTTATTGAAGCACATCAAGGGGACTTGGAGGCGATCCAACAAGCTTTGGAGGATCCGGCTTCAAGTTCATGTGGAGCATCATGCACATGGCCACTAGGCAATAGCCCTAGTGAGGTTTGCGAGTTTGAATCTATTAATCATTTACCTAATGATGAACTTGCTTGTGCTAGTGAAAGATTATTGCATGCCATAAGAAATTGCAAAATGATTTTATTGATTTAAAAAGCAAGCATGAGGATTTGAAATCCGATCATGAGTTGTTAGCATCTAAGTTTGAAACTATTTCCAATAAAAATGTGATCCTTAAAGAAAATAATAAAAAATTAAAATTGGATCATGTTTCTTTAACTTCAAATATTGCTAGTTTAACTCATGAAAGAGATAATGCCATGTTAGAAGTAGAGAACATACAAAATGATACTGCTTCTTTTATAAATGGCTATTTATGTTCTACTTCTAATAAAAATGCATATGTGCCTAAAAATAAAGATTTGAATCTTATGAATAAATACATTTCATCTTTAGATTCAACTTTGAAAACATGCATTAATAATCATAAGAGGCTTATGGATATGTGTGCCAAGTCTAAGTCATCATCCACTCATTATGCACACATATATAGCAAAGTTTACAAATGCTCTAATTGCGGCCGAAAAGGTCATTTATCAAAATTTTGCTATGGTGCACACAAACATAAAAATGTCAATGCTCCTTGTGCATCTCATGTAGCTTCTTCATCACATGTACACACACGTGCACCTATTGTTCACCATAAGCATGCTCATGTGTATAGATGTGATCTTTGTGGACGTTTTGGCCATTTAGCAAAATTTTGCTATGATTTGAAAAAGAAATCTCCTTTGCCAAATGATTTTATTAGACCACATGCTTTTAAATGTGATGTTTGTAGTAGGTTTTTAACATCTTGATAAATTTTGTTTTGATATGCAAAAAGCTTCTAAGTTGCAATATGTTCCAAATAGACCATTGTTTAAGAATATTTCTCATTTGTAAAATAATTTTAAAAGACAATCTTTATTTGCAAATGATTTCCGTGCACGAGCTAAAGGTCCACAAAAACAAATGGATCTCTTTCATTGTACAAATTGCAATCGGAAGGGTCATTTGAATGAATATTGTTTTGATCGTGTTACTGCACCACATGTGCCCAAGGGGGATCATAACCCTAGGGCTTTGAGCTTAAAAAATAGGGGTCATGTCCCTAAATTTTTTAGTACCAAGAGTTCTTGGGTACCAACACAAATTTGATTTTTAAACCAAGAATTTTAGTGTTCTTATTTTTTCCTTTTCTTGGTTTTAAAAATTATGTCTTAAAATCCTTTGGTTATGAAAACAAATTTTCTTTGATTAAATTCTTTTTGATTTTCATGATTATTGCTCTTGTTTTGATGAGAGGTTTGTATTTATATAACCCCCGGATTATTGGGTGTTTATTCCCAAATCTTGTTTACTGGGTGTTAAAATGTTCATATGGGTTGATACTAGCTCAAGAGCTAGATATAGTTGCCTCTCTTGATTTTTGAATCAATGATGATTTGATTTTATGTTTTTGGATTTAAACTTTGATTTATGATTTCTTTTGGTTGATTTGTTTTCATATGAAATTTTTTTGCATGATTCTCATGTTCCTCTTTTTTTGATTTCATAAATCTATTCATTTATATGATTTTTATATTTTTTGTGTTAATGAGACACTTCTTTCATATTAACATATTTATATGTGTTCTCATTATCTTTTTTGTATGTGAGTTATGTTTAGCTTGTTTTTAATCTATGTTTTCTCACATATGTATGCTTTAGCATTTATTTCATACATTCATGAGGCATTTTGATAGGGGGAGCAATCCCTATATTTTTTTATGTTTTATGCCCACCCATGCTTATTTGTATGGGGAGCTTTCGCTCTCTTAATTCTTTTGTCCCCTTTTTGATGTTGTCAAAGGGGGAGAAATATTATGAGTATATGCTTTCTTGTTTATATGCATGATATATTATACTTTGTATCGTCATTTCTTTTCATGCATATATCCTTTTTGTAAATTATTTGTCATCATCAAAAAGGGGGAGATTGTTAGCCTTCTTGTTTTGATGATGTTTAACAAATAGTTTACTTCTAATGTTATTTGTCTAGTGTTTGTGTTTTCGTATTTATTCTAGGCAAACAACGAGTTGGAGGATGGATGGAATAGCTCTTCAACGACAATATCAAATAGAGGTTGGCGGAATTGTAGAGTGAAGCTTATGCAATTCAAGTTCAAGATCCAAGTTCAGCTTCATCCGCATAGTGTACCAAGTCAAGCTTATTGAAGATCAAGATTGCTTGGGTATACTAGTTTAGGATTTATATTATGTGTGTTATATACTCTAAGCTCAATATCATACACACATTTATTGATTTCTTCGTATATATATATATATATAGTTATATATATATATACATAAGTTTTGGTTTCTATGCATATATATAGTTATATATATACATACATGTGTTTTGGGTTTTTATGTTTATATATATGAAATTATATATATGAAATTACATATTTCATACTCTATTGTGTTTTAGTATTTATTGCATAGTATATGCATATTTGTGAAAATATTGTATTCTTAGTTTTTGGACTTAACAATAATCATATATATATTTTATTAAGTCTATATAATTATTGTGCAAAGTTTCAAAACATGGTTTAGCCTAAATGTCAAAATTTATATGTTTACATTTTCGTGTTTTGGACTATTTTGTAAACTAATGATTTTTCATAAATAGGAAATACAATTTGGAAAATTCTTTTTGTAACATGTTCATTTACATGTTTATATACATTTCCCAAAGTTTCTTTATTTTTGGACTTCATTTGTTATTTTTAACATATTTTCAAAGTCTCAAAAATCTGTTTCAAAACTATTTTTCCTGTGTATCTGTTCACGGTCGACCACCACAGTCGACCGCCATGCGTTCAGTACTCAGAACTGTTTTTGCTGGCTCACGGTCGACCGTGGTGGTCGACCGTAGCGAATCCAGAGAGTTTCGCGGTTGACCACCGCGGTCAACCGTCGCTTGTCCAGAGCCTTTTTCCTGTTTTTGATTGCTCACGGTCGACCGCTGCGGTCGACCACCGCTCTGTCAGATCCTTTCCAACGGCTATTTCTTGTTACCGTTGGCTGGGGCTTTTTGGTCTTTTGCTTGGGGTTTTTGGCTGAGATTTTGAGTGGGTATAAATACCCCATTGCTGTTCTCTTTCAAGCATCTAAGAATGTTTTAAACAAGTTTTTAAACAAGGGTTTAAGTGTGTTTTTAGTGTTTGTTCGGTTTGAAGATTGTTTTCACAAGTGTAGGAGATCATCTTCTTGTTTGGTATAAATACCCCATTTGCATATTTTTTCATCAGATAGGATATATCTCTTTATTCATATTGCTTATTCTTGCTTATAACTCTTGTATATCTATCTTACAAGAATATATTTGTTAATTAGTTTTAATTGGCATAAAATCGGATTAGATTAGCATAAGATCCTAATCACCCCCCCTTTAGAGTCTAACAATAAACTGCTCATCAAAGAAATAAGTGAAGTCCTCCCAAGTGAGTGTCATCCTCTGATCTGGAGTGAACTGCAACCGATACCATCTCCCTGCATCTCCCTTGAGACTGTAAGATGCCAGCCTCTGCTTCTGAACTGATGTCACATTCAGTATCTCAAGAATGTTGCTCACATCCTCCTTCCACTTATGCACTGCCAGTGAATCTGATGATCCCTGAAACTCTGGTGCTCTCATCTTCTGGTATCTCTCCACCAGATGAAGCCAAGTCTCCTGCTCTGCTGCTCTATCCATAAGTGCCTGCGGGATAGGTGCTGGTGTGTTCCCCTGTAAACCCTCCGCAACTGGAAAAGTTGGTACAACCTGTGGTGGAACCACTGGTGGTAGTGGGGATGTGACTCGTCACAAGCTCCTCAAGAGCTGCCATCCTAGCGGCTATGGGAGCCATCAGATCTATCAGGTATTGGGGAGCCTGCTGCGACTCGGGTGGAGTATGCTGTGGTGCTAGTAGAGACTGCTGTGGCTCTACCTGACCAGCTCTCCGAGTGCGAGGTCTACGGCGTCCTTCCATCTAAGCACATAGAAGAAGGTTTATGAGTCCTCAAACAAAACATATATGGATCTCATATAAATAGAGAGTTCACGTCATATATCATTCACGCAAATACATTTAATATCACAAAAAATATCCGTAATTTTTGAATACGCGTATATAACATCCTCACTCGTACTAGAAATTCTTAGTGGACTCTATACATGAATCCTAAGAAACTCTATTTTAACTCCACAAGTCGACATAGGATGATCCTAAGTATACTGGAACTAGAGCTTTGATACCAACTGTGACGCCCCTGGTTTCAACAAGGCTGCAGTCCAGGGTGAAACCAAGAATGTCAAACCTGCCATGCATCACACCATGCAATAACATGTTTCACCATCATAGTAAATATCTATCTAGTGGAATCAATAACCGGTGTAGGTACAAAACAGGCAAAAGAGAAAATACAGAAGAAATATGAAACAACAGATACTCTGAAGAAAAGTCATCATCACTGACATAAATGAATAAATCTCTGAGAAGAAAACATCTAAACTGATACAACTATCTCACAATATGAAATCAAATGAAGTATTACTAAGGCACATTCGCCTTTTTCAAAACTAGAAATAATATCTCAAAATATTTAACAAAATACATCTACTGTGGAGTTCTGACATAACTACTAACACTGTCTATAAATAATGACTAAAGTAAATCCATCAAGCTACGGCTCTCCGTGTACCTGGCTCATTACCTAAAAGTAGGGGAAACAACGAGCGTCAAAACGCTATAGCGAGTAACATCTCAACCAACCCCAAGGGAAGGGCTAGAGGGATATGAAAATAGCTGTTAATACATATAGATCATCAATCAAAACTCTGAAATAAAATAGGAGTTTGATATTTAGGAATTTACAACATGTGTGTGGGTAACTCAACAATCCCGTAAGCTCATATTGTAAATAGCTAAATGCCCAATTCAACAACTACGTGGAGTACTAACTCCATCTCCTACCATACCATCAATAATCCGTCATATGTCAAAAATATGTCAGCCTATATTACTTAAAGTCCAACACGAGGACTTTCATAGTTTATAGTCTGGCACAAGGACTTTAGTAGTTTATAGTCCAACATGAGGACTTTAATAGTTTATAGTCCAACACGAGGACTCTGATGATTATAGTCCAACACGAGGACTCTCATAACCCATAGTCTCTCATAAGGACTGCAATAGTTTATAGTCTAACATGAGGACTCTGATGATTATAGTCCAACACGAGGACTCTCATATAAATAATGTCTGAAACAACATCTAAACTGTTCACCCTCATGTCCCGATGAATAAAACTAATACTCATGTCTGTACTCAACTCATGTACACAATTATTAGTGTATAGCAAACCTAAATAACCCAGATATTATGCCAGCCATACAAACCTAAACACAACAGGACAAAACAGCAAAAATTTCCAGTAGTCGACCACCACGGTCGACCGCAACTGGAGCAGAAGCTTACTGCTTCTGTGCATGGCAAGCGGTCGACCGTGGCGGTCGACCGCGTAAAAGCAGAAACCCTAGTTTGGTTTCTATTCTACGTGGGTTTGATCCAAAACTTTCATGCGCTAATTATAGGCATTGTTAAACCTTCATAAATGATTTAGCATAACCAACACATGTGATTTACAGACTAATCACTATAGATAAAACAAATCAAAACTTATACATGTATATTTCATGTCGAAACCTTCGAAAACAAATATTTTTCTTACAAAACTCTTGTTAGAAGTATTTCCAGATCTAGATCTACATTAAGAAATTTGTGTGTGATCTTTATTAACTGAAAACTTGTTCTTTTGCATCATAAAATAATAAGATCTATCTTTATACAAAGAAAAATAGCATATTAGGCTCACAAATCGCAAGAAAACATTAGAAAACAAATCTAAAAGTAGGGGTGTAGGGTTGAGCGAGATGAAACTCGCCTGAGGGGTAAAGAACAACTGAAAACGATGCTGGAAAAGATCCTCCTACGCTGAACGTCACTGGAACTCAACAAAATTCTCCAAAACTCGCCAAGAAACATCCAAAGAAAGAGCTAGGGTTTGCAAGAGAGAGGGAGGAGGCTGCTAGGGTTTTCTCAGGTGAAGAAAAAGGCTCCCACGAACTAAAACAATATATATGAGCCCACAAACCTGACCCAAAAACCCCAAACTGACCCGAAAAGAGTAAAACTGGCAAAACTCCCAGCGGTCGACCGCCACGATCGACCGCACAAGAGACAGAGGCCTCCTGCCACTGCTACGTGTGTGGTGGTCGACCATCACGGTCGATCGCGCAGGCTGTCTCCTGTTTGTGCATGTTGTGTGTGTTGGTCTTGACACTTGGTCTCTCTTATATAAAATATACTTGTTTGATCCCCAAAAACTTGTTATCCCATTCATCTATGATATAAATATATGTTTCATAATAAAAACTCATTTATCAAATTTCACAGGGTTTTACAGTGTTAGATTAGGTCAAGACACAGTCTGCATCACGAACTCAGCTCATTTACCCCTATTTCATCACTAGACTCTGCCATAGATTTCATGCTCTAGTATTTGTAGAGGATAGGTTAGAAGCAGGGAAGGGGTTACTAAATGATCAGACTATGAGGAGGAGCATTTCAGGGAGAGACCAGTCCAGTCCTTCAGGTAGAGAGCCTCCTCAGCACAAGTTAGATACACATGACCCCATTCGAGAGGAGATAGATAGGATGCAGAGTCGTATAGACATGATGAAGATTCAGATGCACAGGATGCAGCGTCAGATGCATGAGATGCATGGTCAGATAGGCTACTCAATCGAGACCTTAGCATATTTGGCGAGAGGATGGCAGAGAGAACATGGAAATACAAATGGACCTCCACCTGAGCTTCATAGTTTTATCACACCATTTCAGCCAGATGATTTCCCAGGAGAGGATGAGACGGGACTGTAGGCGTATAAAACTGCCTATAGGTCCCTTAACACAGCTCGACGACGTCGAACTAACCATCGGGCGACGCACGCAAACACGATCGTTAGTCTGCAACACCGAAGCTAAGTGGTACGCGACGAAACGGAGCTACGAGGCTACGAGGCTAACGAACCGCACGCAAACAACGGAATAAATCCACTCGCGTGCGGAATCAAGCTAACGGGTTGAGGAATCAACGAGTCATACAACCAAGAGCAGACTCGGATGAATCACGATCGAATCAAGATCAGTTTCGGACTCGAACTCAGAAGCGGATTTACTGCTAAATCAGGAACCGGATTTACTACCAAATCAGGTCAATGAATCGAGTCCGAACAAATCAACCACACAACCGAATCACGGATAGAACCGGAAAACGGACAACGACGGAATAAACCCAACACCTGGAGGGGCTCGGCCGAAACCGAGCCACCTCTTGGCCGAGCCACCTCAATGCCGAGCCACCTTAAGGTGGCTCGGTGGCCGAGCCACCAAGGTGGCCGAGCCACCTTAGTGGCCGGCCCAGATCTGTGCCAAGGCACAGATCTGGTTGCCTATAAATAGGAGAGGTGGTTCATTGTTTGAGAGGTTGGAAAATTTGGAGAGGTGAAGCTCTGCTAGATTCGAGGCTCAGAACTTAAAAAGATCCAAGCTTTGGGACTTTGAGGACTTTCTCATCCAGATCCGGTGCTCAGCGATCGTCAACGCCAAATAAGGCAAGAGTTCGAGAGGAACCGGATCTCAGATCTCATCTCAGATCTACGCAGGCATACTCCGGATCAAAGCTTAGTCTTTGATCCCGAGATTCGGGCGATTATTTCCTTGGTGAAATAATCCCCCTCGGCTATTATTTCCTTCATGAAATAATACCCGTTGTACTGTGTAGATCCGACCGGATCTAGATCTCACGGTGGTCAACGGATAAACCCCGGTGCAGGCAAAGAACCCACGCAAGCGAGCGACCGCAAAACAGGAGCTCGTGATTTGTTCGACAAACAAGAGAAAAAGTTATAATTTTTATTTCTTTTATTTGATCTTCATTGTAACCGTATCTTATAAAAAGACCGGATCTTTGTAACCGAAAAAACTGTTATTGAGAGTGCAATGGAATCAATGAAGAAGAAAGCAACAATTTTTCCCGCGAACAATCTGGCGACCACAGTGGGAGCCGACGATCTCGCTGCCGAGATCGATGCGTCACAGCCGCGGATCTCAATCCCGGTCGTGGAGGAGGTCGAATACGAGTTCGACCAGCAGAAGTTCGAGGAGTACTTGTCGTCCTCATCCAGATCTACTGTGACGCCCCAAAATCTCAAAGGAAATTACCCTACTCGCGGGCAATCCATCTAGAAAGTAAAACTTACAACTGATCAAAAATCTATGTGTGAAGTCCAAGAAGTTCTCCGCCAGGAGAAAAGCTCGTTGGTACGAAGATGTTGAAAACACCAACGAAGATCTCGTCCCGTTTGATGCCAAAGTTGCATCGGGTGAGATCCCTCTAATTCCCAACCAGGTCGGATCTGCTCTGGCCAACCCTGCCGCCGCAGAGGGCGTGGTGACTCTCTCGAAGAGAGCCCGCCAAAGGCGACGTCAACGCCTTGCGAAACAATTCGCGAATGCAATGAAGTCAGTTGACGGGATCCGTTACAATGCGGATCTGAAGAACGCAAGAGGCAAACAGCCTCAGCGACTGATGAACGGCGTCTCTTCCAAGCCGCCAACAATGGAATGGGTCCATGTCAAACGGAACCGTTCGACGCTGAAGGAGCGCATTCGCAAGCGCCGCGCATTATCAGCGCAGGCATGGGCTCAAGCTGAAGAAACCCGTAGGAAGCTGCAGAATGAAGTGGCCAAGAAATCGCCACCAACTCGCAAAGTATGGAGGCCTAAGTCTGAAGCGGCGATTCAGACTAAGGAGCAACAACTGCAGCCTCCGAAAGTTCAATTTCCGGCGAATCAATCCAAACCGCCGATGATTTCCATAACTGCTCCGGGAGATCCAACAGGACCATCCCAGAAAAGGAAATCAGTCTTAGAACGCCTCGGTCCACTACCCGAGGAGCGAAGCAAAGCTCCAGTCCAAGAGCGTTTGGGCCCACTAAAGAAGCCCCGAACGATTCAACATGCTGGGGGTCGCCGCAACCCTCAACATGACAAGGAAATCAGGGCAACTAAGCGCACTACGCTGCGTATTGAAGTCCAGGAGCCCGCTAAGGATTCACGCCCACAAAGGCATGTTTCGAGGCGTGTGACTCTCGAAAGCCCGAAGAAGGCAGTTCGCCCTCAGAAGGAAACGTTGTCGTCTGATGACGATGGCGTTATACCTGAAAAATTATGCCAACACACGATAGGTTACTCCGACTTTCAAACAGACGAGTTGTACTATCGTGCTGGGGGTACGAGCAAAGCCAGGAAGAGAAGTCCTCGAAGGCTAGAAACTCAGTGCCCTTGTTCAAAGCTCATTCGGGCGGTACTGTCTGAGTGTAACTGCATCAAAGCAGTCCCCGAGAGAGTTTCAGTGTTCGAAAGGCTTAGTACCGAAACACCAAAACCAAGGCATAGGCGTTTCCGGCAAAGAAGAACGGTGGTCAGTGATGGAGAATTTCCGAGGGTCACCGCCAATATGACCAGCAAGGGAACATCGGCTCAGGACAACCCCGAGGCGATTCCAGAGGTGCCCCGTCGTGTAACTCGTCTGTAGTCCGGAGCTATCATTCGTGCAACGTATGGTAGGGTTCGAACAAGATTACCTTCGGGAGATGAAGAATCAGATGCTGGCTCGGCAGTTGCATCTGACAACACCGTATCCAGTGAAGG
Source organism: Asparagus kiusianus (assembly GCA_022839385.1). Classification (NCBI taxonomy): domain Eukaryota; kingdom Viridiplantae; phylum Streptophyta; class Magnoliopsida; order Asparagales; family Asparagaceae; genus Asparagus; species Asparagus kiusianus. The sequence continues at coordinate 870,490 of BQKN01066314.1, read as the reverse complement.
ACAACCCCGCGAGTCATTCATGATAAGCGCGGAACAAGTGGCCAAGATGCTCGAAGAAGCCATGGCCAAACAACAGAAGAGCTTTAGGTTTGAAATGCAGATGGCCATGCAGAGTATGAGAGAAATGCATGAGCAACAAATCCAGGCACTGACGAACCATCAAGGCGAACCAAGCCGTCATAATCAGGTCGTTTAGGAAGATGAGCACACGGATACGGATGAAGCTCGCAATGCCAATAATCCTCCCGTTAATGCAGGGGGTGGTAATGAGAATGCTAGTCACAATGCCACGCTTCCACCTCAGAATCGTGCTAACGAAGATACAGGTGAAAGTTTGAAGATCAAAAATCTCGAGAGCAAGATCAATACATTGATTTCTGCTCAAGAGGTGAAGAAAACGAGCATTCCTTGTCCATACCCAAGAGAATGGGAATCAATCCCATATCCGGCGAAGTTCAACCTAATCAACTTCATGCCGTTTGATGGGAAGGGTTCACCTACTCAGCATGTGATTTATTTCAAATAACACCTGGGGGTAATCTCCGGCAATGAGCCTCTGATGGTGCGGTCATTCGTTGGCACTCTTCGCGGAGCCACCTTCGATTAGTATCGCCGCCTCAAGCCAGGTAGCGTGAACAGCTGGGACAACATGGAGACTAAGATCCTCACAAATTTCTTCGACGACGACACCGAGATATCTATCGGATCGTTGCTCGATGAGAAGCAGAAGGACGGGGAGTTAGTCGACACCTTCGTCAAAAGGTTCCGGAACAAAGCGTTGAATTGCAGGGACCCGATCACTGAGGAGTTCATTCTCCAGACCTGCCACAACAATCTTTCATTGGACGTGTTGGAAGCAATGGGGACAGCACCGTCCAAAACGTGGAAGGATCTGAAGGTCCGAGGGGAGCAAGCTGAACGATTCCTCAGGAGAAAGAAGGCGGAGAGAGGCCAATAAGCGGCGAATGCTCCAACGCAGAATTTCAACCCAAGGGGGAAAGGTAAGGCACATGCTAATGCAGTTGATGCTAATCAAACCTTTCAATTGCAACCTCAGCAACAGCAGCAGCGGCAACAACGGCCTCAGAAGCAGAAATCTTCGGAGCCAAGGTTTCCCAAAGTTTACTCCTTCAAGGATGATGAAGTTCCCGGCATCTTCAAGTACTTGTTGGAGAACAATAAAATCCAGCTGCTGGCGATCGTAGATCAAGAAGGGGCCAGCAAAGTGACGGATCCGAAGTACTGCGCGTACCATAGAGCGGTCCATCACCCTACGAGGTCATGCTACCACCTCAAGGACAAGATCCAGGCGTTAATTAATGTGGGCGTCATAACCCCGAAGCCTGCCAAGAATGTAGGAGCAAATGCAGTGTCAATCAGCTTTGGATCGGTGCCCACAACATGGTTCGAGCCGAAACGCGTCACCAAAGTGGGAATGAAGACGGTGAATGATGACCCACACGGACAGCGCCAAAAGGGACTTGTGCCGCACACAGCCCCGAACGGCAAAATCCTCTGGGTTCATCCGGATCTTATTGAAGATGAGCAGTGGGCGGCTTCCTCGAAAAGAAAGGGTAAAGGCAAGGCCTGCAACGCCACTTCCGCAATCTTTGAAGAGGATGGTGATGAAGCTCCTACCTTCCCACTCTCCGAAGAAGAACAAGAAGTCTTTGCCACCAGAAGCGGAAACCAGTACCACTTCAACTATCCGTCACCTAGTGATCAGTTAGCTGAGCAGGGGGTGACTAAACGGGGACCAGCCAAAACTCTCACAGAGCTGGGGGTGATTGCAGTTCCTAAACCGGTTGAGGAGGCTCGACGACAGCCGGTGGATAAGCAGAAAGAAAAGAGACCCCAAGAGGTGCAGAATCCGAAGCAGTCTCGTTTTAATCGTCCGATTGGAAGAGATAAACCGGAGAGCTCAAAAACTCCGCGTATTTTTGATATTATGGCTCAATTAGCCAATATCCCAGCGCGGATAACGCTGTATGAGTTGCTGTGGTTGTCCAAGGAGACCAGAGAAGCCTTACTGTTCGCGGGAAAAATTGATGCTTTCTTCATTGACGATTCCATTGCACTCTTCAATAACAACCTTTTGCGTTACAGAAAGATCCGGTCTTTTTATAAGATCCGGTTACAATGAAAATCAAACAAAAAAAGAAATAAAAATTATAACTTTTCTCTTTTATCAAACAAATCACGAGCTCCTGTTATCCGGTCACTCGCTTGCGTGGGTTGCTTGCCTGCGCTGGGGTTATTTGCCGTGGACTACCGCGTGATCTTGATCCAAGCAGATCTACGCAATATTACGGGTATTATTTCACCAAGGAAATAATAGCCGGAGGGATTATTTCACCAAGGAAATAATCGCTCAAATCTTGGGATCAAAGACCAAGCTTTGATCCGGAGTATAGCAACGTAGATCTGAGACCTCAATCCTCTCAAATTCCTGCCTTTTGTGATGCGGGTGCTCGCCGAGAATCAGATCCGAATGTCCAAGTCTTCAAGCCTTCAAAAACTCAAGCACGAGGTCTCAATCCGGCAGAGTTTCGGCTCTCCAAAAGTTCTTCCCAAAGTCCTCCAAAATGATGAATCACCTGGCCTATTTATAGGCAACCAGATCTATGCATTTGGCACAGATCTGGTCGGCCACCTCAGGGTGGCTCGGCACTGGGCTGAGCCACCTTGGGGTGGCTCGGCCACCGAGCCACCTTAGGGTGGCTCAGCCTTGGCCGAGCCACCCTGGGGTGGCTCGGTTTTGGCCGAGTCACCTCAGGGTGGCTCGGCTTTGGCCGAGCCACCCCGAGGTGGTTCGGTTTTTGCCGAGCCCCCTTGGGGTGTTTTCCGTCGTTTCGGTTCTGTATTTGATTTGTCCGGACTTTGATTTGATAGTCCGGGTCTTCATTTGGCAGTAAATCCGCCTCGGTGTTTGAGTTCAAATCCATTTTGTTGTTGGATGACTCGTTGACTTTCCGAACCGTTGGATTGGTTCCATACGCGAACGCATTCTGTTGTTTACGTGCAATTCGTTGACCTCGTCGCCTCGTCACTCGAACGTCCGTTGATTTGTCGAATTATCATGCCGAGCTGTGCTAAGGGACCTATAGGCAATTTTATACGCCTACAGATACCCCCTCCAAAGTATTTCAGCCTCGTTCTTTTATAGAAGGATCTGGAATACTTTGGATATGATTGCCCCTACCCTCAGTCGGTATAACAGGACCTTGGAATGACCTTTTGTTCTGTAATCCTTCAATCCTTCAGGCTGTCCGGTGCTTTGTCGAACATCTGTAAGGGTTCCGGTGCTGCATTTATTGTCTGACCATTGTCGGAATTTTGAACTTGAAGTCGATTTCTGATTTTCCAATCTTTAGCTCGTGCTTGTTGGTTCAACATATAACTGACTCTCGATTGTTGGTGTTGAGTCTTTATTTGCGACGCGTTGTCCGGCGTTGTGTTATTGTGTTATTGAGTTATCCTTAAGAATATTTTTTAGAAAAAATATTCTCCAGGAACTTCTCAACAAAAATGGGGAATAGTTTATACTCGTATACCTTATTGGAGTATTTTTCATGCCCGAATGAGTTGAACCGGTATGATAATTATCTGAACCGGTCCAAAAAGGCAACAATTTGGCTCAAAAATTCCTCCGCTCCTTCCGAATGCGCGGGAGATACCAAAATAAACAAGGGATTGAACCCCCGGTCGATTTGAAGTTGTTTCGACGCTCAATTCAGCTCCAAGTTGAATTCTGGTTCAATTCTGGTTCAAACTGGTTCAACCTGGTTCAAGACTGGTTCAACCTGGTTCAAGACTGGTTCAGAATTGGTTCAAGACTGGTTCAGACTGGTTCATCCTGGTCTGGTCTGGTTCAGTCTGGTTTGGTCTGGTTCAACCTGGTTCAGCCTCTTTTGAACTCATTTGGACTGGTCTGGTCTGGTTCACCTTGGTCCGGTCTGGTTCAGGGCTGGTTCACATTATAAAAGGGGGTCTTTTTCTTTCTTTCTTTTCTTTTCTTTCTCCTCTCTAGGGCCGGCCCCCCTACTCCTTTTTGGCTTTTCTCTTCCCTCGAGCGTCCGTTCTCCTTCAAACCTTCATAGTTGTCTTAGATCTAGGCTTCCTTTTGATCTTGGACTAAAAAATCTCCCAAAAATCTTCATATAAAAATTTCTCTCAGGCCCCTCGAGCGCGTGGTCTGAGCCTCTTTCAAGATTTGATTTTTGTCGGATCTTCGAGCTTTCTTCAGGTAAATCCTCCACAACTTTGGCTTATTTTATGTTTAATTCAATTTATGGATTTGTGGGTGTTCACGGGAAAATTCATGTCTTTCTTCATTGATATCATTGCCATCTCAATA
>BQKN01066314.1:838768-851133 GCA_022839385.1 Asparagus kiusianus | reverse complement strand
TCGGCTTGGGCCGCGCCACCCCGAGGTGGTTTGGTTTTTGCCGAGCCCCCTTGGGGTGTTTTCCGTCGTTTCAGTTCTGTATTTGATTTGTCCGGACTTTGATTTGACAGTCCGGGTCTTCATTTGGCAGTAAATCCGCCTCGGTGTTTGAGTTCAAATCCATTTTGTTGTTGGATGACTCGTTGACTTTTCGAACCGTTGGATTGGTTCCATACGCGAACGCATTCTGTTGTTTACGTGCAATTTATTGACCTCGTCGCCTCGTCACTCGAACGTCCGTTGATTTATCGAATTATCATGTCGAGCTGTGCTAAGGGACCTATAGGCAATTTTATACGCCTACACTTACAAGAGGCCTTGGCCGATTCAGAAGCGTTCCTCACTCGGATCAAGCCGGCACCTGAAGAGCCAGAACTGTTAGCTCAACAATGCAATGTGGCGGCTAAGAACCTTCCCTGCATTACCTTCACCAAAGAGGACATGCAGACGAAGAATTCGAATCATGATCGACCCCTATACTTCATCGGGTACATTGGCTCTAGCGAAGTCAACCGAATCCAAGTGGATCCGGGTTCTGCTGTGAGTATTATGCTGCTTCGTCTGATGCATAGCCTTGGCATTCCAGTCAGCAAATTAGCGTCTACAGGCACGGTCATTTACGGATTCAACACCAGCGGGTCAAGGCCTTTGGGAAAGATCCGTATAAAATGTCAGATGGGTGATCTGAAGACGGAGGTCACGTGTTACGTGATTGATGCTGAGACATCATATAACTTACTATTGGGTCGGCCTTGGATCCATAGTAACGTTATAGTTCCCTCTATCCTACATCAGTGTCTAAAATATATCGACACTGAGGGGAGGGTCAGGACGGTGATCGCGGATAAGCAACCATTTAAAGGGTTTGAGAATTATTTCACTGATTCTCTCCTTTATGGTAACGAATCCGATACTGAACCATCGGTCCAAGGCATGGACAGTGGAGAAGAAGCTGATTCCGAAGCCGGATTCGATTACAATGGAGGTTTTGTTTTAAATAACATTGTACCCTTTGTAATCAATCTTGACGATGAACAATCGTCAGATGGCAGTTGTAACTGGCAACTTACCAATATTGAAATAAAAGATGATTTAGAGTACTCGTTGTCTCTTGATGATGCGATAAAAGGATTAGATGATAAGCCTGATCTATGCACGCCCCTCCGATCATCTTATGTAACGAAGAAACACCTCCAACATTCTTTCGGAACGACCCTGATCGTTCCTGCCAAAGTAGGAGGCGAAAAAGAAGTGGTTTACGGTAAAGGAGAGAATTTTCCGTTGCCAGATCATTTCCTAAGAGAAGATGAGAATGATGACAAATCTGGTCTGCATTTATCTAAGTATAGTCCGGAAGCGCGCAAGCTCATGGAAAAACAGGGATATGATTTCACACTCGGAGAAGGTTTATACTTCGATCGAGGTTCCCGTATCCCAGTCAAAGCGGCATATGTACCAAAAGGAAAACCGGATGATTATTACCGTCACAAAAGAGGCTTAGGCTATGTTTCCTCGTCTGATGATGAATGTGGTTGGCAAATTATCGATCAAATTGCTAACAAGGCTAAAAATGGGTACTCGTTAGATTCCTCAAAATGGGACTCCGATACAAGTTTGGGGGAAGTATTCAAAACCCTAATGTCGAACATGACTACAGCTGATCCATCTACGATGGAGGACGACGATCAAATGCCAACGTAGGAAGACCCATGGGTTCATCACCTAAACATGCAATACGGCGATAGGTTTGAACAGAGGGAACCCCCTACCGAGGATAAAATAGTCCAAATTAATATGGGCGATGAAGCCAACCCAAAACCCATATTCATCAGAGATAGTCTTCCCCCAGATGAGAAGGAGGAATTAATTGCTCTCATCAGGGAATATATCGACATCTTCGCTTGGAACTATGAGGACATGCCAGGGCTCGACCCCAATGTGGCGGTGCACCGCCTCGATATCAAGTCGGATGCCAAACCTGTCAAACAACAGCAGAGACGGTTTCGTCCGCAGATTATGAAAGCCATTGAGGCAGAGGTTAAGAAGTTGATCGACTCAGGATTTATCCGAGAGGAGCAACATCCATACTGGCTAGCTAATATTGTCCCAGTCATGAAGAAAAATGGTAAGATCAGGATATGCATTGACTTCAGGGACCTGAATGCGGCATGTCCGAAAGACGACTTTCCCCTCCCAATCACGGACGTCATCATCGACAATACGTGCGGATTTGAGAGGATGTCCTTCATGGATGGCTTTTCGGGATATAACCAAATCAAGATGCACCCGGATGATGAGAAGCTTACAGCGTTTAGAACGCCCCTCGGTGTCTTCTGCTACACAGTGATGCCTTTCGGTCTAAAGAATGTAGGTGCCACATACCAACGAGTGATGATGAAGATTTTCCAAAAAAAAACACCAGGAAAACGGTCGAGTGCTACGTTGATGATTTGGTTGTAAAAAGCCGCAACAAAGGAGATCACATCAAGGACTTGAAGACGATGTTCGATCTCATGCGGAGTTATCAATTGAAAATGAACCCCACCAAATCCTTCCTTGGAATGTCCAGCGGAAAATTCTTGGGATTCGTCGTCACCACTAAAGGCATACATATTGATCCTGACAAGGTGAAGGCGATACATGAATTGCAGCCCCTAAGAAATCTAAGAGATCTCAGAGGATTGCAAGGACGTTTAGCTTACATCCGGCGGTTCATCTCAAATCTTTCTGGGAAGTGCCAACCATTCTCTAAACTAAACAAGAAAGGGGTGTCATTTATTTGGGACGACGCCTGCCAAAAAGCACTCGAAGATATCAAGACATATTTGATGAACCCTCCTGTTCTTGTCGCACCAAAATCAGGTAAACCGTTCTTGATATACATCAAGGCGATGAACCATTCGATAAGTGCTTTATTAGCACAAGACGATGATAATGGTCACGAACAGGCAGTTTATTACTTAAGTCGGACTTTGGTAGGCACTGAGTCCCGATATCCGATGATTGAGAAAGAATGCCTCGCATTGGTATTCGCAGTACAAAAGATGCGGTATTACTTGGTCGGACAGACGATTTACGTTATCTCTAACGTTAATCCGGTACGGGTATTTATGACGCAACCAGGTTCGATGAATTGGCGGTTAGCAAAATGGGCCCTTCTCTTGTCCCAGTATGACTTGCACTTCAAACAGCAAAAGTCGGTCAAAGGACAAGCGATTTGTGATCTTTTGGCGGCAAGCTCGACAACAGATACGGCAGAAGTATATGATGACTTGCCGGATGAAACCCACGAGATTAACACCACGTCGCATCAACAAGTATGGCAATTATACTTTGATGGTGCTTCGAGAGCAGTTAATAAGGCAGTAACCCCCGGATGTCCTAAAGTCTCCTCCGGAGTTGGAGTTGTCTTAGTTTCCCCGGGAAAGCATGTAATGCCTCGGGCTTATTCACTGACGGATCCGTGTTCCAATAACGTAGCCGAGTACAACGCGCTCCTCATTGGACTCAGTTTCGCCAAGGAGCTGGGGGTCAAATATCTCGAAGCTTTTGGGGATTCTCAATTAATAGTTAACCAAGTCCGTGGAGAGTATGAAGTCAGGAACCAAGACCTGATCCCGTACCACCAAGAGGCCATCAAAATGGCGGATTCTTTCGAAGAGTTCTTTATTGAATACATCCCGCGTCTCTAGAACGCTTATGCGGATGCACTGGCAGCACTAGCAGTATCACTCGCGCAGCCGTCCGAAACTGAACTGCTAGTCACAGTAAGATCACATCAACTTTGCATACCCATATACAGTATGGATATCGAAGAGGAAGATGACAGAGACCAAACGCCAAGGAGGTGAACTCAACTCAAATCGGGTCTGAGTCCCAAGATTGGCGTTTTCCTATCATTGACTACGTCCAATATGGTATTCTGCCAGAGGATGTAAAAGAAAGGGAATCGATCCGCCGAAGAGCACCAAGGTTCTTCTATAATGCTGAGACCCGTACATTATACCGTCGAGGGTACGATGATTTGCTCCTCCGATGCCTTTCGAACGAAGAAGCGGAAGAAGTTCTTAAGGAAGCACACGAAGGAGAATGCGGTGCGCATCAGCCTGGTCCCAAGCTGTATGATCGCATCAGAAGAATAGGGTATTTTTGGCCAACAATGGTACGTGACGAAATCGAATACGCACGAGGATGTCACGCCTGTCAAGTGCATGCAAATTATATGCACCAACCACCGGAGCGGTTACACACGTCAACCACATCCTGGTCATTCGAGACTTAGGGTATGGACATTGTCGGTCCTATTTTTCCCCCTTCAGTCAAAGGTGATCGATTTATTCTCGCAATCACGGATTACTTCTCAAAGTGGGCTGAAGAAATTCTGCTTAAAGAAGTGAAGACGAACAACGTCATCAATTTCATCAAGCATCATGTCATTTACCGACACGGCGTGCCAAGACGGATCATTCATGATAACGGTCCGCAGTTCATAAGCAACGCTTTCGTCAGGTTTTGTGACAAGTTCAAGATTCAAGATGTTTCATCAACAGCTTATTATCCTGTTGCGAACGGATTAGCTGAGGCTTTTAACAAGACGATCATTAAGATCCTGTCAAAGCTCATGAAGACCAAAAAACGAGACTGGGACGATAAACTCGGTGAAGCGCTCTGGGCTTATCGCACCACCGTACGCACACCTACGTGAGCCACCCCGTATTCATTGGTATACGGATGTGAAGCTGTGCTACCATTGGAAATCCAAATCCCATCTCTTCGAATCGCTCTCGCAACTGAGATGACGACTGAAGAGCAACATCAGAAACATCTCGAAGAACTCGAAATGTTGGATGAAAAACGCTTGGAAGCTCAACAACACATCGAGTTTTATCAAGCCAGAATATCTAGGGCTTTTAACAAAAGAGTCCGACAGAGAAGCTTCAAGGAAGGAGATCTGGTCCTCGCTGCTCGCCGACCGATAATCCTCAACTCTAAGAAGAAGGGTAAGTTTGAACCCAAATGGGAAGGACCGTTTGTGATAGACACAGTCTACTCAAACGGCGCATATCGCCTCATTTCTTTAGAAGGCGTCAGGCAATTAATGCCAATAAATGAGAAGTTCCTGAAAAAGTACTATCCCTAGTACATTCAGGATAACCCATTTATCGGGAAGTTCCTCGAAGAATATTATACTTAATATTCTAGAGGATAACCCAAAATTATTTCTACCACCAAAATCTCTCACTGATCGATTTCAATTGACAGTGAGTCCACCAAAACTGTCTTTCTGGTCTAAGCCACCAACAAATTCCCCTCTTGATTCTTTCCACGAACAAGAGATCCATTTTCAATTCAGAGCCTCCTTTCGATGAACGAAAGAGCTCCCCTCTTTTCTCTTTGGTTAAACCTCTTCATGGTTATAACCAAAGTTAAAATTTTATTTCGATAAACGAAAAACTCATCTAGATAACCAATCCTATAAAAGGTAAGCTTATTTAGATCTTCCAGATTCTCGGAGTGGAGATCCCACTTCTAGTTTCTTTCTTGCACTGGAAATAGAATATAAAATTCTTCCTTTCCAGAATCAAGGAATAGAATATAAAATTCTTCCTTCCTTGTTCGGGGAATAGAATATAAAATTCTTCCTTCCCACACCAACCCTTTTCTAAGAATTTAGGATTCATCCTAGGAAGTTTATCCCGAATCCTAAGCAGGGATAAGTCTGCGCCTAACACACACTGCCGGTTTAGTCTTTCTCCGTAGAAGAAGACACCAGAGTTCGATTCTGGGGTATTTTATCCTGAAACCTAAGTAAGGATAAGTTTGCGCCTAACCCGTGCTGCCGGTTAGTTCTTAACCGTTTAAAAAGAATACCCGCCCACATATTCAACATTGTGGCAGGTTGTTATTAATAACACCAAAATCCATGTCTTACACGCATGGGGAATTTCATCCTGAATCCTAAGAAAGGATATGCCGACGCCTAATACGCGCCGCCGGTTTAGTCTTTCTCCGTAGAAAAAGACACCAGAGTTCGATTCTGGGGTATCTTATCCTGAAACCTAAGTAAGGATAAGTCAGCGTCTAATACACGTTGCCGGGTAGCTTATTCCCGTAACAATGGCGAAGTCTACGTATTCAAAGTCATAGCAAAGAGTCTAAGGGAGTTCATTCCGTTAGCACAACGTCACATGCGGAACGGATTTAGACAATCCGCATGCTAGCCCGACTCAAACGGTAGTCGGTAAAGTCTAATCAAATCCGTTGAAGGCTGGGGGTTAGCTAAAAATCCTAAAGTCAACGCCTAACACGCGTCGCCAGGTAGCCTATTCCCGTGATAAATGGCAAAGCCTATGTATTCAATATCATAGCACAAAGTCTAAGGGAGTTCATTCCTTTAGCACAACGTCACATACGGAACGGACTAAAACAATCCGCATGTAAGCCCGACTCAAACGGTAGTCGGTAAGAGCACGTCAAATCCATTGAAGGCTGAGGATTTGCCAAAAATCCTAAGTCAACGTCTCATACACGTTGCTGTTTAGTCTTTTCACAGGAGAAAGACGAAGTCTACGTATTCAATATCGTAGCACTAAAAGGGTTAACTCTTTTAGCTTAACGTCACATGCGGAACGGACTTAAACAATCCGCATGCTAGCCCGACTCAAACGGTAGTCGGTAAAGGCTTATCAAACCCGTTGATGGCTGAGAATTTGCCAAAAATTCTATAAATACGAGTCATTGACACATCAATTCCATAGATTGGTCTCGTGACTCAAGTATCTGCCTCGCTCCAATTCCTTAAGAGCTTAAACTGTGTATACTCCAGAAGACGTACGAGTATAAACTGTGTCGGACGCCGGACAACGCGTCGCAATGAAGCTTGGACGCCGGACAACGTGTCATAAGGAAGCTCAAACGCCGGACAACACGTCACAATGAGGCTCAAACGTCGGACAATGTGTTGCAAATGAAGATTCAACACCGACAATCGATGGTCGGCCAACTCGAGCTAAAAAGCCAGGAAATCAAGAATCAACTTCAAATTCAAAATTCCGACAGACGGTCAGACAATAAATACAGCACCGGAACCCTTACAGACATTCGACAAAGCACCGAATAGCCTGGAGGACTGAAGGAATCAAGAATAGAAGCCATTCCAGATATCCCGTCATAACCAATTGAAGGATGGGACAATCATATCCAAAGTATTCCAGACTCTTCTATAAAAGAACGAGGCTGAAATACTTTGAAGGGGGTATCTGTAGGCGTATAAAACTGCCTATAGGTCCCTTAACACAGCTCGACGACGTCGAACCAACCATAGGGCGACGCACGCAAACACGATCGCTAGTCTGCAACACCGAAGCCAAGTGGTACGCGACGAAACGGAGCTACGAGGCTACGAGGCTAACGAACCGCACGCAAACAACGGAATAAATCCACTCGCGTACGGAATCAAGCTAACGGGTTGAGGAATCAACGAGTCATCCAACCAAGAGCAGACTCGGACGAATCACGATCGAATCAAGATCAGTTTCAGACTCGAACTCAGAAGCGGATTTACTGCCAAATCAGGAACCGGATTTACTACCAAATCAGGTCAACGAATCGAGTCCGAACAAATCAACCACACAACCGAATCACGGATAGAACCGAAAAACGGACAACGACGGAATAAACCCAACACCTGGAGGGGCTCGGCCGAAACCGAGCCACCTTAAGGTGGCTCGGCCAATGCCGAGCCACCTTGAGGTGGCTCGGTGGCTGAGCCACCAAGGTGGCCGAGCCACCTTGGTGGCCGGCCCAGATCTGTGCCAAGGCACAGATCTGGTTGCCTATAAATAGGAGAGATGGTTCATTGTATGAGAGGTTGGAAAATTTGGAGAGGCGAAGCTCAGCTGGATTCGAGGCTCAGAACTTAAAAAGATCCAAGCTTTGGGACTTTGAGGACTTGCTCATCCAGATCCGGTGCTCAGCGATCGTCAACGCCAAATAAGGCAAGAGTTCGAGAGGAACCGGATCTCAGATCTCATCTCAGATCTACGCAGGCATACTCCGGATCAAAGCTTGGTCTTTGATCCCGAGATTCGGGTGATTATTTCCTTGGTGAAATAATCCCCCTCGGTTATTATTTCCTTCGTGAAATAATACCCGTTGTACTGCGTAGATCCGACCGGATCTAGATCTCACGGTGGTCAACGGATAAACCCCGGCGCAGGCGAAGAACCCACGCAAGCGAGCGACCGTAAAACAGGAGCTCGTGATTTGTTTGACAAACAAGAGAAAAAGTTGTAATTTTTATTTCTTTTATTTGATCTTCATTGTAACCGGATCTTATAAAAAGACCGGATCTTTGTAACCGAAAAAACTATTATTGAGTGTGTAATGGAATCAATGAAGAAGAAAGCAACAATTTTTCCCGCGAACAGGGACCGAGTTCAGCAACTGCTGCTAATGATGTAGATGACGATCTATCAGGAGATGAGTAGTGAGGGATGTTCTTTTTATTTTACCCAGTCTTTGATTTTTATTTCGGCATGTACTTATTAAACTGTGATATTTTGGATATTATTGTCAGTATTTGCCTTGAGGACATTGCAAAATCTGGGTACGGGGGTGTAAACTAGTTAGCCTTTTGTTTATATTTTCCTTGCTAGTATTTTGTTTCAGTAATATTTTTTTTTAGCATTTATCTTTTGTTAGTTTTAAGTAAAAAAAACTAGCCAGTTAATAGAGTTAAGTAATAATTGATCTAATTGATAGATTTTAAATATTCTATTTCCTAGTTAGTGATATACTAAAGTTTACCTTTTATGATAACTCCAAATAAATTTCTTAAGAAATAATTTTTCAAAGTAGTATACTTTAATTAAGCCTTAACTTAGACTTTTAATTAAAAATAATAAAATTTTTGCATGCTTAACTTAGTGTTGGAAATATTTTTTTCAGGTTATCTTGATTTACACATTTTTTTCAGACTATATATATACTTACATATATATTTAAAAAACTAACCTTATAAAAGAAGAGTACAGAAAATGGGCACAAAAAAAACTCTTAAATTCAAGGTGATTCTATCTTATAAAGCTTAAGTTGACTGAGTAATTAAGCCCAAGGAGTATCTCTATACTTAATAACCTAAGCCCAATTGGGTTGGGATTCATTGGCCCAAAACATGTTAAATAATCACTTAGAAAGCCCAATTAAATAGAAAAAAATCACTAAGAATTAATGAGTGAAAAAATATATATATATATACATACATAACACTAACCATTTTTTTATATATATTGTTATTTTGTATATATGGTCTTGAAAAATAATTTTTGATCAAGAGACTTTAAAGTTATTTAAAACAAAGAGTTATCATGTTCCTTTTAAAATTTTTAAATTAAATTTCTAAGATTTGACTTGGTTTTGTATTGCTATAATGAGAAGATTTTCTAGGAAATTTACCTTGGAGTTATATATAAAAATGTTTTCTTGAGTATTAACTAGCTTAAATTAAGATGTCGAAATATATCAAAGAAAATTAGTTATTTACTGACTTCTTTAACTTGGCAAGTTGACCAAATTTTGTGGGTATATTCTATCACGCCCCGCTTCCTAAAATACCAAGGAACTGAGACGCGAGCAAGCCCGCGACGTATTAGATTAAGGAGAATAAATAAAATTAAATATTTCTCCTCAACCAAATATGCTAAGCGTCAAGAAATAAATGCAAAGGCACAGATCCCCGATCACAGTAGCTAGACTACAATGAACAACTCAAAATAAAAAGGAGACATATCACAAATAGAATATCATCCGAGACATAAAGTTTGGGTCAGACATGCCCTATTACAAAACAGTCCAACTAAAATAAGAAAATACATAGTCCAACAAAATAAGAAGGAAGTACTGCAAAAATGTACTGCAAAAATAACTAAGTCCCTCGAAAGACTAAAGGATAAGGTACTACATAAGTAATCTAGTGTCCATCAGTGCCTACGTAAAAGAAAAGGCTAAGCTTCCGTCTGTTCTTCTGTTCCACCTGGAAGACACTCCGACTGGGCATACTCTTGCTCTAATGCATCATCATACTGGACCTGTCCGTCCTCTAAATCTAACGTACACTAGAGAAAATAGGTGTACGTCAGCGTGTATGGCACACGACAAGATCCCACAAGGAAGGTAGAAACGGTCGAACGACCAATGCAAGAATAATAATAATAATAATAGTAATAATCTAAATGAAATCCACCACTAGAACATAATAATCAGAAGAATCCAAAATCGATCGGGTAACGAGGTCATACTACTAGCCATTGTATAACAGGTCACTTGTACATATCTCACATAGAGTCAACGTTCATATCATTGGATAACTGACTGTTCACAAATCCTCTACGTGTATCCAATCCCGCTACACATGCGGCCTAGAGGACTACATGCAATCCGTTTTCTGCCTAGTCCGAACTTTAAACAGAACCCGGGTGACAAAATAAATTTCCCACTGACCAAAGTTATGTACACACTTCACTTTAGCCCTACAAACCAACCCCAGTGGAGACACCAACTACTGGCACGAGCCTGGAAGATACATCAACAGCCTTATCCGATCACATGAACCATGACTTTCCCACCCCAACTCTCTTGTTTTTCTGAATTAACATACACACAGGTTTCTAAGTCTTAAACAGGACACCCCAGGCCACACTAGTCATGAATTTCTAACGGTTCTCAAACATAACAAAGAGTAATAAATGCAACTCATCATATACAACAATATTATAGCATATCACATAATTAAAATTAAGAAACATAAATCATGTTTAATTCATAATAATCCCTTTTCTAAAATAAATCCTTTAAAATTATTTATAAATGTTCTAAAATAATTCCTTTTATAAAACTCTCTTAAATTATTGAAATTATTCTAAATTGATACTTATTCTAAAATAAATTCTTTTAAATTATTTATAGTTATTCTAAAATAATTCTTTCGTTAAATAATTTCTATTAATTTATTATAATTACTCTAAAATGATTTTTCACCAAAATAATTTATTATAATTATTTTAAAATAATTATTTTGTCAAATAAATTATTTAAAATTATAAATTATTCTAAAATAATTTTATTTTATTTTATCTTTACAGTATCTATTAACACAATATTATTTTTAGTATTTTTCAATATCATTCGACAAATAAATCCGTTCAGGTCATCACAGTATATGTATTACAACGTAAATGGTCATACGTTATTGTTCACAGTCCATTTCGTTCACGACAGTTCTGTACATTATAGTTCTCAGTTCAATATGTTCACGACAGTTCTATATTTGTAACGAATAATTATTCGAGAAATGAGTTCTTATGCATAATTAATTTGTGATCAATCTAAAATTGTACTGAGCAAGAATAAGGATCTTGCCTCAGGTTATTGTCGATCGATACGTCGTTACCGTGTGAGGATACGGGTCCGTGGATGAGGCGGTGACGGCTACTTGTTGTTTGTTATTTCGGCAACGCGTGCAGCAGCTCGAGGAGGCAACGACGAGCGACAACGGGTGGGGCGACGATAGAGAGATGGGGCTACATGGGGTACTCGAGCTTGGGGAGTTCAGTGACGACGGCGACTGAGGAGTTGGAGGGGGAAGAAGAGGCAGAGGTGATGGCCATGATCGTGGCTGGGGCGTCGGGAAGAGGAGGGGGCTAGAGTTCGACGGGCTGGTGGCGAGCAGCGGGGCACGGCGAGCGACGCCGCAGTTTGGAGCTTGGGGCGGAGGTGGAACTACATCGGCGGATGAGCAGGAGGTGGGGAGTTGGGCGGTGACTAAGGGGAGCTCGGCTGGCGGTGGTGTCATCTCAGGCGGCGGTCAAGGGGCGAGCACAGCGGTGGCGTGAGGAGCTGGGCGCGGTCGCTGGTCGGAGCCTGGGCTCGGGCAGCTGACGAGGTTCGAGCGGCAGGGAGGCTTGGCAGAGCTCGAGAAGGAAGGGCGGTGATGAGGGGAGGCGGCTTTGGCGGCGGCGTGGGTGATTCATCGGAGTTTGGTGGAGCTTAGGCGACGGTGACGAGATTCGAGCGACGGGGGAGAGCTCGTCGACGGCGGCTGACGGCACGGTGGAAGCTTGGGCGCGGTGCAGGCGGAGCTCGGGCATGACGGCTGATAGCGCGGTGGAGGCGGAGCTCGGGCACGACGGCTGATGGCGCGATGGAGGCGGAGCTTGGGTTCGTAGGGTGGGTTTGAGAGAGAACGAAGGAGAAGAGAGAGATTAAGAGAGAGAGAGAGAGAGAGAGAGAGAGAGAGAGAGAGAGAGAGAGAGAGAGAGAGAGAGAGA
>BQKN01066314.1:822956-838758 GCA_022839385.1 Asparagus kiusianus | reverse complement strand
AGAGAGAGAGAGAGAGAGAGAGAGAGAGAGAGAGAGAGAGAGAGAGATGTGAGCACGAGAAGAGAGTGAGGCAGGGGTTTAAATAGAAAAAAATTTGAATAAAAAAATAAAAAATAAAATAAAATAATGAGTGAGGATAATGGTGGGCAGCAGTCTTCTTGGAAAAAAGAGGAGAGAGAAAACGTGATGAGGGAGGAATGGTTGTTGGGGGTTTGACGGGGAGCAACAACTTTGGATTATTTTCAAATGGGTTCACAAAAATTCAAGCTCTTGCATATAACTACCCTACTCATTTACAACTACAACATTTATTATGATATGTATATCTATTATTGCATATATACTCTGTGTATTACATCACAATAAAATAAATATTATTGTATATTATGTTTTGCATAGTAAATATTAATAACAATAATGAATAATCAATTATTAATTTAAAAGTCTTTACCGTAACAATTAAATTTATAAATTTCAAATTTGTTAAATAAATATAAAACCGTATTATTAAATCATAGCAAATTTTAGAAAATCAGGTAGAATAATAATTTAATATTTAAAGTACCAAAAAATTTATTTAAACCAATATCAAAAATTCAAGGTCCTTACATTCTACCCCCCTTAAAACAAATTCCGTCCTTGGAATTTAAAATAAAAGTGATACACAAAAGAACCCAAGGACAGAGATCTAGAAAGAGATACTCAACTCAACACATATAGAGAATGATTCAAAATAACTGCATATTCATAAGCAGGGAGAAAGTAAGACAAGAACGATACAAGGTAAGGTACAAGATGTGACAACTAAGATTCAGGAAATAGATAAGGGTATCGTTGTCTCATTTCAGACTCAGTCTCCCAAGTCAACTCGCTAGGAGAATCTGGGTGCCACATCACACGAACAAGCGTGACGGTTTTGTTCTGGATAGTCTTCTCTCTTCGATCCAGAATTTCCACAGGCTCCTTTTCGTATGTCAAATCTGGTCGCACCTCAATCTTCGAGAAATCTATGATATGACTCGGATCTCCGACATATCTCCACAACTAAGAAATGTGGAATACGTCATGCACTCCAGCCAATGCGGATGATAATGCAAGTCGATACGCCACTTCCTGCTAAAGTCTTCACTGATCTATGAGGGTCATGATTGTTGGCAAACGGCTCAAAGCATCTGGTACTACATTGACCTTGCCAGGGTGGTACTGAAGGTCAATGTCGTAATCTGCCATCAATTCTATCCATCGACGCTGCCTCATGTTAAGCTCCTTCTGAGTAAAAATGTACTTCAAGCTCTTATGATCCGTAAACACTTTCACTTGCGCCCCCAACAAATAATGTCTCCAAAGCTTAAGAGCAAAAATCACAGCTGCCAACTCTAGGTCGTGGGTAGGATAATTCTACTCATGTTTATTCAACTGACGAGAAGCATACGCTAACACATGACCATCTTGCTGAAGAACGCATCCCAATCCTCTACCTGATGCGTCGCAAAACACCTCAAAGTTCTCGCTCTTATCCGGTATCGTCAGGACTGGGGAGGAAATAAATCGAAACTTTAACTCCTCAAACGCCTGCTCACAAGCATCGGACCAGACGAATTTAATATCCTTCCTCGTAAGACGCGTCATCGGTTCCGTAATCTTTGAGAAATCCTTGATGAAACACCAATAATATCCAACTAATCCCAGGAAGCTCTTAATGTTAGACACCGACTTAGGGGTAGGCCAATCCTTAACAACAGCTACTTTATCCGGGTCCACAGATATGCCGTCTCCTGTCACCACATGTCCTAGAAATGCAATGCGGTCTAGCCAGAACTGACACTTACTATACGTGGCAAATAGCCGATGCTCTCTCAAGGTCTTCAGCATGTACTGCAAATGCTCTGCATGTTCCGCTTCACTCTTAGAGTACACTAGGATATCATCAATGAAGACTTCTACAAACTTATCCAACACATCATAGAAAACCAAATTCATCAAGTTCATAAATGTCGCTGGCGCATTAGTCACACCAATCGGCATCACTAAGAACTCGTAATGTCCATATCTCGTCCGGAACACAGTCTTTGGGACATCAGAGTCCTTGACCTTCACCTGGTGATATCCACTCCGTAGATCTAGCTTAGAAAATACTCTCGATCCTCCCAATTGATCAAAGATATCATCGATACGGGGAAGTGGATACTTATTCTTCACTGTCACAGCATTCAACTCCAGGTAGTTGATGCACATTCGCTTGGATCCATCCTTCTTATTCACAAGCAATACAGGTGCTCCCCAGGCCGATACACTGGGTCGTATCAAGCCTTTTTGAAAAAGATCATCCAACTGAGTTTGAAGCTCGGCCAACTCAGTCGGAGGCATGCGATAAGGGGTCTTGGAGATCGGAGCAACTTCAGGCTTCAGTTCTATGGAAAACTCAATTGCTCGATCCGGTGGCAATCCGTAAATATCATCAGGGAACACATCTTCAAATTCCCAAACTACAATTGGCTTCTCGGGTTCTACCTGCATGGCAGCAAACGTCTCCTTCTTCGATCTAGCTCTGTACTCTACCGGTCCAGCCGATGTACTACCACTGAGGAACTCAAACCTCGGGTGATCCGGTATCTCAAATACTACACTCCGACGATGATAATCAATGGTGGCAAAGAATGACCCTAACCAATCCATTCTAAAAACTGCATCGAAGCTTGGGAAATCAATCACCAGGAAATCTGCAAAGAGCTCTCTCCCGCTGATGACCATCGGACATGTTTCATAACCACTGGACGCTACTAAAACACCACTGCCAGTATTGATATTCTAGCCTGTGGTCAGAGGAGTTATAGGAAGGGAGTGGGCGATCACAAATCGACGAGATAAGAAACAATGGGAAGCCCCAGAATCAAAGAGTGATAAAGCAGGAACGGAGGAAACAAGAACCTTGCCTATTACAGGAGGAGGTAAATGCGACTAAACTTAGTACTCATAACAAATCTATCATGCTATCATCAGGTAATGCTCAATAAGGAAAAATTCAATTCGGGTTCATCTTTGACCCAAGAGAAGACAAATCAGGGTTCGTCTTTGCCCCAAGAGAAGACAAATCAGGGTTCGTCTTTGCCCTAAGAGAAGACAAGCTTCTCCCAAGACTCCAACGGGTATACGAGGCTAAACTATTCCTTTCCTCTAACCGGTGCACGAGACTAAACTGCTTCTTTCCTCCAACCAGTGCATGAGGCTAAACTGCTCATTTCCTCCAACCGGTGCATGAGGCTAAACTGCTCCTATCCTCTAACCGGTGCACAAGGCTAAACTGCTCCTTTCCTCCAACCGGTGCACGAGGCTAAACTGCTCCCTATGTCCAAACGCCTCAAATGGCTAAGGATAGAGGAGAAATCTTAGCGTTGAGCCTAAGAGAAGCTTCTCGATAACTTACCATGCTAAGGGCAACAGCATGGCTAGTCTAACTCAAACGGCAGTTGGTAAAGACAAATCAAGTCCGTTGATAGCTAAGGGTTTGCTAAAAATCCTAATTCAATCTCGCCGAGTTCGATTGGAAGGTGCCTCGCTCCATCTGAGTAGTGATCGCTTTACAGGTCTTTATATCCAAAGTGTTCCAGACCCCATGCAGCCTGATTCAGGTCTGAAAACTTTAGAGGGGGTTCTGTAGGCAATAAAAATTGCCTTTAGCCCTATCAGAGAAGTTCAGAATAAGACTACTAAAACCTCATCCGAAAGAGCAAAATGGAGGGAAACGCTGATATCTCTCAAACCGTAAGGAATTTGGCAAAACGGAGGCGGCAAATTTAGAGGTTTGGTTGGCTCCGTCTTGTCGAGATAGTCGATTTTCATATATAATTTGTCAAATTTCAACCTACGGTTTGAAAGTTATGGCCTATTCTTCGAAGCATATTTAGTAGCTCACCTAAAGGCCGAAGCTCGCCTGTACAAGCTGAAGCTCGCCTGCAAAGAAGTCCGTCTGTAAGGATAGAGCTTGCCTAACAGCATTGAAGCTCGCCTGAATGAGATTCGCCTGCACAACCTCGGCTACACATTGAACCAAGCTCGCCTGAAGGCTTGAAGCTCACCTGAATGAGATTCGCCTGCACAGCTTCGCCTACACAGCCTCACCTGCATATTGAACCAAGCTCGCCTGAAGGCTTGAAGCTCACCTGAAGACTGAAACTCGCCTGCTTGACCCAGGCTCGCCTGAAGGCCTAGCTCGCCCGATAGCTCGAAGCTCGCCTGTTTGGCCGACTCGCCAGCACGAAGGTTCGAGCTCGCCTGAAGGCCAAGCTCGCCTGACAGCCTGCACCTCGCCTGCTCGGACTAAGCTCGCCTAACAACTAGAAACCCGCCAGCATTGTCAGCTGCCCACTTGGAGTATGGTAACAGTCACGTCAGTGGTTAAATCCCACAAATCAAGGGAGAAAGCATGGTGCTCCTCACCTAGCAAGGATAGGGCGGCTGATAGGACCCCCTAAGTGGTCACATCCCACAGCTAGGGCGGCTGGCTCCCTCACCCCTACTAGTGGTCAAATCCCACAAATCAAGGGATGACTCATGCCATCCCTTGCTTATTTAAAGCCACTTTCAGCCAACGTGAAAGAGGTTGATTGGCTGTTGCTTGCTCAAGCTGGCTAATCTTCCAAAGGTTGAACCTTGGCTCATTTGCTAAAGGCTCCCTCATTTGAAGAGACTCGTCTGAACTTTCAGACTTAAGGCTCTTAGGCTCTTTGCAAGCTCTTGCATGGTAGCTCTCTCCAAGCAGTCAGTCGACAAGCACAAGCCCCCCGTTTGGCCTCGGGTATAGTCGAACTCGATCACCACAAGCTTCTACTGCGTACTGAAGCTTGCCCGCAACTTTGATCGGAATATCCAAGGGAAGTAAACTCGGCGCGAGAACCGAGCGAGGCGTCCTATTGCTGCCAAAGTCCCCACGTTAAACAAGGAGGACATTCCCTCCGCTTCTATTGTAATTTTGATTCATTAGTTTGTAATAAGCTATTCTTATCTATACAAACGAATTTCCTATTTCGGGAGATCAAAATTTACACCTACACGCTCTTCTGACTGCCTGGTAATGTTTACTGCAGCCCTAGATGGACACCTCTACTTCCACCCTCGCCCGCCTGAGGACCGAGCTAGAGTACGAGGAGAAGACTATGAGGGGGCTCTAGCTTGAGAGTGGGAACTCTTGCAGGGCTATTGAAGAGGCGACCCGAAACCTTCAGACGTTGTGTCAGGAGGATGCTGATGCTACCTCAAACTTCGAAGCCCGGATCCAAAAGGAGGCGGAGGACAAGGCTCGAGAGGACCACGCAGGGAAGGTAACCACTATTAAAGCGGAGCTTGTGTCCTTCAGCTTGCTGGACTAGGCCTTTAGGGTTGGGGTGATGTCAAGACATTTTGTTTTATTTTGTTACCAGTGTGACGTTATGACTCCTTTGATCGTGGGGTCATAACTTTGTTCAAATGTATTGTGTTAGAATTGTTAAATGAATGGAATTTATGCCTTCTTGGTTTCCCAACACATTGTGCATATATTTCTCCTTGTTGTTGTTAACTTTTATTATCCTACACTTGTATCCTTTAGCGAATTTGCCATAGGCGAGCTTGCCTCATCGACGAACTTGAGTTGAAGGGACTTAAGCCATGGGCGGGCTTGAAACAAACGAATTCAGGCCGTAGGTGAACTCGTGCTTAGGCGAGTTTATGCCATGGGTGAACTCTAGCTGTTAGCGAGTTCAAGCCGTAGGCAAACTCTATTTATGGGGCGCAATTGAGTTATAGACGAGCTTTGACTTGGGTGAGATGAACTTCGACTTGGGCAAGCCACGTGTCCATTCGCGGCCTCATGTGCTCGCCAACGAAGACAATGTTGGCACTTCGTTTCGCATTAAAGGCAACATAATGGAGGCTCTTCATCTCCCATGCCTTATCTGAGCCGTTGACTAGCGGTCGTGTTTAGAACCGCCAGATCTCAACCTCTCGTGCGGGATTCCGAATCGCCTCGCCTCCTTCGGGACCGTTTGATCTCAAACCGTCAAATCAGATGGTAGGAGAGCACTTGGATCGTTCGCTATATAGCGTCCTTCCTTCTCGTTGGGGAGGTCACGGTGTTTATCATTTCTCTTGCGTTTAGGATGGCACCGTGAGCTAAGGTACCTGTCTCGAAGAATGGAGAAAGGAACGTCTCTTCCTTTACTGTTGTTAAGGCCGCCACTGCCGGCGTGGCCACAGATGCTGCTAGAGGTATTTCTATTTCTGAATATCTTGGTTGGCTAACAAGAGTGTGAACGCGATGAGTTCATGATTTTTCTCTCTTTCGTCAGCTCCAGAGGGGGTGCCGAACATTGAAGGGCCAGGGCCTTGTTCGCGTGGAAAATCGTGTTCTTCTTCATTGAGGATTCCATTACAAACTTTGAAAACAACTTTATGCGTTTTACAAATATCCGGTCTTTTTATAAGAGCCGGTTACAATGGAGATCGAAATAAAGAAAGAAACAAAAAATTACAACTTTCCTTTGAACAGATCGCGAGCTCCTGTTTTGCGGTTGCTCGCTTTGTGGGGTTCTTTGCCTGCGCCGGGGTTGATTACCGTTGACCACCGCGAGATCTGGATCCAAGCAGATCTACAACGTATTACGGGTATTATCCCACCAAGGAGATAATAGCCGGGAGGGATCGTTTCGCCAAGGAAACGACCGCTCGAATCTCGGGATCTAAGAACCAAGCTTAGATCCGGAGTAGAACGATGTAGATCTGAGGATTAGCTTCTTCGAACTCCTGCCTTGTTTGTCGCGGGTGCTCGCCGAAAACTGAATCCGAGGGTCCAAGCTTCAAGCCTTCACAATTCCGAGTTGAGATGACAATCCGGCAGAGTTTCGGCTCTTTAGAAGTTCAACCAAAAGTCCTCCAAAATGAACGAACACATGGCCTATTTATAGGCACTCAGAACTGTGCCCGCGCACAGTTCTGAGCCTAGCCACCCCGGGTTGGCTCGGTTTCGGCCGAGTTCCCGGGTGTTGGTTCGTTTCGTCGTTTTCCGGTGTTTCCGGTTCTTCGTCGTTCGGATTTGATTCGGTTTCTGGAATCGACTCATTGACTTGATTCCAAATATGGCAGTTAATCCGTTTCTGAGTTCGAGTCCGGGATTGACCCTGATTCGATCGTTATATCACCGAGTTCGCTCTTGTTTAGATGACTCGGTGATTCCCCGAAACGTTGGTTTGATCCTGCATGTGAACGCATTCCATTGTTTGCGTGCCTTGTCGCCTCGTCGTTCGATCGTCCGTTGATTTGTCGAATCACCGTGCCGAGCTAAGCTAAGGGGCCTATAGGCAATTTTACACGCCTACAGGCCTGAGCCTAAACCCGTGGTCGTACCCACTTCGCATCGCTACTGAGGGAGTCGCAAGCCCTCTAGGGTCTGCGCTAAGAAGAGGAGGATGATGAGACTACCCTCGCCAAGCTCCAACAGAGGTAGGAGGAAAAGGTTTGAGCTCGGCAGGTGGCGGAGTTTGCGGACATCAAGGCTAGAATCGACACCTTCAGCCTGCTGAAGTTAATTTAGGATGTTTCCTTCTCTCTTTTTTTTTGTTTGGCTGTAATTTGCTGATGTTTGTTATGGTTTTTTCCAAATATGTTGCTCGAAATTCAGTCAGGAATGGCTTTTTATGCTTATGGTTACTTCTTGTCTTGCATATGTAGCCTTTCTTTATTTTCTGTGTTGACCTATGCTTAGGACTTTTAGCAAATCCTTAGCAGTCAATGAATCTGACTTGCCTTTACTGATTACTTGTTTGAGTCGGGCTAGCCATACTGTTTTCCTCTGTATGGTGAGTTGTCGAGGAGTTTCTCTTAGGCTGCTCGACGTGTAAGATTGGGTTAACTCCAACCGTCACGTCGTAGTTTAGACGGGGTCGGGTTGTTAAATGTTAACAATTTAGCCCAGCCAGAGTGGTCACTTGTGTGTGCAACCTGGTTAGGGTTCTAACAACGACTCGTTGTTTGGCAAGTCGTTGTTCAGGGGCCGATGGAGCACATCGTCTAGTAGGCCGCCCTCAATGAACACCGTCATTTATGAGAATGATGGTGCCAAGATAATTGAATTGCTCAGGAACGTAGGAGTGTGATGATTGATTGTTGTAGGAGCTGTCGCATGGTGGGATGCTACCCGTTGATTGTTCTAGGAAAATATTAGAACGTACAGAATAAGTCGGGTCATTCAGGGACGTATGAGTATGATGACCGACCGGAGTAGCAACTCGTTGCATGGTAGGTTACTACTTAGGCAGTGTCATTCACGGGAATGACGGGGCCAGCTACCAGAGGTGATCATTAACATGATAGAATCTTATTGCGATCAGAGTAACTATGAGGACCTATCATCCTATGGGAGAGGATTGATAAGTTAATATCGTCAGAGGTGTAGATGTTAACATAACGGGGTTTGTTTGTTACGATTTGAGCAACTCTGTAGGCTTACCATCCTATTGGAGAGGATCGGTAAGTCGATCTTGCTAGAGGTAATGGTTAACATGACCGTGGGAGTTTGTCCCGTCGTCCTATTGAATGAAACTGACGGAGAAATGACAGAGAAATTAACTCGGTAGCCGGCTTTGGCCCTAACTATAGGAAACTTTGACCGAGTGGGGGTTTGGGTTATCCCTAAGAATACTACACGTAGCATCTTCTAGGGGTTCCCCGTAAGAAGCAACTCATACTCGTGTATATATCGGAGTATATGAGGTAGGAACAGTTTAGCCTCGTGTACTAATTAGAGGAAGAGGGAGCAGTTTAGACTCGTGCACTAGTAGGAGTTGAAAGGAGTCCATGAAGGACTAAGGGTAGTACTTCTTTAGAAATTTGTCGTTCATAAGCATCATGATCTTATCGTCATTTGGTTTGACGAAGCGATAAGCTCCATTCGAATAGACCGTCTCTATCACGAATAGTCCTTCCCATTTTGGGTTAGAATTTGCCCTTCATCTTGGGTGGCCAAGCTTGCCAGAAGTACCGGACTCGCCAAAATAGGAAATGTTATAATCAGAGCGAAGCTCGCTTGAACGCGATGGTTCGCCTGAGTTGGTGAACCTATCAGCATTGGGAGGGCTGCCTCTCTGTTTAGCATTCTTCAGGCCTGAGTAATAGTTCAAGCTGTCATAAGAGGTGAAGGCTTGGGCCTCCTGATGGTCGAGAGCCTGTCGTCGCCGCTTGCGGGCTCTTCTAGAAAGAGGAGCGTCCGTGCGGACTACGACTGGTCTGTGCCAAGGCGAACTAGTGTCTCTCCCTGAGCGGGCATCTACGAGGGTCATTTGGCGACCCATCTGGTAGTCTTTTGCCCTGTGTTCTTAGCCTTCTGCTCGGCCTTAATTGACTTAGGAGGAATAGGACTCCCTGCCATGACTTAGATAGAGTCCTCAGGCACGGATGCCTCGGCCACTTGGGGTCGAGCCACGCGCATAACTCTATGGCGCTTGCGGGACGTATTGCCACTAAAGGAGGAGGAAGACAAGTACTCTTCATACTTGGCTTGGTCGAACTCGATTACGAGGGACTCCACGATTGCCCGACAGCAACCTCGTCGAACTACGCTACCACCATTTCGTTTGAGGAAACAGTTGCTCCCACTATGGTCGCCATCTTCTGTAGGTGTATAAATTGATTTCCTAAAACAGGGATTTCATTTGTATTGATAAGAATAGCTTATTATAAACTAAATGAATCAAAATTATAACATAAGCGAAGGGAATGCCCTTCTTGTTTAACGTGGGTTCTTTGGTAGCGGTAGGACGTCTCGCTCGGTTCTCGCACGGAATTTGCTTCCCTTGGACGATCCGATCAAGGTTGGAGATGAGCTTCAGTACGTACTAGAAGATCATGTTAATCGAGTTTGGACCTCCGAGCTCAATGGCAATCAAGGACGAAATCTACAAGGAGATGCTACAGTGCAAGATCAATGCAAAGAGCCAGTCGTCAACTCCGTCGGGAGTTGAGAGCTAATAGTCCAGTTAACTGATTGAATCAATTAAGAAACTACAAACCTCCTTCCTATAGCCAGGAGAGACCCTTAAATAGGAGAGAGATGGTGTGGTCGCTCCCTTGAATCATGCGATGTGACCATGTACTGTTAAGAGATGCCATGCCTCTCACTTGTACTGTGAGCGGCTGTTTGAGGGGCTCGGAGCACTGTACTCCTCCTCTTCACGTCGCGGTAGATAGGAAGGCCCATCCCTGTACGTGACAACGCAACCACCAGGTACTCTGACGAGTCTTGAAAATTTGTTAATTGTATAGTTGTTTACTTGAACGTGCAAGCGACTCTCATTCACTTAGACGAACTTGACTCGTGCAGGCGAATCAAGTATGCAGGCGGACCTCCGATCATCGTCTGGCGATGCAGGTGCACTTGGCAGTTAAACGAACTTAAGCCATGCATGCGAGTTAAGTATGCATGCAAGTTCGGTGATTGCATGGTTTTGACTGGCCACTTGTACTATGAGCGGCCACTTGATGGGCTTAGAGTACTGTGCTCCTTCCCTTCACGTCATGGAAAGTAAGAAGGTTCATCCTTGTACGAGATAGTACAACCGCCTAGTACTCTGGTGAGTCTGGCGGGCTTGCTGACCCCATGGCTGATTGCCTGGATATATAGGTGACTTCAGCTCTTGAGTAAATTTGACTCGTGCATGCGAGTCAAGTGTACGAGCGAGTTTTCGGTCGCCTGGCGGATTGCCTAGATGCGTAGGCGAGCTCAGCAATCATGTGGTCTTGACTCATGCTGGCAAGTCAAGCACACGGGCGATCTTACTTCCTCTGGCAAACTCAAATTATGAGTGGACTTGACTCGTGCAGGCGAGTCAAATGTACAAGCAAGCTTTTAGGCCTTACTGTAGTCAAGGCAATTTTTATATCCTACAAAAATGATTTAGACTTAACACGAAGTATGAACCCTTAACATGAAATGGTTTAACCTTAATAGAAAATTACATAACCCTAATAGAAAATGTGGCAAATTTAATAGGAAATGACTTAGCCTTATTAGAGAATAAGGTAACCCTAACAAGAAGATCATGCAAAGCATATACTTTACTTAATTCTTGAAAGAATGCATTTGCCCAGTTCTTTGAAGCATCGTTGATAACAATATTATATGTCCTTTCATTTATTTCCCCTTTTCACTTTTTCCTAGGGTCTCTTTGTCCACTTCCTTGCCAAAAAATTACAACTACATAATATACAATATAACTTAACAGGCAACGCCATCTCCATACCAAGAAATGACTTAGACTTAACACGAAATGACTTAAACTTCACAAGAAATAACTTAAACGTAATACAAAATGACTTAGACTTAAAATAAAATAACTTAAACTTTATAGAAAATGACTTAGACTTAACATGAAATATGGTATCCTTAACAAGAAATTACTTAACCTTAAGAGAAAATGTAAAACCCTGAAAATTTATGTTAATATAATTAATATGTGATTAATGATAATAAGTGGATATTTATTGAGATAAATATGAATATTTGGTGTATGAGCACACTAACACATGTTTTGAGTATAAAGAAGTTAGTTAAAGAGAAAGAAACGAGTCGAAACATGCACTAAGGCCAAGAGTGAAAATATGGGGAAAATAACCAGTTGAGAGTTTCTATATTTTACACACCTATACAGTTAGAATTTGGAAAACATAAAAGACCAAAGTTGTAGGTCTCTTCAATATGTATCCAACAAGTCTTAGATCACCTAATTCTTAGGTCAGACAAGAACGTTACAGTCAAAATACCAAAGAGGTATTTTCCTAGTCAGATCAGTTTCCTGGTTCGAGTTGGTTTCGGGTATTTTCAGGCCCACACCCGTTTTTCTAGTATATATAACATGTATTCACGAAATTTTTAGTACTATTTTAGTATTTTAAAACCCTAGTAGCCACCAAACTTCCCCACAAACCCTATTTTGATTTTTGAGGAAGATTCAAAGGTTTTGGAGCGGGATTTCGGTTTGTTTTTGGCTTTTGGTTTGTTTTTGGCTTTTGGTTTGTTTTTGTCTTTTGGTTTGTTTTTGGCTTTTGGCTCAGGGATCTACGTTGGCGTTACATCTTGAACGTTTTTCAACATGTCTCAGGCGAGTTTCATCTCTACTAATCCCACTTCTAGTTTTTAAAATATTTTTGAAGAGTTTTTAATGAGTTTTATAGAGCCTAATCAAATAATTTGTGTATAAAAATTAGATCTTTTGTATTATTTGTATAAAGACTAGGTTTTTTTCATGTTAAAGAGATTAAGCACGCATTTTACAGAAGTATTTTAAGATCTAAAAATAATTTAAAATATTTTTTATCTAAATTTAGACGTATTATTCTTCATTTTAAAGTTTCGTGCATGATTAAATGTTTAAATACGATTTCTTATGCAAATAATCATGCTTGTTATGTTCTGCAGAAAAACTACTGCACATATATACTGTTTAACTAGAAATTTGAAATAACAAATGAAATTTAAATTGACCAAACTAATGCCAATTGAAAGATATGTGAATCTAGATTTCAAAAGATATGTGAATCTAGAATTCAAAAATAGAAAACCATTCCTAAAGATAGTTTTTCTAGAGAAAGATATGCTTAATTTACTGATGATATATTCTGTAGAAAAACTACTGCACATATATAACGTTTAACTAGAAATTAGAGATCTCATATGAATTCCAAAATGAACCAAACTAGTGCTAAATGATAGCTATGTGAAGCTAGTTTCCAAAACGAAAAACTATTCTTAAAAAGAGTTTGTCTAGAGAAAGATATGCTTAATTTACTAATAATATATTCTGTAGAAAACTACAAATGTGCTGATTTAAAATAATTGATATATAACGTGAAAGTTTCTTGAGTTTCACTCTTGTTTGTTATTTTCAAGAGAGTTTCTCGATCTTGTACTGTTATATTATAATGATTAAGAGTTTTTTAATACCTGGGATGATGGTGAACACCATATATGGACACGCACACCGAGTTATGTGCACGTACACTCAGTTCAAGTGATTGTTTATTTGATGTATAATGTTGGGGTAGTTGATACATGTGAGTTAGTTAACATATGAAAAAGAGTCATTTCATGTATCCGAAATAGGGAGATAAAACCTATTTCTGCAGGACGATTGAGTAAGAGTGTTACAAAAGTATCGTCATTTCATGTATCCGGAATAGGAAGATAAAACCTATTTCCACAGGACGATTGAGTAAGAGTATTACAAAAGTATCGTCATTTCATGTATCCGGAATAGGAAGATAAAACCTATTTTCGCAGGACAATTGAGTAAAAGTATTAAAAAAGTATCGTCATTTCATGTGTCCGGAATAGGGAGATAAAGCCTATTGCCGCAGAGCGATTGTGTAAGATTATTACAAGAGTATTGCTATTGCATAAGGAGATGCACACATGTAAGTAATATCAGTTGTAGTTTGGCTGTCATATTAAAATCCCACGAGTAGGATACTTTCTTTGAGATCGTGGCTTACATGATATGGTTTATGGTTAACTTTTGTTTTGGATGAGATTCCCCTTACATTAGAGCTGTCTACTTGAGTGTAGTTTTGAGACGAGATATTTATTCTACATGTTTGAGGTTTGGAATGTTTTTATTTGTTTGTTGTTTTTCATTCATAGAGTTTGGAGTTGGTATTTAGGGAGTCACAATTTGAGACATGGTATATACATAAGGGTTTTCTTGTTTGGATTATTTCGCTCGACGTACTAATTCTCGTGTTGTGGATTTCTAAATACTAATCTCCAGTTAGAGTTATATGAATGATTTCATACTTATATGTACAGACGCTATTTTTCTTACATACTCCTACCCCTTTCCCTTGGGAGTGGTGGAGATGATCTCGCTAGCGCTTTGATGCTCGTTGTTTTCCCCCCATTTCAGGCAGCGAGTCTGGCACACGGAGA
The DNA here is from genome assembly GCA_022839385.1 of Asparagus kiusianus. Lineage (NCBI taxonomy): Eukaryota > Viridiplantae > Streptophyta > Magnoliopsida > Asparagales > Asparagaceae > Asparagus > Asparagus kiusianus. The sequence goes on along the minus strand of BQKN01066314.1, from coordinate 824,810 downwards.
GTTGCAGGTTGATGGGATTACATCTTAGATTATATCTAGATATTATTATATTTATAGTTGTTTCAGAACTCTACATTTAGTTGTTTATTTTTCAGACTCTAGACTTGTATTTAATTTTGTAGAGGCAGGATGCCTTTTTGAGATTTCATTTGACTCATTGTACTTGAGGTTTATTTCGAACTCAGGGATATTTCTATTCTATTTTAGTTGGGCTCACTGATGATTACTCTCATATTATTTTTGTGTACACCGGGTTCGTTCTATCTTTATTATTTGCCTGTCGGTACTTTCACCTATTTGTTATTTTCACTAGAGAGATAGTGACTGAGATGGTGAAGCATGTTGTAGCATGGTATTTGGTGCTTGGCAGTTTTGACAATCTAGGTTTTACCATGGACTACAGCCTTGTGTGAACCCTAGGGCGTCACAGAAAATGACTTGACTTTAACACGAAATGTGGTAACCTTAACATGAAATGACTTAACCTTAATAGAGAATAAGGTAACATTAACATGAAGATTACAAAAGCATATACTTTACCTAATTTCAAGAAATAATGTATTTGCCTAGTTCTCTGGAGCATAGTTGATAACAATATTATATGCCATTTCATTTAGTTTGCCTTTTTGCTTTTTTTCTAGGGTTTTATTTGTCCACTTCCTTCCAAAAAAGCCCAACTTTATAACATACAACATAACCTAATAGGTAGTGGCATATCTATAACAGGAAATGACTTAGACTTAACACAAATGACTTAAACTTCATAGGATATGACTTAAAATTCATAAGAAATAACTTAGACTTAACATGAATTACTTAGACTTAACATAAAATGACTTATACTTCGTAGAAAATGACTTAAACTTAACATGAAATGTGGTACCCATAAAGGGAAATGACTTAACCTTAATGGGAAATGACACAAAATGTGGCAATCTTAATAAAAAATGACTCAACCTTAATGGAGAATAAGGTAACAATATTAATAGGAAGATCATGAAAGCATATACTTTACCTAATTTCAAGAAAGAATGTATTTGCCCAGTTCTCTAGAGCGTAGTTGATAATAATATTATATGTCATTTCATTTATTTTCCCTTTCCGCTTTTTCCTAGGGTTTCTTTGTTTACTTCCTTCCTAAAAATCATAACTTTATAACATAAAAACATTACTTAACAGACAACAACATGTACTATGCAAATTTATCAGTTGTGCTATAAACTTACATATATCGAGAAGTTAACATACAACAGAGTCAAACACAAGTAGAAACTATTATCAATCAATGAGACTCAAATAACAAAGCTCAAATCAAAGTTCATTAACAGTAAGTCCTTCAACTTAGCAACAAATCTAAGTTATTCCTTAAAGAAGAACATCAACTAGATAAACACTTCCAATTAGAGGAAGGCAAAGACAAAGAAAAGTACATGTAAAGATAAAATTACAGAATATCTTTCTTTATAAGTGAAACCTAGCCCCAGCGAGCCCAAAAAGTCTTTCTAAAGAAACTTATGAATGATTGGGTCACTTAAGATCGAATTACGAGTGAGTCAACCCCTTAAGAGATGAGTGACCAAAGAGCGCATTAACATCGAAATAGCTTAGTCGTCTTTGTTCCTTCATGTCCTTGCTCATTTAAAGCAATCAGAACGTTGCACAAAATGAAAGTTTAGTGAGTCATTTCATCAAATAAGTGGCGAACAACCATAACGTTCCATGAATATATCATCATTGGAGTCGGTCTCGGTCATCATGTAGGAGAGTTTATGTAATGACCGTAAAATTTAATACTAGTTAAAATAATTTTTTGGTATTTTTAAATATTTAAATATTAATTTTAGAAGAGTATTT
>BQKN01066314.1:778966-802462 GCA_022839385.1 Asparagus kiusianus | reverse complement strand
TGAATGTATTTCTGTAGAGGCTAACTCTACATAACACAGATTAGCAAACAACAACAGTATCATCGTAAGCTGTCGAGTAGCAACTACCCAACTAGATTCAAAAACTTGATGTGAATATAGATATTCCCAACTAAAGTTTCAAACCGTTATAGATAATACGAGTAAAATCGACCCGTGCCATACCGCGACATTAGTGTGGAAAAAAAATAATGATTAAAACATTTGGTTTAAAAAATATAGTGTACCTAACTAAAAATATAGCAAGTTACACCAAAATATATCAACTTGCAACGTGTATTGAAATGCTAAAATGTAAAGTGAGGTCCAAACTAATTTGATGAAGTATTTTGTACCTAATAGTGATTTAGAGTGGCTGAGTTTAAAACTAAATGTTTTTTTTGGGGGTTGGGGGTTGGGGTGTTTTGGGGAGGGGAATTTTGGTTTACATGCAAATAATCCTTTTTGGAAATAACTGAGTTTTAAAATAAATTAAGGGTAAAAATTCAAGTTTATTGGTAAAAAAACCTCGTCTACAATTCATGGTTTCACGACATTAGTATGAAAAAAGCAAAAAATAAAATAGTGCTTTACACACTTTGTTTAAAGATACATCACATACCTAATTACTTAAATAAAAAATATAGTAACTGTAGAGTGTTTTGAGTATAGAGTAAATTTTGAACTTGGTATGTATAAAAAATAAAAGGGGTTAAAATATTTGGTTTATAAGAGAAACCCCACTTTTTGTAGGGTGAGTTTAAAAATAAAAAGGGGTAAAACTCTGGATTTATAGTCAAAAAATTCTTCTCAGTGTATTGGCTTAAAAATAGAGTTGGACAAAACCTTGTCCTCCTAGGTCGCAAAACATAGTAAGACTTTGAAGTGGGTGAATGTAAAAATTAACTGGGGGCAAATCTTTGAGTTTAAGGCAAAAACCAACCCTGTAAGTGGGTGGGTTTAAACATAAATGAGGGTAAAACTTCAGTATTGTAGGCCAAAAACCTCCTCTAAACTAAAGTTTTTTGGTATGCTATTCATATCCCTCATAGATCTCTTAAAACTCTTGAGAAGTGGAAGGGTTTAAAAATAAATGGGGTAAAACTTTAGATTTATACGCAAATTATCCAACTTTAATAGTGAGTGTGTTTTGTTGATGTACTAGTGATCACACAGTCAGTTATATTCGTGTTTGGATGAATTTGTTGATGATTGATGAAGGGGCCGTTTTTTTCTGACTTTATGGCTAGTTCTTGAATTGTGGTATCTGAAAAATCTATACAAATAGAAATTCATAAGAGGGTGGGGTTTGGTTCCCCCGTTGTATCTCCGACGATCAAGTTTGCTGATGAACTTGAGCGGGGTTTTAAAAGATTGTTGTAATTCTTGTGTGTGTGCAGTATGATTTGCAATTATAAAGGATTTATCAGAATCCAGAATTTGGTCCCCCCACACAAGGTGAAATAGTACCTATATTTATACTAAGGTAGCAAGGGTAAATTGGTCACTTTGGCCAAGAGCAGAGAGGTGTGGCGAAGGATGGGCTGGCGGCAAGGTTGGCACTTTCTTAACAGGTCTCGGCTAGAGGGAAGGTCATTTTGGCATTAAATGGAAAGAGACTGACGGCATGTCAGGGCCCACGTGGTCCGATGAGTCATGATGACAACTGCTAAGCATTAAATGCTATGTTGACACGTTATCATAGAGGGAAAGGCTCAAGACGAAAACAATCCTTTAGCTTCATCGAGAAGTAACGCCTTTCGAGTCGACTTTGCAAGGCGTCTGGCAAGTGGTCGAGTGGACTAGTGGTGAGTTGTCTTCAATAGAAGGGGGGCGACAAACACCGCCTTTCGTGTCGACAAGCACCACCTTTCGTGTCGACATACACCGCCTTTCGTGTTGACATTGGGGTGTGTTGTCTCATCAGGTCAGCTAAGATGTCATCCCTAATTGTCTTAGGCCGCCAAATTGATTAGGGCATAGTGTATAGAAGTACACTTGTCAGCTACTTGGTATTGAGTTGTATTTTGGAGAAAATGGGAACACCATAACAGTTGGTCCCTTTCGCTTGGAGTCGGCTATGGCCAGGTCCGAGTAAAATACAATAAAAAATTATTTTGGACAAACGTGGGTGCTTTGAATAAGAACTAAAAAGTCATTTTAGAAGCAACGTGGCTGACGTCACCACACATCAGCTTTACTACTGCAACTCTGCTTTTTTTAACAGATTGCGGGCTACTTGAGGTAAGTGGGCCATGCCTTGATCTCTGAGGGCACTTCTAATTCCGAAAATATATCCTGACCGCTAGATACAACTGGATCTGAAGGTCCGAATTCTGACAGCTATTAAGTCAGCTGTTTATATATAGGAATAGAGACATATGAGTGACAGCTATTGTCTTTTGAAATCCCTCCTAGAGAACTATTGAACTTCTCCGCTCATTTTTTTCAGCGATCCACTATTCAATCATTAATGGCTCCGAACCCGTTGATCGACGAACTCTCCTGGAGAGTGTTCACTCCAAAGTAACCTTGTCATAGTAGAAGACACTTCCTAAGAGGTTCGACGTCCCTGAGGCATACTGTCTGTTGACTCTGACGGTGTCAGAGGCCACTTTCGACCATGGGCCGGAGTCGAATCCGCTCTATATGAGGCATTTGGAATGCAGCTTACGGTTACCCCTAAACCCCTTTCTCAAGCAGGTGTTTGAGGCACTAGGGGTATCACTGATGCAAATGAAGCCGAACGTCATCGCCATCTTTGTGGGATACGTGGTGATCTTCCACTGGCTGGGGATAAAACTAGCATTGCTAGTTCTGGGGTGATTGATGATCATTAAGGTGAACCAGAATGAGCCCCACTACCACTTCCAAATGTCGGGGAAGTTCAGGCTAATCACCAGCCTTCCAGATTCGCATAAGGACTAGAAGGAAAAATTCGTTTGGGTCGTAGGGGACTACCTGGAGTTGGGCTGCGCCGACTGGCCCGAAATAAGGAGGGATGCTCTCATGGGCCAGCTGTCTGCTACCGAGAAGATTGAGCTTGATCAAATTAAGGCGTATGCTGGCTCTGGGAGATTCGAAGATTTGCTCGACAAGTCAGTTCTGCGAGTCACCGGGGTGTCGGTCGTGCCTTTTACCAACTGAGATTATGATAGAGCCTGGACTCTCATTGTAGGGTCAGGGGAGGTGACAGCAGCGCCTACGGCTCCTGTGGCTAATTCACAGGAGGAGTCGTCTGCTAGGTCGACCAAGCATCTTCATCAAGACGATCCTCCAATGGAGGCAGAGGTAGCCGAGGAGAAGGTCGCTCCCTTCATCATCCATAGATGGAGGAGGAGGAATGCGAAAAGAGTACCTCAAGAAGTGGCTGAAATGGCCGAGGCTGATGTCGTCCACTTGGACGAGTTAGGGGTTGGGTCATCCCCTAGAGAACCAACTGAGGCTTCTCAAGGAGAGAGTCTTCTCAAGAAGAGAGATTCGAGGCAGGAGCGCCTGCTTGGAGGAGCGTCGTCTAGTCGCCACCGCGAGTCGACTTGACGGGGTAAGGAACGAGTTCAGGAGGAGGAGACAAAGCCTTCTACTTGGCTGGAATACCCTCTTCCCCATAGGATTGCCGACATCAGGAAGGAGAAATAGGATGCGATGAGGAAATAACTCATCGGACTCACCGGGGTCGGCAGTCGACACGGACAAGAGCCTGAGCCATAGTTCTGCTTCAAGGCCGAACGTCATCTCAACGCTTGGGGGACCGTCCTGGGGTCTCATCATATCCAGTCAAGGGTGATTGACCAAGTCCTTCTTCCTTAAGATGAGAAGTATCTCTAGGGGGTTCCCGACATTGGCCTCCATCACTCCCTTCGCAGCTACTTCCTTCAAGGTGCTCTATTGGAGCATGAGTTACATGGTTGGATGGAGCGGATATGGACTGAATATCACAATCTCCTTGGGGAAGTTACTTCCTTAAGGGCCGAGAGAGGAGTCGGCTCAAAGCAGGCTGCTGAAGCATCGACCCCAAGTGCTCCCGAGGGTTGACAGGCTCAGGAAGGAACTAGAGGAGAGCCAAAGGAAGGCTGAAAGAATGGAAGAGGCCCTTCAAGAGAGGGATCATGCTGAGGTGAGGGCCAACATAGAGAAAGATGTACCGGTGCATGCGAGGCGTCAACTAGATGAGGAACATGCAATGCTCGTTAAGCATCAAGAAGAGGTCACATACCTTAAGTCCGAATCCTATCGCCAGGAGATTATCGACGAGTATAGCCAAAGCTTGACTAGAAAAATTGAGGTGGCGAGAACCTGCAAAGCCAGGTATGATTACCTATCGGCGTAGCTCCCAACCGATATGAAGAACCTAACCTATATGAAGAACCCGCCCGATTGCTTTCACTATCCTTCTTTTATTGCCAACTGCTTGAATGAGTTGAAGGAGGTGGAAGCGCTTGTGTTAGACCCTAATTGTAAAACCCTGAAAATTTAATTATTATGTGAAAAATAATAATAAATATGTTATATAGTGAAAATATAATATATTTTGATGTTTGAGTATGATAGGAATTGATTTGAGATCAATTCAATGTATATTTATGAATATATGAATGCAAATGCACAAAACATGCACGAAGAGAAATCTAGAAAAGTGACCAGTTAAGAGTTTATATATTTTACACACCGATGCAGTTTGATTCTGGAAAAACTCAAAAGACGAAAGTTGTAGTCTCTTCAACAGCTTTCCAAAAAATCTTAAATTACCTCATTTCGAGGTCGGATGAGAACGTTACAGTCAAAATACCAAAGGTTATTTTTCTAATCAGACTAGGTTTCCTGGTTCGGGTCAAACAGGTTTATTTCGGGTTTGCATATATATATATATTCATGTGTTTTCACAAAAATTATCATCTTTTCATTAGAGTTTCAAATTCTAGTAGCCCCTCTTCCTCTCTCTCAAACCCTAGCCCTAAAGTTGAGATTTTGGGAGCGTCTTATGAGACGAGAAGTGAGAAAAAGGCGAGATTTACGATGTTTGGCGACGAGGAGTCGTTTCACATCAGTTTCAAAGGCTTGCACACGTGATAAGGTAAGATCATCTACATCCAAACCCATCCCCATAGTATTTAATGATCATCTGCATCCAAACCTACACGTTTCACATTCCTTTGATCAATCCTCTCCAAAGTCTACGCTGTAGAGCTCGAACAGTACTACTAGCTCTACGACATCCTGAAGTCGTTCACTTTGGTGGCGCCGGTGAGAAATGAAGTGTTGTACCATAATGCCAGTAGCAGGGCGCTGCTATACTTAGCCCACTTCGAATATATGGCTTCGACTGCCACTCAACCCCTTTATAAGGGATGCGTGCGTCGCTATGGGGGTTTCCCCAACTCAATTTACCCCAAACGCCATTGGGGTCTTCGTGGCTTTTGTGGTCATTTGCCACCGCGTCGGCATTGTGCCGACTTTGCGCCTGTTCGGGCATTTGGTCGGCATCAAATCGACGAAAAAGAATCCCCACTATTTCTTTCATTATAGTGGGGATTTCAAGTTTGTGACGGATGCTCCGGAGTCCAACAGGGACTTGAAGGAGCACTTCCTATGGGTGTTCGAAGCCGACGGTATGCTCGCCTGCTCCAATTGGCCAGAGATAAACAAGGATGCTTTGAGACCATGCCTTCTCAGACCCGACGAGAGGTGGCAGCTCGAGAAGATCCGCTCCTACGCCAGGTCTCGGGAGTGGGTCAACCTTTTTGACTCGGCGTCACTTTGGGTGGCGCATGTCTCTGTATCCTCGCCGATTGAAGGTGATAAGTTTAGGGCAGGAATGCTGGCCCTCCCCCTCGAAGAAAGCCAGCAAGAGGAGGCAAGGGGCGAGGAGTCGGGCTCCTCCACCAGGCCCCAAAAAAGGCTAAGGAGAAATCTTGCCCCTAAGGAGACGGCCGAGCTAAAATCACACGTGACCGAAACCGTCGCCCAACTGTTGGGGTGGAAAATGAGGACCAAGAAGCTGGCGGTCAAGAAAGGACGAGGCCCCAGCGGGCCATCAAGACAGGCTCTGGGTCTACTAAGGAGTCACAACAGCAGCAGCAGCCCACTAAGGAGCGGCCACAGTCCGAAGTTGTTGTCCTTGACAACCCATCTCGCTCAGAGTCGGAGGAGGTGGCCCCAGTGGCATAAGCTGCTGACGCTGGAGCCTCTACTGAAGAGACCGTCGAGCTAACTCCTAGGCTCGAGCCGACCCATAGGCCAGGTAAGGAGCCGGTTGGGTTGGCTGAGGGTGCTGAAGAACGTGCAACACCCCTCCTAGAGTCAACGACGGGCAAGGCCGCTACGGAGCAAGAAGGCTTCAGCCTTTCCCCCACTAGATCTCCAACGTCGACCCCCGATCTTGGGAGGAGGCACAGGCGATGCTGGCGGGAGTGTCGGTGGGCCCCTGTTCGCCTAGGAGGTAGCTCCTCGAAACCGACAAGTTCCTCCTGCTGGCGTCTCTCGATAGTGAGACTTCGATTTTAGGGTCTCTGACGGCCCTAATTATGGCAGTGCTACAGCTCTCCCTCATGAAGGACGAGGAGTTCTTGAAGAGGATGTCAAGTTTCTGTTTGCATCTAGCTTTCAAGGCTCACTTGGTTCGGGGGGCTCTACTAGAGCATGAGCTGTATGAGCAGCTCCGACATATGTACGATGCTCCGCAAGGGTGGTAGGCAGAGCTGGCGAGAGAGAAGCCAGCCAAGGAAGAGGCAGAAAAGAGAGTTGGCGCCTTAGATGCTGAACTGAATGGCGTTGAAGCCCGCTGGCACCGAGAGGTGGATGTTAGGGAGAAGTTCCTCCACTGGGTCCGATCCCATAGTGCCAAACAAGCGGCTTCGATTGCTAAACTCAAGGGCAAGATGGCCCAGTTAAAGGAGGAAGCCGACCGTCTTCAGCAAGGTCTTTTCGAGTGAGATGGTCAGCTGATGACTTTGACTGGGGAACTCGAATCCGAGAGGTGCCTTAAAGTGGCGTCCGAGGAGGACACTCGTTAGAGTCGTCTACCAGTTGAACAGTTGAGGCGAGACCTTGAGGCAGAGCGGTTGGCTCACCAGGCATCCGTGACACTCTTCAAGGACTTGGAGGGTTGGCTCATTCAACTCGATTCAGAGCAGTATAGGATGAAGGTGGTCGAGGACTGCTGCCATGATTCCTTGGGTAAAACCGAGGTGGCCTTGGCTTGCAAGGCTGCTGTCGATTACATTGTCTTGCTGCTCCCTCTTGGCTCTCACCCTCCTTCCGACCGCATTTATCCTTCTCTCGTCTCCTGTTGCCTTGATCTCCTAAGGGAGATTAAGGTAAGCGGGGGGAGGGTTAGATTTGGCGGTGAGTGACGAGAGTGACGAGTCAGGGGATGAGCTCGATGAGGACCCTCCTGGTGATGCCGCTGAGACCTTTACCAAGGCTGCCGCCCCACCGAGCTTGCTGCCCTTGCCGAGACTGCTGCCCATGGAGAGACTGCCCCCCCCCCCCGGTCGAGAGAGTTGAGGGCTTGCACTTTTCTTTTTCTTTGTAAATATTTTGTAAAGAACTTGTAATGAAGTTTACACTTTGGAATAAAAACCGACTTTGTTCTCACTCTTTGAGTCTGTCTTTATTTATTCCATATTTTTGCTTCGCCTTGCTAACTTGGTAATTTTGTTCTGATTGAGAGAGCTGTGTTGGTGCTGCAGTGAATTAATCATATTGTGTTGACCCGTATGTTAGGGGTTCGAGACGATTGGTTCTCTTTGCACCTTACTTTGGCTAAGTGGTCAGGTCTTCTGCCGACAAGGATTTAGCAAGTTGTAGTGCCTAATTCCTTTTGACGAAGACCAGTGAGCAGTTAGACTTCATACCTTGGGTTTATTTAGGATAACACCAAGAGTTTTTAGATAGAATGACAATCCTGAGGTTGGGTGCCCAGGACTTACGTAGACGCCTAAGTCTTCAATATAACCAAAATGGTTAAAAGATGACTGTGGGAGTCGACCATATGGTGAGTGCCTTGCGTTTATTCCTGAAAAGGCACCAAGGGCTTTGAATTCAACCGAAGTCGAATGCCTAGAGCTTACTGAAGTTGACTAGGTCTTTTACAACCTTGAGGCTGTGCCTAGAACTTGCTGAAGTCGACTAAGTCTTTCGCACTGCGGAAGGCCGCCCTGATGGCAATAAGGTAATATAACATCATTGAGGTTGGGTGCCCAGGACTTATGTAGATGCCTGGGTCTTCAATATAGCCATGATGGTCGAGAGGCGACTGTGGGAATCGATCATATGGTATGTGCCTAAGGTTTATTCCTGAAAAGGCACCAAGGGCTTTGAATTCAACCGAAATCGAATGTGAAGAACTTACTGAAATTGACAAGGTCTTTTTAAAACCCTGAGGCTGTGCCTAGGACTTGCTAAAGTCGACTAGTCTTTTGCCGTACGGAAGGCCACCCTGATGGCAATTAGGTAATATAATAACCTTGAGGTTGAGTGCCCAGCACTTACGTAAACGCCTGGGTCTTCAATATAGTCATGATGGTCGAGAGGCGATTGTGGGAGTCGACCATATGGTAAGTGTCTTGGGTTTATTCCTAAAAAGGCACCAAGGGATTTGTGTTCCTGCATAGATTGGGCACTATAGAAGTGCAAAACAACAATTGAGTCAGTTTCAATAGGAATTTTATTGTGTTGATAATAATGTATTGTAGTGGGTTTTAGTCCCACATTGCTTGTGAGAACACACCTCACCCTCCTTTACTTGTATAAATATATGTGCACACTCAATATTCAACTTAAGGGAAATTTACCCAAGATTCCCTCTCTTACTTTAACATGGTATCAGAGCTAGGGCTATTTCCCTTCCAATAAATTTTTTTTAACGCTTCTACGTTCTTTTGTCAAATCTTGACCTTGTTGCTTTGCAGCCGTTTAACGCTTTTTTTGTGTTCATCTGCCAGATTTTTTGGCCTTGCCGCTTTGCGGCCTCTTAACGTGTTCCGCGTTCTCGTTTAACCTTCAGGTTTCATTTTAACATTCGGGTACTATTTTAAACCTTCGGGTTTCATTCTAACATTCGGGTTCTATTTTAATGACATTGTCGTTTTAAGACCGTCTCTCGGCCTCAAACGAACGACATTGTCGTTTTGCAGTTAGTAACAGCATCGTCGTTTCAATCCATCTCGATGTCTTAACGTCTCAATATTGATGTTATGGATCCTTCAGAGATGATTCCCAAACCACCTTTTCCCCTTAATGATCAAAGTGACTAGGTAGGGTGGTCCACCATTATAACCAATGTCTTACGTGGCGCTGGTTTGCTTGATCATCTCACCAGTACGGGACCAGTTCCACTGTCCATCAGCACTGTTGTTTCATCCAGTACTATTACCTCTAGCAGTGGTGATGTCGATCTTCAGACTGCTCGTGCTCTCTATGTCAAGGAGAGTTCAGACTAGAAATTGCAGGAATTTTGTGTCATGGATTATCTCACTCGATGTGTTGGCTCTGGCCTCACTATCGAGATTGGCTCACTTCCCTCTGCTCGGGCCATGTGGACTTGTCTCATTGAGCGTTTCACTGAGTGGTCGGGTGCACAGGAGGTATATCTTCTGCAACGCATTGCTCTACAACGCAAAGGTAGTTCATTTCTGCAGTCCCATTTTGAAATAATGCAAGCTTTTTAGACAGAATTACGCTCTATGCTTCATGGACGTAATTCCACATATGAAGACTAGCTAGCATGGTACGAACAGCATGAGGTGCATCAATTATTTTAGTCCCTTCCTGAATATTCAACTATGCCTGATCAACTACTTCATCAGCCTCAATTTCAGACTTTGGCCTCAGTTATGGGAGCTCTCACTACTATGAGACCCGACAGCAAACAGCACGACTTAATTTATCAACAGACACTCCTACCTCTTCACTCAAGACTGTTCTGTCTGTACATGTCACTGCTCCTGTTATGAATCATACTTCTTCACAGACTCCCTCTTCACAGGCTCGATCTAAGCTATCTTGCAAATATCGCAAGAAGGAAGGACACTGCATTGAGACATGCTTCAAGCTTCATCCTGAGTTACGTTCCTCAGGTACTGGTCGTGGTCGGCGACCCCCTTAGTTCCAAACCTCTCGTACATCAAGATTGTTGGCCAATGCTATACCTTCTACTACTTCAGACTCTACTATTCCAACTATTGAAAGTCTTCGCCGTCAACTTGATGATTTTCAGCATATCACCTCTACATCCGCCGTACAACTCTCTGGTATGCATTTTGCTGGTTCTTCAGCTAATCCTTCGGTCTCTGGTATGAATGATTTCTGAATTTTTGACTCTGGCTGTTCCTTTCATATGACTTGTAATGCCTCACTTTTATCCTCTGTCTTCACTTCATCCTCTCTTCCCCCTATCTACACAGCTACTGGACAACCATTGTCCACTACTCAGTATGGCTCTATTACCCCCACAAAATGATCCATCTGGTTGTCTAACACTTGGTCTCGTCTATGTGGCTCCTCAGCTGTGCTTGAATTTAATTTCTATTAGCTTTTTATGTATGGCTAGCCTGTTTATCTCATTTTCTTCTAATACTTGTATTGTACAGAATCCAACAGACGGACAAGATGGTTGGGGTGGGTCGTAGGAGGCACAAGCTGTATTTTCTGGAATATCTTCACCTTCCAGAGTCCATACGTCTACGTTCTCTTGTTGCTTCTGTTCGTTCGTCAAAACCCTCTACCGCGCTTCCTGCCAAGTTATGGCATAGACGACTTGGTCATGTGTCTAATAAAAGGCTGGAGAGTCTTATTCAGTCTGGAATACTTGGTCCTGTATTATCTAGTTCTAGTATTGAGTCATGTACTGGTTGTAAATTGGCTAAATTCACTACTTTACCATTTAAAATGAGCACATCCATATCCACTTTCTTATTTGATTTAGTACATTCTGATATTTGGGGGCTAGCTCATTTGCCTTCTTCATCTGGCTACTTATATTATGTTAGTTTTATCGACGATTTCTCTTGTTTTACACGAGTTTACATACTTAAGAATTGCTCTGACATACTTACTGCTTATCAAGCCTTCGCTGCTATGATTTTTACTCAATGGCAATCTCGTATTAAAGTTTTTCGTTCTGATTATGTCAAAGAGTACCTATCCTCTATCATGCGCTCTATCATGTCCTCTCATGGGACTATCTTTCAACAGTCATGTCCCTACACTCATGAGCAAAATGGTGCTGTTGAACGCAAACATCGTTATATCCTCGATACTGCTCGATCCATGTTCATTTCTTATTCTGTTACTCGTCGTTCTGGGTTGAGGCCATTCTCACCGCGACTCTGTTAGACCCTAGAGGAGGGTGATTAGGGTCTTATGCTAACCTAATCCGATTATATGCCAATTAAAACTAATTAATAAGTTATCCTAGCAAGTATGAAATACAACAAGATAAATGAGCTAGGATAAGCAATATGAACAAATGTATATATCCTAGCAATGAGATATTACAAAAATATGAGCAAGGGTATATAAACTAACACAAGGGTAAAATAAACAATCTACACAAGAATAAGAACGCCAATGCAATCACAAACAAAACGATATGATTACGAGGTTCGGTCCCCACGACCTACGTCCCCGCTCCTCACCTCGAGGAGATCTCCACTATCACAACCGGGTTTTCTACGTTCACCCGAACAACATTTACACCTCACAATACAATCACTATGCAATCACACCTCACACACTAAGTGTTAGTCCTAGCCCGTGTCCTCCTCCTCAAGTGCTCGGTTACAACCTCTCCCTAGGCTCGTCAACCGACGCCACTCCTCTTGGATTCGACCCCGTCTCTCACCACACACTCCTCACTCGGTGTACAAGTGTATTACAAAGTGATTCTCACGATAAGCACAATATAATAAATGATTGTTCTCTCTAACAAGGTGAGAACTCAATTAGGCACAACTCTAAGTCACAAACCCCACAACCCAAAATATACTATGTATGCAAATACAATAAGCTCAATAGGTTGTGTGTGAACAAAGAGATAAAACAATATAAACTCAATATGAAATCTAGCTTATGAAATTAAGAACAAACTTATAAAATGCTAGAATTGAGTTTAAGGAAACTTCTCTATAGATGACAAGAGATGGAGGGAGAATAGTTGGAAGCTCAAACTTCAATAGATGATCTCCTCAAGCTCTTGTGGAATTAATTCACAAAACCAAAAACACTCAAATGCTTAAAAGCTTATAAACACACTTTAAACAAACTTAAACCCTTGATTAAAACTTTCTTAAACTTGTTTTAAAACTCTCTTTATCAACCTGAAAAGATATCAGCAATGGGGTATATATACCCACTAGAAATCTCAGCCAAAAACCCAAGTAAAAAGACAGAAACAGCCCCAGCAAATCAGCTCAGGAAATAGCCGTTGAAAAACCAACGGATCTATTGTCGGTCGACCGGAAATTTCGTCGGTCGACCGACGAAGAGCAAAAACACGAAGAAGTAGTTCTGAACCATCGTCGGTCGACCTGTGCGGTCGACCGATGGAGCTCTCGGTCGACCGGACCGGTCGACCGACAGACTCTCTGTCGCATACTGACGAAAAAACAATTGAGCGGTCGACCGGTGCGGTCGACCGAAAACTGATACTTGAAAATCTGTTTTTGAAAACTGTTTTTCTGATTTTAAAACACTGTTTAAAAATATCAAATAAATTCCAAAAAATGTAAAACTTTGGGGAATGATTGTAGACATGATAATAAACATGCTACAGCGACTGGTTATCAGAAAGGACCTCCCAAATGAAAAATATCATCATTTTACAAAATAGTCCAAAACATAAAAATATGAGATACTTGAATTTTGATGTTTTGACATAAACCAACTTTTGAAACTTTGTGAAATGTTTTTATAGACTTAGTAAAACATGTATAAACTGATATTGAAGTCTACAAACTAATAAGACAGTATTTTCACAAAATTGCATATTCTATGCAATGTTTTCAAAAACACAATAGAGTATGAAACATATGATTATATATATGAATGTAAATTTGTTTCATATCTATATAGCTAAACCAAAACACAATAATAAATATGAAATGTGTAATCTCATATTTATGAACATGAAAACTCAAAACTATATACATATATATATACATGGAAACCAAACATATATGTATATATGAAACTATATATATATACATGAAAACCAATATAATGTGTGTGTATAATTATTGAGCTTAAGGTACTTAACACACAGAATATAAATCCTAAACTAATTTACCCAAGCTTGATTGGTCTTCAATATGCTTGACTTGGTAATCTCGCGGATGAAGCTTGAACTTGGATCTTGAACTTGAATTGCATAAGTTTCAACCACTATTCCACCAACCTCTATTGGATATGTTCGTTTAAACGCAATTCCATCCATCCTCCAACAACATTGTTTGTCTATAATACATGGAAGACACAAATACTAGACAAACAACATTAGTGGTAAATTGCTTGTTAAACATCATCAAAACAAGAAGGCCAACAGACTCATGTCATTAATATCACTCAATCTAGCTCTCTTTCCGGTGCTACTCCTTATAGTCGTGTTTATACTCATCCTCCCCGTTATGATCTAGTCCGTGTTTTTGGTTGTCGATGTTTTTGTTCTTCTACCATCTTATGAACGTAATAAATTGTCTCCCAGAGCTGTTTCCTGTGTTTATTTAGGAATTAGTTCAGAACATCAAGGTTATCGTTGTTATGATCCCGCAACTCGTCGAGTTCATATATCTCGTTATGTTCAGTTCGAAGAGGATTCTCCATATTATTCTGCTTCTGATGACTTTAATTTCCTCCACTCTACTGATCATGCTTTCCCGTCAACTGCATCACCGACTTCTTCACCTTAGTTTTCCTTTCGAGATCTCCCTGACATCTCTCCCTCTCCTTCTGTTGACTCTTCCTCACCCGAGCCTTCTCTTACACCATCTAATGCTTATCCCGTGGACACAACTCTCACTCCAGAAAATACTGTTGATCTCCACGCACCTGCGCCAGCATCTCCCCTGCCTGAGATTCCTCTTGCTCTTCGTTGAGGCAAGCGCCCACATGTCATGCCTACCCGGTATGTTTCGGTTACTTCCTATTCACCTATCTTTCAAAATTTTCTTGCTGCCATTCATACTACTGTTGAGCCAAAGTCCTTTCAAGAGGAAGTTCAAATTCCAGAGTGGCGACAGGCTATGGCTGAGGAATTTCAAGCCTTTCATCAAACTCATACATGTGATGTTGTTCCCTGTCCTCCTGGGATCTCTTTCGTTGGCAGTAAATGAGTTTATAAGGTCAAGTTTCGTCATGATGGCACCATTGAATGTCGAAAAACTCGTTTAGTGACTCGTGGTTTTACTCAGCAATAAGGTATTGATTATGAGGAGACATTTGCTCCTGTTGCTCAGATGCCCACTGTTCGTACTCTCCTTATGGTCGCTACTACTCATCGTTGGCCCTTATACCAGATGGATGTCAAAAATGCTTTTCTTCATGGCTCTTTATCAGAGTCTGTATATATGCAACCGCTTCCAGGGTCAAATATTCCTCTAGGACATGTATGTCTCCTTCGTCGTGCTGTTTATGGTCTTAAGAAGACACCCCACGCTTGGTTTGAGTGTTTTCACGATGTCGTGCTCAAAGCGGGCTTTATGGAAAGTCATCAAGATGCTTCTCTGTTTGTTCGCACTACATCGCGTAGCAAAGTTTTATTACTCATCTATGTAGATGATATGATCATTACAGGTGATGATGTTGTAGGTATACAATACGCAAAATTTCAGTTACAACAACAGTTCCACATGAAAGATCTTGAATCTCTTCGGTATTTTTTGGTCTAGAAATTTCTCAAGGCCCGCAGAGTATACTACTGTCTCAACAGAAGTATCTCTTGGATATTCTAAATCAAGCTGAGCTAATTGACGATGCAACTGTCGATATTCCACTCCAGCAAAATGTCAAACTTTGCTCTACTGATTGTGAGCCTCTATTTGATCCTACCCGATATCGACATCTTGTTTGCCAGTTGGTCTATTTGTGCATTTCTCGACCAGATATCTCTCATGTTGTTAGCATTGTCAGTCAATTTGTTAGCGCCACACGTTCTGTACACTATGCTGCTTTATTACAGATTCTTCGGTACCTCCAGGGTACTAGCACTCGCTCTCTTTTGTTTCCTGCTACATCTAAGTTAGAGCTTTGTGCATATTCTGATGCTGATTGGGCTGGTGATCCCACTATCAGAAAGTCTACCACATGTTATTGTATATTTCTTAGTGATTCCCTTATTTCCTAGCGGAGTAAGAAACAAGATGTTATTGCTCTTTCCAGTACTGAGGCAGAGTATCGTGCAATGTTCACAACATCTAAAGAGATTATTCATTTTCGTCGCCTTCTCAGTGATTTCGGTATTTCTGTTACGACTCCTACTCCTCTCTACTGTGATAATAAGAGTGCCATCCAGATTGCTAATAATCCAATATTTCATGAAAGGACCAAGCATATTGAGATCGACGCTCATTTTGTCCGTCACCAAGTTATCAAGGGCAAGACAATTCTACTTCCTCATGTCTCATCCGCTGACGAGCTTGTATATTTCTTCACAAATGCCTTACCTGTTCATCGGTTCTAGTTTCTTATACGCAAACTCACTTTGTTTGATCCAACATGAGTTTGAAGGAGGTTGTTGATAATAGTGTATTGTAGTAGATTTTAGTCCCACATTGCTTGTGAGAACACACATCACTCTCATCTACTTGTATAAATATATGTGCACACTCAATATTCAACTCAAAGGAAATTTACCCAAGATTCACTCTCTCTTACTTTAACACATTGATAATGAGAAATGAGCAGTTCTTAGCAATGAAGACAGAATCAGTCATTGGGTCAAGGTTCATATCGACAATCATGCGTGAGAGGGAAGAAACTTCTATTACTTCAACAAGATTAATAGATTACACTATTTCTTTTCTCTTGGAGACTTTCCAGTGAGTAATTTCTCAATTGTGATTTTCCTTTGAAGTTTTTTGTTCTTCTTGATTGATTTACACTGAACCCTTTCTAGGGGCGTTTTAGAGACCTTTTCTCCTATATAGGTAACCATCAAATTTATGCACAATTATAACTGGAAATATCCATTTTGCTCCAAACTAGCACTGAGTAAAGATGGCTTAGATCCTGAAGAACAGTCTTTTTCATCAATTACACTTTCTAGTTATCCTTTTCTCTCGCGTCAACCCTACAATGAATTTTTTCATCAGAACTGTATTTACATCATTGTAAATAAAACTAAAATTAGCAAAGAAAACAAACAAAAACAAGCACATGAACACGTTTAATCAGCATCCATCTAGAGCTACTTAAAACCCAACTTTCGTATGCTTCAAGAATGATGCTCCTAATCAATTATACTGGAGACTGTTGTTAATTATTGCTAGTATAATTTAGTCATCCTAGACAACTATATGAAAATAACCACCCGAAAGATAGAAATGGCACTTTACAACAGATTACTTGGGCTTCATTAAGTGCATGAGAATCCGACAACGAGTCCTGCAGTCTCTTGATTAAGCACACAAATAACTTACTGCCACATCACCAGAGTTCACTCCTTTATGCAGTTCCACTCAGCTTCCTGACAAGATATTATGCTATAAGTTGATCAAAAGTATTTGAGCTAAATGCAAACAACCAACATTTACTTCATACCTTTGTTGATATCAAAGTTTAGCCTGCGGGGTGCTGTTTGATGCTGACCTGTGATGGTAGGATGCTGCATTAAAAAAAAAATATTTTTTTGTGAACTTAAAGCAGAAGGAAAGAGTATGGTAACAAGCAGTCATATTTAACTTACCACTGACTGATTGAGGTGGCGTTGAGGGAGACAAATATTAGGAATGTTGTGAGGGTTGATTGTCCAACCAAGAAAATTATTGGTTTGCCCTTGCATAACCGGTATAGGGACACTAACAGAACCCCTAGGAGCACACCATGTTAGGTTTGAGCTACCAACACCTTGAGATGCCATTGCTTGGTCAAATAAACTCTGTGATGGCGTAAATGTTTCCTATAGTACAATTTTAAAATATGAGAGCATCAGAGACATTTCCAAAACGATGCACAAAATTTAGGACGCAGGTTAAGGAAAGCTAGACCTGAGTAGACATCACAGGCTCGGGAGGAAAAGAAGTGCACCCTGGAAGACCAGGAGGAGGCATAGCAATTGTATTATTGTAGGAAACAGCCCCAGCCTGATGATATGTGGGGACATGAGAAGAGTCTTCAACCATCAACCTGACCGAGGGTTCACTAGTTTGTCCTGTTTCCATAAAGATGTTTAATCATTCGTAGCCATTGATGATAAAATAAACGTCGAATTATAATTCTTAACACAGTTCTTGTTTTTCTTTACTTTGTAATGGTTGGTGAGGCATGACTGTGTTGCTAGAGTTAGAAAGAGGTTGAGCTTTCTTCTTCTGTTTTTTCTCAACGGCATACCCCTTAAACAAGGGTTTTCGACCTCGTTTTTTCTTGCTTGTCTCTGATGCATCCTGCCTCGAGCCAGTGACAGCATTTGCATCTTCGGGTTCTTTGTCCAATGGTGTATTACGTAACAAATTTTCCACATCTACCATCATTTTGTCAAGTTCATGATCAAAAATATCCAAGGCATCTTTCGAGAAAGCACTTTTTGCAGTAATTGTGACTGCCTTATGGCAAACCCGACTAAATCTTGATGTCAAATGTTCTTCACCAAAGGTTTTAACTACTGATTGATGCCTATTGGATACCATATCATCATTCGCATACTTCGTCCACCTTTTCAGTATGTAGTGAGATGGGAGGTCAAGGATGTTATTGTTGTTAAGAACCTTTAAAGCATGCATGCAAAGGACACCTACTGATTCAAATTTTTTACAACTGCATGTAACTGTATAACTGGATGGGTTAAATTCCACAAGCCCGTAATATTGCTTATCAACAAGGGAAATCTTGAAGGTCAAAGTTGATCCATCCGAGCCTAATGGTTCACAAAGGCAAGAAAGCTGACCTTTGAACTCATCTTCAAACTCTTTATATATCAGCCTTGTGTATGATTCTGCTGCTTCATTTAACATAGGCATATCGACCAACAAAACAGGTTTAGTTTGCCTTGATCTAAAATCTTCATGCAATTCCTTCTTACGGAACTGAACCAAAGCATTATGGTACTGGTCCATAAACTTGGGAAGTGGCAACTTTCTATTGAAATGTTTCTTAAAGTGCTTCTTCATACATTCACTCCACTGAACTGTTGTCATGCCAGCACAAAATAGATTCTTACTATAGACCAATGCCCATTTCTCTCGAGTTGTGTAGAGATCTTCTAAATATGAGTTGGTTGAAAGATCATACTTGTTGATTAAATTCATCCACTGAGAAAGAAAGTCACCTTCTGAACAGCCTAAATATATGCAGTTCTTAAAATCCTTTTGGAAGTTGGACTCACTACTGTGCAAATGAGAGATGTTCTTCATGGCATTCTGTGAAATATGCCACAAACAAATTCGGTGACATGCTTCAGGTAAGGTCATACTAACAGCCCTTGATATTGCAGCGCACTGATCTGTAAAAATTGTTCTGGGCTGCTGCTCAGACATTGCAATCATAAAGGTCCTAAATAACCAAACAAATGATTCTGTGGTTTCATCCAATAGTAAGGCAGCCCCAAATAAAACAGCTTGCTTATGGTGGTTTATGCCAATGAATAAAGCAACTGGAATGTCACTCTTGCTTGCTCGATAAGTTGTATCAAATAAGAGCACATCACCAAAATAGGCATAATCAATTATAGAACGGGGATCTGCCCAGAAAATGTTGGTCACCTGTTCCCTATCATCAAGTTGTACAGCATAAAAGAACGAGGGGTCCTCTAACTGCTTGACTTTCAGAAAATCTAGAAGAACTTGGGCATCTCCTTTCTCAAGCTCTCTCATCCTGTTAGTATGCAGATAGCTACTTTGACCCCTTAAAAGAAAACCAACAGTTACAGTCTCATGACTCCGTTCTACAGAAATGTCTTGTGCTTCAGCAGGTCTTACTTCAACATCAGGCATTTCACCACCACCACCTTGTTGAGCATCTAGCATCTTTCGATGAGACCTTAATAAGTGAGCTTTACTTGGACGTATAAGTGGATGATTGTGTTCGTATATAACTTTATTCACAACCCACACATGCTCACGGGTGACTTTATACTCAATTCTGGCCATACAATTTGTTCTCACAACAGGACGGGGCTTCCTTGTGTTGTGAGTGCAATGTTTTTGTCGGGTCCCCTCATAACTACATAGATAAACTCTATCCCTTATTGTTCCATCTTTTCTCTTACCAAGATGGCCCTTTCGCACACTAAACCCCTTTCTCTTTGCATAAGTATTATAAAATGCAAACGCTTGCTCTTCAGAATGGAAGATCATACCAACTTCAGGTTCCAACATAAAACTGTTAGATGCACTCGGAACATCCAACTGGCCAGGAGACGTGGTAGTTTCTTGAGTTGCATTACATTCAGTTGAAGGCTGGGACACATTTGACAGAAAGCTCTCAGCAGAACCATAGCCTCTCAACCCTTCATCACCTCTCTCTTTGTCAACAGAAGAATCTTCAGCCGACTCAACTGAATCATGACTTGAAGAAGAGTAAGATGATTCCATTCCTGAGAAGCAATTGAGTGAAACCAGTGAAGAAATATTGCATAGCATCCAAACGACTATACTTTAAGAGTAGATAGGTTCCCCCTTTATAGTGTCCAGTTATTAAAAGCACTGATACAATAAAGTGGGAAAAAAAATTCTGAGCAAGTAATCAGCCTCATAAAATATTGGACTCTTCACTTATAATACTTCTGAAGCTATAATGTACCATTTAATTAGTCAACAAGGATTAATCCTTGAGAAAATATTTAAATCACGTAAAATGCAGACATGTATTATTTAGCTGAACCTGACGGTTCATCTCTAATAGTATCTGTAGTCTGCAGTGTATCTCTAGATTGTTATCAGATATTACAATCAACGCATAAGACATTGAATACAAAGATATTGTTGGCTCCTTCTAGCATTTCGCATTCGACTGATTACAAAGAATATGATGTGAAGGCATACAAACTGGAAATTTGAAAAAAGGATGAGCAAGAAGCATACAAAACTGGGAAGCAAAGAAAGGATGAGGATTTAAATTTTCTCTTTCAATTCACTTATACGCATTTCTTTGTAAACTGAATAAAAGAGTGACTGCTCCAGTTTACCATTAGTTGCCTTTTCTGCTTCTTTCATGTAAGAACAAAATGCAAACAAAATAAAGTGCGACTGCTTCTGTTTAGGCGGCTCATTCTCTTGATCTCCAAGGGAATTTAGTTTTACAAAGTGAAGCAAGGAAAATCGGTTCAATAAATAGCTTTATCTAGTTAGCGAAATCAAAAGAGAATGAAAACACCAAGTAAAAACTCAAGCTACAATTTTCTTCCTACTTGATGGAAATTTTCCTTAACTGTATGCAGTGTGAGTGGAAGGACAAATGTACATCTAATCTTTATCCTTGCTGCATTTATTTTTGTATTCCCTTTTGCTATCTAAGAAGCCAAACAAAGGCATAATCTTTTCCATCTTTTTACGGGCATAACCCTTGTCTACTTGATACATCTGATCAAAATACTAAAAGGAGAAAAGTTCAAAGGCCCAATTTTTGCAACTAAACATAGAAATCAATATTACTGGCACTCCAATTGCTCTCCAACTGTCTTATCAACCAGATCATGATATCATATTCCATTTTCATTCTTCTCTACATTCACAGATGAAACGAAACATTTCTTAGGCAAAATCACCATCATCAACCGAACTGGCTTAACAACCAAATTACATTATGGACTCCCAATTCCTAGATAGAAAAGGAACTTCAAGTTGTTGGAAATTCTGAATCATATCACCTTCCATCTTCATAACTTCTCCAAACAGGTCACAGGTCAAAAAGCCAATTTGGCCAACTAAAAAAGCAAGTGCTTCAAATGAGTATAAATGGTGCCTCAGTTTATTGGGTTAACAACCAAATCACATTATCATCTTATGTCTCTGCAATTTCTTCTCTATTGATGCTTCAGTTTCTCCGTGACTGCCTTGATAATCGAATTGCTTTATCATTTTCCAGCTTCATTTCTCCTTGAATCAGGTCACAGATGAGATTGAGCTATTCTTGGGCAAAATTCCTCTGAAAAGATGGAGTGCAGTTTCTCCTCTTCATTATTTTCTTTCAACATCATCAACTGCTATGAAATATAACATAGTTGCAGCTATGTATCCCATTTGTTCAATCAGTTTACTGAAACCAACAGACCCCTTATAGACTTGTGTCTTTCACTTAGAAGCACAACATATTACCTTTATCTCACTGATGAAAAGAAATCATATAAACTCACAAATATAGATCTCCATATCTTTTTATGGAAAAGTAAATAACTCACACAGCCTTCACATTGGGAATGTCACTAAGTAAATAAAAAATTCCCAATTTCTGAAATCCATAACTGTGAAGTCTGAACCACAGTAGCGGCAAAAAACAAAAAATCAGTAGCGGCAAAAAACTAACAAAAGAGATGCAATTCTAAATCAAATTTCCATGTCGATACCTTAAACATGGACAGTAGCGGCAAAAAACTTAACTATAGAACACATGTAAACTCCTGATTCCTAAACTACGTAAGTCTATTTATGATGTACTAAAACTACATAAGTGTATTTACAATGTGCATTTTCCTTACTCATCAATTTGGTAAAGAAATGAAGTGCCACGAAACAGTAAAACAAAAAATCAGAACTTCTCATTAAAACAAAGATTCAGAACAAGCATCATCACCAAGAAATCCTTGTATCTAGGTTCTCTTTCATTCTGAGTGAGAGATGTTCAGAAAAGATACCAAAATCCTACACACCAAATAACTTTTCAATGTTCAAACTACTCATTGTGCATCTCAATCAATGTTTTTTTTTAGGGAAAACACTTCGACTGATATAAGGTTTCTCTCTAATACACCTGCTAATAGGAATAAGTGACCGCAAAAGCACCAAAATCTACAAATTAAATACATAATTGTGCCCTTTAACATTCTCCGTGTGTAACTAAATTACATTTTAAGGAACATAGATTGAAACTTCTCACACTAATCAAAAATTCAAAACTTCAAAATTTCAATCTTACCCTAAAACAACGTACTAAGTTCATATGCAATTACCCTCCCAGAACAGTTCAGTGACAAACTAATTTGAGAAAGAAATAACAACTGATTCTAAATTCTAGCAAGCAGTTTTCCTGCAGTCAGTGATTTACCTCAAGTTCTAAATTTTGTAAAAGTAAATACTAAAAGGGGGACAGAGTAGTCTATTAGAAATTCAAGGTCTAATAACCATTTCCATCACAAAAACAGTGTCAAATCAAAATTTTAAAAGCGAAACAGTAAGAACCGAGCCTAAATCTGAAACTGGCAATTATATTACGAGTAAAAATAAAAATAAAAAACCAGCATAAAAAGAGCAATACCCGAATCGAACAAGAGGTTGTTAGGGTTCATGATTTGTAACCGTACGACGAGTAGATTAGGGTTAGGGTTTCGGTCCGGCGGCGCTCAGAGAAGAACAGTCCTATGCGAAACCCTTCATAGATTTCCTTTTTTTTCTATGGGGACGTCTCCACAAAGAGGTTAGGTCACACCATCTCTACCGCATGGATATCTATACGGACGTTTGCATACAAAACGTCAAACATCAGTGGCATTTTCGGAATTATCATCTAATTTGCATCCCATCTGTCTTTCATCCTCTCGCTCCTCACGTGCCAGAAACCTTGTACGCGTGTGAGAGAGGGGATGGGCTGTGCGATCGCTATCTCTATTTCCTTCTCCGATCCAACTCTCGGCCGGTGGTCGGTGTCGAATCGGAGACTGTTCGTGAAGTCGGTCACCGGACCGCAGCGTTGCGGTTACCGCTGCAGCTCGACTGCCGTGAAAAGCGGCGGTGGCGGCGAGCTTAGGACGTGCAAGAATTGCAAGGGTCAGTATGATCCCTCGCTGAATCAGCCTCGTGCTTGCCGATACCATACTGCTCATTTTGGAGGTGATCTACTTGTTTCTATTCTTATGCAACAGTTTATATTTGCGAGGATGTTAATTGTGTAAAATGGTGCAAAGTGGAATTTTTTTTTAACGTCATTTGCAACTTGTTAATTAAGGTGGTCTCTTGACGCAGTCTATCAAATTTTGCATCAAATGGTGTATTTGAGAAGGGTGGTGTTTGAGATAAGCTAGTTGTTAAAAAGAAGGGGATACAAATCTCTTATAAATCTGTAGTTGACTCCATATTTAGCCAACTTAGGCTAAATAAGCCTCAACATACAACTACACTCCTTCTTACCGGGGGGGGG